>JAFMOC010000635.1:50000-82500 GCA_019802505.1 Corydoras sp. C115
ACACTCACACATACACACACACACATACACACACACACACACACACTCTATATGTTTTTTTTATTGAGAATTAAAAACAGAATAAAGAACGAAACACGTTCAGCGCCGAACGTTCAGAACCAACAGAGGAACCGATGCGGTTCTGTGTGAACGAGTGGTGACGCAGGAGTGAGCGAGTGAAGCGTGGTGAGTGAGTGAGCGGTGAGCGGTGCGTCACTTGGAACGACTCTGTGCGCTGCTGTGAGCGGAGGTGAGCGAGTGGGCGAGTGTATCCTGTGGAGGCGGGTGTGAGCGAGTGGGCGAGTGAGTGAGTGAGTGAGTGAGCATTAAACATTCATCCAACAATAACATCTTAACATGATCAAAGTACTGAATTAACATAATCTCATTAATATTAATCAGCTGTCTGTGGAATAAACACATTAATAAACATGACATGAGTCATGAACTGAGTGTGTGTGTGTGTGTATGGGTGTGTGTGTGTGTGTGTGTGTGTGTGTGTATATATGTGTGTGTATGGGTGTGTGTGTGTGTGTGTGTGTGTGTAGGACCTAGCGAGTGGGTTGGTGGGGCCGTTGGTGATCTGCTGTAAGGGAACCCTGAATAAAGAGCGCCACCGTGTGGACGTGGACCGGGACTTTGCGCTGCTCTTCATGGTGTTTGATGAGAACGAGTCGTGGTACCTGAATCAGAACATACGGTTCTATATGAACCAGGAACCAGGAACCGTGAACACCGACGACGAGGAGTTCATGGAGAGCAACATGATGCACGGTGAGCTTCTCCTCATCTGCATTTAAATCATACAGGAAGTGAGGCTTTACAACGTAAGAGTCCCTCACAAAGCCCCGGCCATGTGTGAATCACTTACACCAAATGATTCATTAATGAATCGAACCCTGAACATCAGAGGATTCGTTATTGGAATGATTCAGTAAAGGAGCATGAACATGTTCTCCTCTCAGCTGCTGAGTGCAGGGCATTACAGTTAAGGGTGGTGGTGGTGCTGCGCTTCAGGTGGTTGATCTACTGACGCCACCTGAACCAATCAGAGTGCAGCACCAGGCTGAGCCACGGCTGCAGGTTCACACGTTTAAACGTTTTTCACATGTTTTGTTTTAATGCAGCAGCTTTAGGACCCTGCGCAGACAGCGGTGAGTCTCCACCTCGTTCACCTGCAGGCCTCTGATTGGTGCTTTTGATGCAGCTCATCAGGGACTTTTATTTTGTTTTGCAGGCTGTTCCTGTCGGTTTGGAGTCCATCCGGTGCTGCTGTTCATCGCTGCCTTCATCCTGAGCTTCGTTAGCTAACGAGTCTGACCTCTGACCCCCAGCTGCCCCGTAACTCTAACCCTAAACTCTAACACATAACCACGACCTTTAACCCTTGACCCAGATTTTTTCACTGCACTAAAAACAAAGACCCCAAATATTTAGAGGACTGCATGAGTAATGTTCCTCTGTGTGTGTGTGTGTGTGTGTGTGTGTGTGTGTGTGTGTGTGTGTGTAGAATGTAGTACTGTACAGCATATCAGACTTATTTAAATCAGGAGTATTAAATTAAATTAAATGATTCAAGCACTTAATAAATGTTAATGTAAATCATTCAGGGTGTCTGATGTTTGTCTGACGTTTGTCTGACGTTTGTCTGACGTTTGTCTGATGTTTGTCTGACGTTTGTCTGATGTTTGTCTGACGTTTGTCTGACGTTTGTCTGATGTTTGTCTGACGTTTGTCTGACGTTTGTCTGACGTTTGTCTGATGTGTTTGTCTGACGTTTGTCTGACGTTTGTCTGATGTTCTGAATCAGTTTGAGTTATGAGTTTAAAGATAGATGTTTCTGTGATGTTGATGAAACATTTCTGTTACATTATGAAGCTGATGAATAAATGATGTGAACATTAAATAAAGAATCGATCTGGAACATTATAAACACCAGGAGTCGGTTTATTTGATTCAGAATCATTATTACTGGTTATATAACAGGTCATGCGTCTCCTTAAATCTGATTGGCTGAGCCGTGTGTCCGGTAGTGACATCATTAACAATAACACACGCCTCTGAGCGTTACGAGTGTGAAATACAATACATTAATTTAAATCATTAAACAGATCAGAACTAAACCTGTTACACTCTTTAGAAACTGTCTTCTGTAATGAGGCCACTAGATGGCAGTGTTTGTTAGTGAAACTGGAATCGTGTTACTCAGTGATCAGCGTTCACTTTAAAAGCTAAAGATTAACGGTTTAGTTTTTAATGAAGACGTTTCTGAGTCAGAGCTGTGTGTGTGAACAGTGTGTGTGTGTGAACAGTGTGTGTGTGTGAACAGTGTGTGTGTGTGTGAACAGTGTGTGTGTGTGTGAACAGTGTGTGTGTGTGAACAGTGTGTGTGTGTGTGAACAGTGTGTGTGTGTGAACAGTGTGTGTGTGTGTGAACAGTGTGTGTGTGTGAACAGTGTGTGTGTGTGTGAACAGTGTGTGTGTGTGTGAACAGTGTGTGTGTGTGTGAACAGTGTGTGTGTGTGTGAACAGTGTGTGTGTGTGAACAGTGTGTGTGTGTGTGAACAGTGTGTGTGTGTGAACAGTGTGTGTGTGTGTGAACAGTGTGTGTGTGTGTGAACAGTGTGTGTGTGTGAACAGTGTGTGTGTGTGTGTGAACAGTGTGTGTGTGTGAACAGTGTGTGTGTGTGTGTGAACAGTGTGTGTGTGTGTGAACAGTGTGTGTGTGTGTGAACAGTGTGTGTGTGTGTGAACAGTGTGTGTGTGTGTGAACAGTGTGTGTGTGTGAACAGTGTGTGTGTGTGAACAGTGTGTGTGTGTGTGTGAACAGTGTGTGAGTGTTTTATTAAATCAGACTCTCGAGGTTGTGTATTATTCTGAATAAATCACGTAAAGAGGTGGCGCTGTTCTCCACTGCACACCTGGACCAATCACACCTCCTTATGGGCTTTATTCAGATTTAGGCCACGCCCCCTCACTGCTTTATTAAGAGTGTTTACCTGAATTAGCATGTTAGCATTCATCCTCATTACAGAGGCGCTGACTCAGTGTTAAAGGTGAGAGCAGAACCTCCATCAGGAGAACGTGGGCCTCACCCACAGAACCTCCATCAGGAGAACGCGGGCCTCACCCACAGAACCTCCATCAGGAGAACGTGGGCCTCACCCACAGAACCTCCATCAGGAGAACGTGGGCCTCACCCGCCGCCGGTTCATCCGCATATCTGATTAAACCAGCAGATCAGATTAGATCCCATAATTCCACTGTACAGAGAACACGTCACTGCAGAACGCTCTACATTAACGTTTGAGGGCGTGGTCTGTACAGAACCCGTAATCCATCACACGGTACAGAACCACGCCCTCTGACCTCAGAGCAGACTCATTATCAAATGAGTGACAGGAGCAGAACCTCAGAACCTCAGAACCTGGTTCCTGATTGGAGAACAGCTGAAGTTCTGGATTGGACGGTGATGTTCTGGAGGTTAATCAGAACCGATATCATTAAAGAGACGGAGGGCCTTCACTCACACGGACAGAACCACAGACCCACAGACCCACAGACCCACAGAACCACAGACCCGACCCGGCTCCAAAGAAAGAGTCCGATTTTAAAGCTTCAGAACTCCTCCTCCTCCTCCTCCTCGTTCTCCTTCTCCTCGTTCTCCTCGTTCTCCTCGTTCTCATGTCAGTACACTGTGTAGGTTCCCTCACTGTTAATGCACACAGTATTTAAAGGTGAACCTGTGTCCTGGGTGGAGGTTCCCTCAGTGGAGGTGCCCTGGGCGTCGCCCTGGGCGTCTCGGCGCGGGTGGGCGGAGCCGGTCCCGTCGGGGGCGTGTATGCGTTGGTGTTTGATGAGCGAGGCTCTCTGGGTGAAGCTCCGCCCACACTGGGGGCAGTGGTAGGGTCTCTCTCCGGTGTGGATGCGCTGGTGTTTGCTGAGGGAACACCTCTGGGTGAAGCTCCGCCCACACTCGGGGCAGGGGAAGGGCTTCTCTCCGGTGTGGACGCGCTGGTGCCGCTGCAGGGTGCACTGTCGGGTGAAGCTCCGCCCACAGAGGGCGCAGTAGTATGGCTTCTCTCCGGTGTGGATGCGCTGGTGTTTGATGAGCGTGCCCACGTCGCTGAAGCTCATGGCGCAGTCGGAGCAGTGGTACGGACGCTCGCCCGTGTGCACGCGCTCGTGCCGCTGCAGGTGGCTCTGTTTGGTGAAGCTCCGCCCACAGTGCGAGCAGCAGTAGGGTTTGACGCGCGAGTGGACGCGCCGGTGCTCCAGCAGGTGGACCTTCTGGACGAAGCTCTTGCCGCACTCGGGGCAGCTGAAGGGCTTCTCTCCGGTGTGGATGCGCAGGTGAGCCTGCAGCGCGCTGCGGTGCGTGAAGCTCTTGCCACAGTCGGGGCAGGGGTGGAGCCGGGCGCGGGCGCCGCCCAGAGCGCCGCACAGGGCCACGCCCCCCTCCGCCAGGAGCTTCTCATACTCCTCGTGGTGCCACTTGCGGATGTGGCTGAGCAGGTAGGTCTGCGAGGTGTAGGAGATGGGGCAGAGGGAGCAGGAGAACACCTGGAACAGCTCCTCATTGGCTGAAGGAAACAAAGCAGATTGGTTAAGGTGGTCGAGGGGGCGGGGCAAACTACAGCCTCGTGAAAAGAACTGAAACACTACTGTTTGCGGAGCACTTCCTGTTCCAGAGGAAGTCAAAGCTCGAACCCAGATCTTTAGCATACTCCTCCTGGTACCACACCAACAGCTCCTCCCCTGCTGGTATACACCGGGAACTGCGGTAATAAATGGAACCGCGGAACTGAAACGCCACCAGGTTCTGCTCCTCGATGCTCCGAGCACAGTTCACATACCTGAAACACAGGTGAGATAGTGAAGGTGAGATAGTGAAGGTGAGATAGTGAAGGTGAGATAGTGAAGGTGAGATAGTGATGGAGGTGAGATAGTGATGGAGGTGAGATAGTGAAGGTGAGATAGTGAAGGTGAGACAGTGATGGAGGTGAGATAGTGAAGGTGAGATAGTGAAGGTGAGATAGTGATGGAGGTGAGATAGTGAAGGTGAGATAGTGATGGAGGTGAGACAGTGATGGAGGTGAGATAGTGATGGAGGTGAGATAGTGATGGAGGTGAGATAGTGATGGAGGTGAGATAGTGATGGAGGTGAGACAGTGATGGAGGTGAGATAGTGATGGAGGTGAGATAGTGATGGAGGTGAGACAGTGATGGAGGTGAGACAGTGATGGAGGTGAGACAGTGATGGAGGTGAGACAGTGATGGAGGTGAGACAGTGATGGAGGTGAGATAGTGATGGAGGTGAGACAGTGATGGAGGTGAGACAGTGATGGAGGTGAGACAGTGATGGAGGTGAGACAGTGATGGAGGTGAGACAGTGATGGAGGTGAGACAGTGATGGAGGTGAGACATTCCTTACCTCATCCAGTTAGCATGCGACTCTCTCGTAGCATCCACGTAGCCCTCGCACCCCCCACTCCTGTAGATCTGTAATCACAGCTTTTTTAAAACCATGTGTGTGAGAAGCACCCCCCTCCCCCCACACGCACACACACACACACACACACACACACACACACACACACACACACACACACACACACACCCAGGTTCAGCCCAACACTCACCACCCAGGAGTAGGCGCTGTTCACGGCCTCGTCCTCATCCACCGACTCGCCCTCGTACGGCCCGAAGTGAGCTCCCGGTGGGACCGCCTCCCCCGCATTGAACACTCCCAGACCGGCATGGGGAATCCCCGACTCCCGGACCTCCAGACCGTCCGGAAGCGTCTGCCTGGCTCGCTCGGGGACCCCTAGTGGTGTGGGGGTGTCAGGAATGAAGAGGGCGGGGCCATGCAGCTCACACTTGTTGATGTATAAACATTTGCACTCCTCACAGTCTGCAGGAAAAAAATGATCTATGACGAGATGTTTCAGTTCTAATGAAGATGATGAAGATGATGACAGATCACCATAGCAACAGCTCCACCTGCAGCCTAACATTAACTGAATGAAAGAATGCTGATCAGGTTTTGATTTTTGGAACAGAGGAGCTGCTCTCAGATCTGATGTGAATGTTGAGGTTCTTCTTCATCATGTGATTTAATAACTGATCCCCGATCAGACCAGATCAGACGCTTACAGATCAGTACCAACTAAACCCGTTACTCAGAACCTGAAACCAACCTGGAGGCTTCACCTCCTCCACACAGACAATCAGAGAAAGAACCGGTTCATGTGTACCCTGTGGGCCCCTGAGGGAGGCCCCTAACCCTCTTACCCCAGATGAACTGAATCAGTCCCGATCCTGACTCCCTCATCAAACTGAAAGTTTACAACGTCTGATTAATAAATCTGTTTTAACTCAGAACGTTATCTTAGTGTTATAATAACGACGAAGACATTTCATCTAACTGTGATTACAAAGCACTGATAACCTTCCAGGGGCCTCACAAACTGAGGGGCCTCACAAACTGAGGGGCCTCACAACGTCGCAGTGTACGTTCAGAAACTGGTCTGGGTGTTTGGTTCCTGGTGGTTCTCTTACAGAGGTACTCATCCTCCAGCTGGTTCTCCTCCTCAGGTTCCTCCTCTTTGATGAAGGGAACGTGTGAAACGGGAGTCACGGCTTCCATCTGTAAAGAGTCAATCATTTGAATCGGTTCAGATCAGGAGTCATTCTTATTTGATATATGAATCTATTGAGCCGTAAAAGTTCTCCAACATTTAAAGAACATACACTGCATCACGCTTTCAGAACAAGAACCATCAACGGTACCAAACTGCTGTAGTTCTGCCTTTAAAGGAACCTTTAACAAAGTGCTGATGTATTCAGAGTTCTGATGATTCATTATGATCTTCAGAACAGAGAACCTCAGAGCTGCAGTTCTAACGTTCTGAACTCTGCATCACTTTAAACATCAGCAGTTTATAAGAATATTTAATGCATCTCACACTTATTTTCTGTTGTAAACACATCTGATAAAATGTTTTCGATATAATTCGTTTGTAATAAATGAAATATCTGTGAGTTCAGTTTGTTTACGTTTCCAACCCTGAGGTACAGAGAGTAACACTGAGGCCGAGTTCCAAATCCCAGCCTCCTGTCTGTAAAGTGCACTGTGAACGGGAGTGAGCGGCGGTACCTCAGACACTTTGTAGTGCACTTCGTAGGGAGGATAGATGCCGTTTGAACGGAACCGGCTAGCAAGCGGCTACAAGCTTCGGTGCAATTTATCGTGGTGTTTAAAACAGGACGAAACTAAAGGTTTAAATATAAAATGAGTATTTGAGTTCAAACACCAAACGTTCGCTTACAAACAGAAAACAATCATTTAAACGGACGATCAATAAAGCGATCTCAGACCAGCCGCGGCGACACTCTTCTTCACCGATGTGTAACTTACAGGAGCAGCAGCGCCGCCTGCTGGCGTGGAATAGTACGATTCGAATAATTCATAAGGATTATTAATTCATAAGGATTATTATTTCATAAGGATTATTTCGGTGCACTGCGGACATCAGAGGATCAAAAAGAAAAGTTAGATTTACAAAATCATATAAATAATATTAACATGGCTTATAAATATTTATTTGTATATGAATAAAATCCACCCGATTCAGCTCCTCCTTTAAACCTGCCGCGCCTTCAGATCAACATCACGTGATTAGTTCAGTTATCATAAAAGTTTTTTATTGGACTTTGTATAAAAATGTAAAAGTGTTTCTCTTTAATGTCGATTTGTAATATTTTATTAATTCATTATGATTTCATCTGCAGGAATCAAGATTTATAATCGAAAGTGACTCGACGCCATTGCGTGTCGACACGGTGACGTCATATCCAGATGTAGACGGTGCAGAAGGCGCAGCAGCTGGAGGAGGCTGTGTGGAGGTGAGGGTTCGGGTGGAGCTGAGGGTTCGGGTGGAGGTGAGGGTTCGGGTGGAGCTGAGGGTTCGTGTGGAGCTGAGGGTTCGGGTGGAGGTGAGGGTTCGTGTGGAGGTGAGGGTTCGGGTGGAGCTGAGGGTTCGTGTGGAGCTGAGGGTTCGGGTGGAGCTGAGGGTTCGGGTGGAGCTGAGGGTTCGGGTGGAGCTGAGGGTTCGGGTGGAGGTGAGGGTTCGGGTGGAGCTGAGGGTTCGTGTGGAGGTGAGGGTTCGGGTGGAGCTGAGGGTTCGGGTGGAGGTGAGGGTTCGGGTGGAGCTGAGGGTTCGGGTGGAGGTGAGGGTTCGGGTGGAGCTGAGGGTTCGGGTGGAGCTGAGGGTTCGGGTGGAGGTGAGGGTTCGGGTGGAGCTGAGGGTTCGTGTGGAGGTGAGGGTTCGGGTGGAGCTGAGGGTTCGGGTGGAGGTGAGGGTTCGGGTGGAGCTGAGGGTTCGGGTGGAGGTGAGGGTTCGGGTGGAGGGCTGAGGGTTCGGGTGGAGCTGAGGGTTCGGGTGGAGCTGAGGGTTCGGGTGGAGGTGAGGGTTCGGGTGGAGCTGAGGGTTCGGGTGGAGGTGAGGGTTCGGGTGGAGGTGAGGGTTCGGGTGGAGGTGAGGGTTCGGGTGGAGCTGAGGGTTCGGGTGGATGATTCCATGAGGATGCGGTGGTGCGGAGCGGTCTCAGTCTGTGCCGCGCTCACAGCCGGCCTCGGACTCTGGGGTGAGTTCATTTCCCTGTTGTAATCAACCACCTTAATAACCATTAATAACGTTAATATATTTTAATTGTATATTAATTTAAATAATTAAATACAGATTCATATCAACACGATCAGCACTAAACCTGTTACGCTGTTTATAAACTGTGTTCTGTAATTTGGTCACTAGATGGCAGTGTGTGATCGTTAGCGAAACTGGAATCCTGTTATTCAGTGATAAACTGGAATAACAGTAACTATGGCTCCGCCCACAAAGACCTTCAGCCAATAAACACTGAGCTCATCGGTTATTTAGATAAAAGAACAGAACGCTCTCTGGATTATAAACAGCTGAATCATTTGATTTAATTATTTAATTCATTATTTAGAGCTTTAGGATGAAGCCCTTCAACTAAAAACATTAATACAAAATAAAATGATTATCATCACTGATCTGAGTGTGTGTGTGTGTGTGTGTGTGTGTGTCAGGATCTCCTCATGCTTCTATTGTGGTTCTGGCTGTAGGAGCGCTGAGTGGGGTGCTGTGTTTGTGGGAGGGGTTTGGGCGGGGTGAGGGGCGGGGCCTCCTCTCTGTGGTGTGGCAGTACCTGTGTATGTGGCGGGTTCAGAGGGAGGGTCGACGACAGAGAGAACAGCTAGAGAGAGATGTACTGAACGTGACAAGGGTTCAGGAGGAGACACTGCAGAGACATCTGAGGAACACACACACAGGTACACACACACACACACACACACACACACACACAGTTATGCTGATTTGATCTGAGTGTGTGTGTGTGTGTGTGTGTGTGTGTGTGTGTGTGTGTGTTAGGTTCTGTAGAATTCCGGAGGAACCATCCCATCACCTCCCACCGTGATTCCACAGATCTGACACAGCGAGCGTCTGCAGGACAGGAGGAGGTTCTGCAGGAGAGAGCACGGCTCATCAGAACCTCCACCTCCTCAGGATCCAACAACATGACTGAGGAGACCAGGAGAGACTACACCCTACAGGTTTACCACCAACACCACCATCACCAACACTAACACCAACACCACCACTAACACCAACCCCACCAACACCATCAACACCATCAACCCCATCACCACCATCAACACCACCAACACCATCAACAACATGACTGAGGAGACCAGGAGAGACTACACCCTACAGGTTTACCACCAACACCACCATCACCAACACTAACACCAACACCACCACTAACACCAACCCCACCAACACCATCAACCCCATCACCACCATCAACACCATCAACACCACCAACAACATGAATGAGGAGACCAGGAGAGACTACACCCTACAGGTTTACCACCAACACCAACACCACCACCAACCCCATCACCACCAACACCAACACCACCACCAACCCCATCACCACCATCAACACCACCAACAACACCAACCCCACCAACACCATCAACCCCATCACCACCATCAACCCCACCAACAACACCATCAACCCCACCAACAACACCAACACCATCAACAACATGAATGAGGAGACCAGGAGAGACTACACCCTACAGGTTTACCACCAACACCACCATCACCACCATCACCAACACCACCATCAACACCATCAACCCCATCACCACCATCAACCCCACCAACACCATCAACAACATGACTGAGGAGACCAGGAGAGACTACACCCTACAGGTTTACCACCATCACCACCATCACCAACACCACCATCACCACCATCAACCCCATCACCACCATCAACCCCACCAACACCATCAACACCACCAACAACATGACTGAGGAGACCAGGAGAGACTACACCCTACAGGTTTAACACCATCACCACCATCACCAACACCACCATCACCACCATCAACCCCATCACCACCATCAACCCCACCAACACCATCAACACCACCAACAACATGACTGAGGAGACCAGGAGAGACTACACCCTACAGGTTTACCACCATCACCACCATCACCAACACCACCATCACCACCATCAACCCCATCACCACCATCAACCCCACCAACACCATCAACACCACCAACAACATGACTGAGGAGACCAGGAGAGACTACACCCTACAGGTTTACCACCATCACCACCATCACCAACACCACCATCAACACCATCAACCCCATCACCACCATCAACCCCACCAACACCATCAACAACATGACTGAGGAGACCAGGAGAGACTACACCCTACAGGTTTACCACCATCACCACCATCACCAACACCACCATCACCACCATCAACCCCATCACCACCATCAACCCCACCAACACCATCAACACCACCAACAACATGACTGAGGAGACCAGGAGAGACTACACCCTACAGGTTTAACACCATCACCACCACCACTGTCACTTCCATCACTATCACCACCAATAACACCATGACCAACACCCCCTCCTCACACCATACATGTTCCCCTCCACCTCCTCATGTTGATGATTTATTACAGTAGATCTTATATATATATTTAATATATTTATTTTAACTGAATTCTACATCACACAACTCCATTACAGCTAATGTCATACGTGTGTGTGTGTGTGTGTGTGATAGGGAGTGTGTGTGTGTGCAGATGTGGTGATGAAGAGTCTTTCATTGAAGTTTCGGAGGATCTTTAAACTCTCCTCTTGGTCTCCAGACTGTTTCACTGAGCCTCCCTTCACCTCCTCCATCATGCTCCACCTGTACACCAGTCCTCCACCTGTCTTTCAGGTAATAACACCTGTATTACCACCAACACCAACAGATTGATTAATGAGAAATATTGATGATTGGTTATTGATCAGGTGCAGAGTGAGGCGGAGGCTCTGTATCTTCACTGGGTGTTTGCACTGAAGGATCGGGAGGTGGAGGTGCTGGAGTGCAGCTTTGCCTCAGTGCTGATGGATGCTTTTACATTCCTGCAGGTTAGATTAATCAATCAATTAATAAACGTAAAAGATAATTATTAATGAATAAAATACTAACCTTATAGAGAGAGAGAGGCTTTACAGGTAGTTTATGTTTAGGATTACGGGTGGATTTTGGGTGGATTGGATGTTGGTGGATGTTGGGTGGATTATGGGTGGATGTTGAGTGGATTGGTGGGTGGATGTTGGGTGGATTGTTGGGTGGATGTTGGGTGGATGTTGGGTGGATGGTGGGTGGATTATGGGTGGATGTTGGGTGGATTATGGGTGGATGTGGGTGATGGGTGGATTGGTGGATTGGTGGGTGGATGGTGGGTGGATTGGTGGGTGGATGTTGGGTGGATTGGTGGGTGGATGTTGAGTGGATTGGTGGGTAGATTGGTGGGTGGATTGGTGGGTGGATGTTGGGTGGATTGGTGGGTGGATGTTGGGTGGATGTTGGGTGGATTTTGGGTGGATGTTGGGTGGATTATGGGTGGATGTTGAGTGGATTGGTGGGTGGATGTTGGGTGGATTGGTGGGTGGATGTTGGGTGGATTGGTGGGTGGATGTTGGGTGGATTTTGGGTGGATGTTGGGTGGATTTTGGGTGGATGTTGGGTGGATGCTGATCCTGGAGGTTTTAATGATTGGACCTTTACATGGTTGTTTGTGCTGATTGTAGGAACGTTGGGTGGATGTAGTGAATGATGTAGAACTGGGTCGGATCAGACCGGATCTGGCGCTGGATCTCACGATCCGCTCGGCGGTGGAGCGATGCATGGAACCGGATCCGAACAGAGCCGCAGAACTACGGGTGGAGTTAGAGGCGGGCTTTGGGGGCGTGGCTCTTAGACTGTGGCCTCGACTGCGTCTGATTCAGACCTTCCACTCTGCATCCAATCAGATTTATGGAGATCTTCTGAAGCAGCAGCACTGCAGAGGAGTTCGGTTCTACTCTCCACTCTACTGTTCTCCTGAAGGTGAGATCCTCAGATCCAAACATCAGATCCAACAGCATGAATCCTCCACCGGGGGGCGACAGATCAAACAGATCAAAGGCAGGGTGTTGGTTCTATCTGTTGGAACGTCTCCTCAGCTGGAGTGCTGTTGTGGATTTTAGGGCTGATGGGGGTGAACCTCTGGCCTCTGCAGGAGGAGCAGCTCTACCTCCTTTCTCCTCGCTCCATGTTCTTTGAGTTCCTTCCTGAGGAGAGTTCTGAGGAACCACATTCACTCCTGATGGAGGAGGTGAAGGAGAACCAGAAATACAGACTGATCATCACCAACGGCTCCGGACTCCACAGGTACATCATAAACCATACCGCCCCCCCCCACCCCTCACCCCCCACCCCTCACCCCTCACCCCCCCCACCCCTCACCCCCCCCCCCCCACCCCTCACCCCCCCCACCCCTCACCCCCCACCCCTCACCCCCCCACACCCCTCACCCCCCCCCTCACCCCCCCTCCTCTTTTGTTAATGCTGCAGTGTAACGATGACATAATCAATAACGTGATTACTAAAGTAATTGCTTGTTTAATGGATGTGTGTGTGTGTGTGTGTGTGTGTGTGTGTGTGTGTGTGTGTGTGTGTAGGTATCAGACAGGTGAGGTGGTGAGGGTGGTTGGATGTTATGCTGAGGTTCCGGTGGTGGACTTTCTGTATCGGTCTGTATGAACCCCTGACCCTCAATAACGCTGACTCACTGCAGCACCTTCATTCAGATACAGAGCACCCCTCTGAGTGTGTGTGTGTGTGTGTGTGTGTGTGTGTGTGTGTGTGTGTGTGTGTGTGTGTGTGTGTGTGTAACAGACAGGATCAGATGTTGAGTGTGCGGGGTGAGAGGGTGAGTGAGGATCAGTTTTTCGGCGCTCTGCAGAGAGCCCTGTCTCAGTGGTCCGGTGCCAGACTGATGGATTACTGCTGCGCTGAGAGTGGAATTCTGGGTAATGAGTCCTGAGGTGTTTGATTTGAACATCACACACTTTAACATAAGCTCTCTCTCTCTCTCTCTCTCTCTCTCATTAATGAGTCAGATGGTTAAATGAAGATCAAAGTGGCTTTGATGTTACAGGAGATTCCTCAGGAGGAGCGCAGCCTCATTATCTGGTGTTTCTGGAGCTGATGGGAATCAGGAACCTCACAGAGGAACAAAGATATAAGGTTCTCACATTCAATGATTCAGTGATTCACATTCAGTGACTCACATTCAGTGACTCACATTCACATTCACATTCAGTGACTCACATTCACATTCAGTGACTCACATTCACATTCAGTGACTCACATTCAGTGACTCAGCAGGTGTCTCTCTCTCAGTTGGACGCATGTCTCCAGATTCAGTGACTCAGATTCAGTGATTCAGTGACTCAGATTCAGTGATTCAGCAGGTGTCTCTTTCTCTCTCTCAGTTGGATGCGTGTCTCCAGATGCAGTGACTTAGATTCAGTGATTCAGTGACTCAGATTCAGTGATTCAGTGACTCAGATTCAGTGACTCAGATTCAGTGATTCAGTGATTCAGATGCAGTGACTCAGCAGGTCTCTCTCTCTCTCTCTCAGTTGGACGCGTATCTCCAGATTCAGTGACTCAGATTCAGTGACTCAGATTCAGTGACTCAGTGATTCAGTGACTCAGCAGGTCTCTCTCTCTCTCTCTCTCTCTCTCTCAGTTGGACGCGTGTCTCCAGATTCAGTGACTCAGTGACTCAGATTCAGTGATTCAGTGACTCAGCAGGTCTCTCTCTCTCTCTCTCTCTCTCTCTCAGTTGGACGCGTGTCTCCAGATTCAGTGACTCAGTGACTCAGATTCAGTGATTCAGTGACTCAGCAGGTCTCTCTCTCTCTCTCTCAGTTGGACGCGTGTCTCCAGATGCAGTGACTCAGATTCAGTGATTCAGTGACTCAGATTCAGTGATTCAGTGACTCAGATTCAGTGACTCAGCAGGTCAGCAGGTCTCTCTCTCTCTCTCTCTCTCTCAGTTGGACGCGTGTCTCCAGATTCAGTGACTCAGATTCAGTGACTCAGTGACTCAGATTCAGTGATTCAGTGACTCAGCAGGTCTCTCTCTCTCTCTCTCTCTCTCTCTCTCAGTTGGACGCGTGTCTCCAGATTCAGTGACTCAGATTCAGTGATTCAGTGACTCAGATTCAGTGATTCAGTGATTCAGTGACTCAGCAGGTCTCTCTCTCTCTCTCTCTCTCTCTCTCAGTTGGACGCGTGTCTCCAGATTCAGTGACTCAGATTCAGTGATTCAGTGACTCAGATTCAGTGACTCAGCAGGTCTCTCTCTCTCTCTCTCTCTCTCTCTCTCTCTCAGTGTTCAGGACGCGTCAGTGTCTCCAGATTCAGTGACTCAGATTCAGTGATTCAGATTCAGTGACTCAGATTCAGTGATTCAGTGACTCAGATTCAGTGATTCAGTGATTCAGTGACTCAGCAGGTCTCTCTCTCTCTCTCTCTCTCTCTCTCTCTCTCTCTCAGTTGGACGCGTGTCTCCAGATTCAGTGACTCAGATTCAGTGATTCAGTGACTCAGATTCAGTGATTCAGTGACTCAGATTCAGTGATTCAGTGACTCAGATTCAGTCAGATTCAGTGATTCAGTGACTCAGCAGGTCTCTCTCTCTCTCTCTCTCTCTCTCTCTCTCTCTCTCTCTCTCAGTTGGACGCGTGTCTCCAGATTCAGTGACTCAGATTCAGTGATTCAGTGACTCAGATTCAGTGATTCAGTGATTCAGTGACTCAGATTCAGTGATTCAGTGACTCAGCAGGTCTCTCTCTCTCTCTCTCTCTCAGTTGGACGCGTGTCTCCAGATTCAGTGATTCAGTGACTCAGATTCAGTGATTCAGTGACTCAGATTCAGTGATTCAGTGATTCAGTGACTCAGATTCAGTGATTCAGTGACTCAGCAGGTCTCTCTCTCTCTCTCTCTCAGTTGGACGCGTGTCTCCAGGGCGACTGCGGTCTTTATAAGTTGTTCCGGATCAAAGGGAGCATCGGGCCAATGAGAGTGCAGCTGGTTGGGGGCGGGACTTTTCGGGAGCTGAGACGTCTCATGTCCTCCAGCTTGAACATTGTCTCCAGCAGGTTTCAGGTGCACCGTGTCATTCACAGGAAGGACTTTGTCGACTTCCTGTTAAGAAAAACTATTTCCTGAAGAGATCAATGAGAGCGACTGAGTAATTAGCTGAGATGCTCGTTAGCGGCTGTGCTAATTCCCACAGTGGCTCAGAGGAGCTCCATTTGATTTTAGAATTCTGAGAACTGTTTGAAGTTCCCGTTAGACGAACCTGCTGCGTGGCATTATTTACACACACCGCCCCCTGCTGTTCAGGAGTGGGAGCTCCACCCTCTGTGTGGAATCGTATGAGAATACACATCCATGATTACAGCAGAGAGAACATTACCAACTCCAAACCTCCACCAAACGTTTACTCCACCGAGGACGCTCCTCCACCCGCTGAGTCAGCAGAGATCTGAATCTGACGTTCACCCCTATTAATGGAGGTGTATTAATGAGACGTCCAAATAACAGAACAGAAGAGACGCTTCATTTAATTATTGATTCGTTTAAATTTCTGACTACAAAGATATTATTATTATTAATGTAAACTTTTAATTACTCAAGTGCTTTCTGCTCTAAATAGGTTCATTTCTTCTGAGGGTTAAGCTTTAAAATTTTTGTAAACTATTTTATTGTTGTGTGTTGTGTTTTGTGTGAGGTGTTGTGTTTTGTGTGAGGTGTTGTGTGAGGTGTTGTGTGTTCTGTGAGGTGTTGTGTGTTCTCTGAGGTGTGAAGTTGTGTGAGGTGTTGTGTGTTCTCTGAGGTGTGAAGTTGTGTGAGGTGTTGTGTGAGGTGTTGTGTGTTCTGTTGTGTGAGGTGTTGTGTGAGGTGTTGTGTGAGGTGTTGTGTGAGGTGTTGTGTGAGGTGTTGTGTTTTGTGTGAGGTGTTGTGTGAGGTGTTGTGTGAGGTGTTGTGTGTTCTGTTGTGTGAGGTGTTGTGTGTTGTGTGAGGTTGTGTGAGGTGATTAAAGTGTTGGATTATCGATCAGAAGGTTGTGTGTTTACTTTGTAAGTCGCTTTGGATTAAAGTGTCTGATAAATCACCAAATGGAAATGTAATCCGTGTGTGTCCTTGTGTGTGTGTGTGTGTGTGTGTGTGTGTGTGTGGGGGGGGGGGGGGTGCATGCCCATCCAAGAGATAATGTTTCGGGCGCTGGGCAGATACACCCAGGACAGGGTGCCAATCTATCACTGGACACACACTCACACACACACACACACACACACACTATATGGGGCAATTTTAAACATTCTGTTTACCTTTAATGCCTGTTTTTGGACTGCGGTAGGAAACGCACGCGGACACGGGGAGAACATGCTAACTCCACCCAGCGCTGAGAGGTGGAGGGGCTGAGCCCTACACCGCCGTCCTGTTAGATAATTCTCCTTGCAGTTCGTCTGTTTGACCAGCAGATGGCGCGTGAGTGAAGATCCGGGTCCTTTAGATCAGTGTGTTTATTATAACAATCAGAACAACGCTTCATTAATTTATTAATGTATTAATTAATTAGTTTGATTGCTGAATAAACACCGCCGCGCTTTGATCGTCATTACAGTAAGTTTCTCATTTCACTGCCTTTAAAACAATGTCACGGTATTACGTTCAGCGTTTTTGTATTCCGCACGTTATTTATATATATATAATGACGTCACTGTGAACCGTACAGAGCTTCATCGTACAGAGGAGTGATTTACATTAAACTGTACGGAACAACGTTCACTTTATAAACTGTAACCTACCGCACATCACAGAGCTGTGTGTCTGTCTGTCTGTCTGTGTGTGTGTCTGTCTGTCTGTCTGTGTGTCTGTCTGTCTGTCTGTGTGTCTGTCTGTCTGTGTGTGTGTGTGTGTGTGTGTGTGTGTGTCTCTCTCTGTGTGTGTTTTTGTGTGTGTCTGTGTCTGTTTTTGTGTGTGTGTGTGTGTGTGTGTGTTTGTGTGTGTGTGTGTGTGTGTGTGTGTGTGTGTGTGTGTGTGTGTGTGTGTGTGAGGGATGAGTGAGGTGGAGTTGTCTTGTTTATCGTGTGTGAAGATGTTCCTTCATGTCAGTATGAATCAGCAGCGCAGTGTAAACGGCCTCCTGCTCGCTCCACGCTCAGAACCAGAACCTAAACCAGAACCTGAAGCTGAACCTGAACCAGAACCTGAACCTGAACCAGAACCAGAACCTGAAGCTGAACCTGAACCAGAACCAGAACCTGAACCAGAACCTAAACCAGAACCTGCAGCTGAACCTGAACCTGAACCAGAACCAGAACCAGAACCTGCAGCTGAACCTGAACCTGAACCAGAACCTGAAGCTGAACCTGCAGCTGAACCTGAACCTGAACCAGAACCTGAAGCAGAACCTGCAGCTGAACCAGAACCTGAACCAGAACCTAAACCAGAACCTGCAGCTGAACCTGAACCAGAACCTGAACCAGAACCAGAACCTGCAGCTGAAGCTGAACCTGAACCAGAACCTGCAGCTGAAGCTGAACCTGCAGCAGAACCTGCAGCTGGGGGACTCTGTGTTACTGACTGTGTTCCTCTGCTGCATTCACATCTATCTCTCACACTGAGCTCTCAGCTCGCTCTCACACAGGTACACACACCACACACACACACACACACACACACCACACACACACACACACTGGATCTGATGTTGAGTGTATGATGTGTGGTGGATGCAGGTGGATGCGTGGTGTTCTCAGACGCAGCAGAGGATTGTGGGATATTATCAGGTGAATGCGGATGTCTCTGATCTCAGGTGGTTGATCAGGTGATCAGGTGGGTGATCAGGTGATCAGGTGGTTGATCAGGTGGTTGATCAGGTGATCAGGTGGTTGATCAGGTGATCCTGTATCTAAATCTAATCAGTGTGATGAATGATGAATAATAATCTGATTGGACAGAGCTCCTCAGAACAGAACCCTGAACCAATCAGAAATGATCTCAACATGCTGACATCACACACTGCGTGTCATCATCATCATCATCTTCATCATCTGTTCATTCGTGATGTCTCTCAGACTGCATGCATGATGATTGTGGGATATGATGATGATGATGTTGATGTGATGATCTCAGGTGGTTGATCAGGTGATGATGGGTGATGGTGATGATGGTTGATGATGATGATGTTGATGATGATGTGAATGGTGATGATGTTGATGATGATGATGGTTATGATGATGATGATGTGAATGATGATGATGATGTGAATGGTGATGATGTTGATGATGATGATGGTTATGATGATGATGATGTGAATGATGATGATGATGATGATGATGATGATGATGATGATGATGGTGATGATGATGATGATGTTGATGATGATGATGGTTATGATGATGATGATGTGAATGATGATGATGATGTTGATGATGTTGATGATGATGATGTTGATGATGATGATGGTTATGATGATGATGATGTGAATGATGATGATGATGTTGATGATGTTGATGATGATGATGATGTGAATGGTGGTGATGATGATGATGGTTATGATGATGATGATGTTGATGATGATGATGTTGATGATGATGATGATGATGATGGTGTGTGTGTCTCAGTCCGTCTCCAGGAGTCTTTAAGGTGGCTGATCAAATCCTGCAGCAGTGCAGCGCCGCCATCTTACTCATGGTCTTTATTATTAATATTATTATTATTATTATTATTATTATTATTATTATTATTAATATGGAACTCAATCAGGTCATTAAATCACTTATACAGTCTGTGTGTGTGAGTGAGTGTGTGTGTGTGTGTGTGAGTGTGTGTGTGTTAGATTGATGGTAAGATGTCTCCTGGTTACCGCGTTCCTCCGTTTGTGATGTACGAGAACAGAGACTCTCACTGGACTTTAAAAGATAAACAGAGGTAAGCAGTGCATGATGGGTAATCACACTATATTCATTCAGAAATCAGCTGTTCCTAAGTTTATTATAAATCAGTCATGTTTAAGGTTTAATGTTTAATGTTTAAGGTTTAAGGTTTAATGTTTAATGTTTAATGTTTAATGTTTAAGGTTTAATGTTTAAGGTTTAAGGTTTAAGGTTTAATGTTTAATGTTTAAGGTTTAATGTTTAATGTTTAAGGTTTAAGGTTTAATGTTTAAGGTTTAATGTTTAATGTTTAAGGTTTAATGTTTAAGGTTTAATGTTTAATGTTTAAGGTTTAATGTTTAAGGTTTAATGTTTAATGTTTAAGGTTTAAGGTTTAAGGTTTAATGTTTAATGTTTAATGTTTAATGTTTAAGGTTTAAGGTTTAATGTTTAATGTTTAATGTTTAATGTTTAATGTTTAAGGTTTAATGTTTAATGTTTAAGGTTTAATGTTTAATGTTTAAGGTTTAATGTTTAATGTTTAATGTTTAATGTTTAAGGTTTAATGTTTAAGGTTTAATGTTTAATGTTTAATGTTTAAGGTTTAATGTTTAAGGTTTAATGTTTAAGGTTTAAGGTTTAATGTTTAATGTTTAATGCCATGGCTCCTCATCACGGCAGTCGGTGGTGTTCTGCAGGATCATGCTCCGTCAGTGGGACCACGCCCGTTCACTCGACTCACGGTTACTCAACTCCAGAGATCCAACTCTACTGGTGGATTTTGACACCCATTTGGATGACATCACTCAGGATTGGACCAATCAGAGGCTGAACTCTAAGATCATGGATCTGATCTCTCCAGCTAACGGGAACATGTGACCTGGAGGAGGATTAACGGGGTTGTGATTGTCTCGTCAGTCTCATTAGAACCTGTAATTAGAACCTGTAATCAGAACCTTAACGAGTCCTAAATGAAAGACCTGAAGATCCCTGAACAACAGAACCAACACAAAGTCTGCTTTCCAATAGATAGTCATACAGTTCCTTGTTTAGTTCCTCTTTCACTAGCTTACGGTTCCTCTGTCCAGTTTGATGGGCGGCATTCAGATGATCCTGAGTTCTGAAGGTTCTCGTGTGTGTGTGTGTGTGTGTGTGTGTGTGAGGCTGATGGAGTCGTTTTGAGGGTGAATGTTTTTATTTAAAGGTGATGTGGTGCAGTTACAGTTTAGTGTGGACGCTCAGACGGCGGTTCCGTTAATGCTCAGCTGGACTCTGCTGACTGTAGTGCGCCGCCCGTCCGTCGCTCGGGGACGCTGAGGTCAGAGTGAGGGGGCGGGGACCTGCACCAGGCTTAGTGTGATTTCACCGGATGGAGAGTCCTGAGCTAAAGTCTGCAGGATGGATACAGACTGAGACCACGCCCGATCCGTCTCCACCTTCACCTGCTCCTCCGCCCACGGCAGTCCGATCTGCACCGTCACAGAGCAGAGCGTCAGACACCCGAACATCACTGACCTCACTGACATCACTGACCATCTTAACAACAACACATCAAAAGACGTCTTCGTTCACATGAACTTTGACCTTTAGTATGATGAGTTTTTTGTTCAGATCATCCCCCTCCAGAAGTTCCTCTCCGAAACACAGAGTGACCTCAGTCTCAGGCATCTGCCCTCCGTTCTGAAACTGCTCCAAATCTGAATACAATAAAACAAGCTTCTGAAGAACCATAAAAACCACTGGAACCATCATCATCATCATCATCATCATCATCATCATCATCATCAGTTCCGGTTCTGAAGTTCTGCAGCTCTGCTTAAGTATTAAAGATGAAAGAAACAGTGAGGAAATGTTCTAATTCCTCAGCAGGGCTTTAGGTCAGAACTGGTTGTGGAACCGTGAGTGGAACTGTGGGCTGAGGGGTGTCAGATAAATCAGAACGTGGAATGAACAGAGAACATCTGAGGCTGAAGAATAAAGAACCAAATGACAGTTCTGACAAACGATGGACCGATGGACGCTTCAATGAACCAGAATGTCTCTCGTGAGACGAGCTGACCGATGACGGGACAGGATGTGGTGGAGCCCCCGGGTGGGGTGTGGTTCTTAGTTCTGACCTTGTTTAAAAAGCTCCTTGTCGAAGATCAGCGTGGGTTTGACCCCTCGCTCCATCTTCCTGGTGCTGCGGTCACTGCTGTGAGGTCCGCGCCAGAACACCCGTCCCTGACTGAAGCGCTTGGCGTAAACGCCCCGCGGCGTCAAGCTCAGCATCACACCCGCCTCCATGAACGACAGCAGGGAGGAAATAGAGCTGATGTGACAGGAAGTGAGGTCAGAGTGCGGAGGGGGCAGAGACACTCGAAAAAAAACTGCATCAAGAGAGGGCGGAGTCAGAGAGGCGGAGTCATAAACGATACGAAGATCATCACTCCTGAACTCGCGCCTCAAAACCTCCAACCCCACGTAGTACACTGTAATCAGAAACGAGGGGCAATCTGAGGGGGGGGGGGGGGGGAGCGGGGGGGAGAGCCATTAGTAATTTGCTATAATTAATACATTACAGTTTGATTACAGTTCCACGGTTCCTCTGTAAAGAACTATCTTCAGTACCTTTCATGGTTTTGTTTGTATAAATGGTTCCGTCATGGTTCCTGCTGCTGAGGTCAGCCTCCGTCTCCACCGTGAAGTTCAGCTGGATCTCATCCACCACTGGAGATAAAAACATCCTGATCATCTAATCCTGATCATCTAATCCTGATCACCTAATCCTGATCATCTAATCCTGATCATCTAATCCTGATCATCTAATCCTGATCACCTAATCCTGATCACCTAATCCTGATCACCTAATCCTGATCACCTAATCCTGATCATCTAATCCTGATCATCTAATCCTGATCATCTAATCCTGATCATCTAATCCTGATCATTTAATCCTGATCATCTAATCCTGATCATCTAATCCTGATCATCTAATCCTGATCATTTAATCCTGATCATTTAATCCTGATCATTTAATCCTGATCATCTAATCCTGATCATCTAATCCTGATCATTTAATCCTGATCATCTAATCCTGATCATCTAATCCTGATCATCTAATCCTGATTATCTAATCCTGATCATTTAATCCTGATCATCTAATCCTGATCATCTAATCCTGATGATCATCTAATCCTGATCATTTAATCCTGATCATCTAATCCTGATCATCTAATCCTGATCATTTAATCCTGATCATCTAATCCTGATCATCTAATCCATAACGCTGCTCCACTCACCTCCATCATGCTTCATCAGATCACTCAGCTCTTTTCCTGCCTCAGAAGGACAAGTGACATCATTTCCTGTAGTAATGTCCACTTCCTGCATCAAATCCAATCAAAACCAAAGATTAGATAAACCTGAATCCTGATCTGATCTGAACAAGAACCTTTAAATCAGACCCCCCCCCCCCCCCCGATACATTCAGTCATTATAGAGAGTGACCCCCCCCCAACACACACACACACACACACACACACACACACACACACAGATCTAATCTAACAGATCTAATCTAATTAATCTAATGTAATCCGGTCAGGTTTTGCTCCTGGATCAGATGTTTGAGTTGTTGGTTAAAGATGCTGAATGAAGGAACCAGCGTTACGAGCTGAAGGTCCAGCTTCCATTCCTGTTCCCACCAGCTGTGTGTGTGTGTGAGTGTGTGTGTGTGTGTGTGTGTGAGACACAGAGAGCTGAGTGAGTACTGTGTGGTGAGTCTGATCTGAGGTCAGATGGATGGACGCTGACCGCAGTGATGCTCCTGACGGCGGACGCCGCCTCCTCTTTAATCCATTTCTTTGTTATTTCCTCCGGGGTTTCAGTCTCACTCCTCCTCTTCCTCCGTTTACTTCTCTTCACCTCCTTCTCCTTCTCCTCCTCCTTCTTAACCTCAGTCAGACCTGAGAGAGGACCAGACCCTCATCATAACGGTCATGATGTGAGAGTGAGATAGTGAGACAGTGTGAGAGTGAGACAGTGTGAGAGTGAGACCTTGCTCGTGGAGGGGGACGAGGCGGTAGACTTTATAAGGTTCAGAGATGTCCAGCTGTGAGCGCTCGGTCACCTCGCTGAACTCAGGACTCTTATTCAGAGCGCAGCGGAGTCGCGTTTTCCACGAAGCTGGACCTGCAGGATCATCCTCACACAACTTCCCCTTAAACTCCGCCCACGCCTACCTCACACACACACACACACACACATTAATACATTTTACAATCAGGACAATACACTGAGAGTGTGTATGAATTAATAATACTTTGTGATTATAAATGTGTATATACCAAGAAACTGATGTCACAATGAGATGTGATGTCATAATAAGTGTGATGTCAGAATGAGATGTGATGTCATAATAAGTGTGATGTCATGAGATCAGAACCTTGAAGATCGCAGCGTCCTCTTCACTTCGAAAGTCATGTTTTGCTGCGTGTTTCCATGGAATACGGAACATAGTCTTCTCTTCATCATCCCAAACCAAACCTCGATACCTCCCACTGCTCACCTACACACACACACAGACACACACACAGACAGACACACACACACACACACACAGACACACACACAGACAGACACACACACACACACACACACACAGAAGTTCATTGTTTAGTCTTTGTTCTGTTGAAGTTTAAAGGGAATGAAATGCTGAATGTTTTAATAACACGTCTGTTCTCTTATTGATCTCAGTGGAATGTGACGGGATAGGTCTGAAACTCGCACTGACCTGATCCACCATCCAGGAGCGCAGGCGTCGCGTACAGCGCATTCTACCAGGCGCCATCTTGCACTGAACACAAGGGGGCGCAGCGCCAGTAAATAAGTCTATTGATTTATTGGGTTAATTGATCATTAACATTAGGAACCTTAATTTATATCAGACAGAACATTAGACACAGAACATCAGACAGAACATCAGACAGAACATTAGACACAGAACATCAGACAGAACATTAGACACAGAACATCAGACAGAACATTAGACACAGAACATCAGACAGAACATTAGACACAGAACATCAGACAGAACATTAGACACAGAACATCAGACAGAACATTAGACACAGAACATCAGACAGAACATTAGACACAGAACATCAGACAGAACATTAGACACAGAACATCAGACAGAACATTAGACACAGAACATCTTTGAGAAGCTGTTTTAAACAAGAACCAAACTCTGTGAGGACTGAGCTTCAGTGTGGGGGCAATCATCCTCCTGCAGCTGGGCATATGGACACACACACACACACACACACACACACAACACACACACACTCACACTCCTCACCCCCAACACACACACACACACCCACACTCACACTCCTCACCCCCAACACACACACATCCACACTCACACTCCTCACCCCCAACACACACCCACACACACCCACAACACACACACACACACACATCCACACTCACACTCCTCACCCCCAACACACACCCACACACACCCACAACACACACACACACACACATCCACACTCACACTCCTCACCCCCAACACACACCCACACACACCCACACTCACACTCCTCACCCCCAACACACACACACACACACACACACTCACACTCCTCACCCCCAACACACACACACACACACACACCCACACTCACACTCCTCACCCCCAACACACACACACACACACACCCACACTCACACTCCTCACCCCCAACACACACACACACACACACCCACACTCACACTCCTCACCCCCAACACACACCCACACTCACACTCCTCACCCCCAACACACACACACACACCCACACTCACACTCCTCACCCCCAACACACACCCACACACACCCACAACACACACACACACACCCACACCCCCAACACACACACACACACCTCCCCCCCACACACACACACAGTGACCGTTTGGTGAGATTAATTAATTAAATTAAAGGATTAGTTTTACAGTAACGGAGCAAAACAACGGGAGGCCACGCCCACTTCAACCCCAGCGTCAGAGCATTAAACTTCCTGATTGATTAGTGTTTATTAGGACTGAATAATTAATTAATGCAGCTTACACGTCACACTGATCATTAATATTCACACGTGTTCGAGTTATTATTAACAATAAACTCACTTCCGGGTGAGAAGTTTATTAACGAACATGACGGAACTCTTCATCTGTTTAAACTTTAAACCGCGCTGTTTCTCACAACAACATCACACACACACACCCTAACACACACACTGACACACACACACACACACTGACACACACACACACACTCACACACACAGAGAAAGAGAGAGTGTGTGTGTGTTTTACCTTCAGTCCGATCCGCTGCTGATCATCCTCCGCTCTGTGTGTGTGTGTGTGTGTGTGTGTGTGTGTTAGGGTGTGTGTGTTAGGGTGTGTGTGTGTGTTAGGGTGTGTGTGTGTGTATCTTTGTGTGTGTGTGTTTTACCTTTTGTACAACATCAAGTCCGCGGGAGCGCGCGCGCCTCTTCTCCTCACGGCGAACCCGTTTCCCCGAAATCACGTGACCAAAATGTAATGGCTGCCACTCGTTTTTTAACCGCTAGATGGAGACAAACTCGATTATTCTTTCAATAATCAGACATTTTATAGCGTCATTATTTCATGAAACATCAGAATTCCTAAATTTGTTTTAACTTTAATATTTAAAACAAAACAAAAGTATATCCATTAAAAGATCAGAGAGTGAGCGCGTCGTCGTTCTGAACTGAACCACTCAGTCTCTGTAACTAACGGTGAAAGATTTTTAATTGTTTTTTCTGCTTTTTATTTAGTTTAAAAATAAATTGTAAAACTTCTAATTAACACACGGAATTAGAAAGATAAACATGTTTCCACAAAATAAAAATAACATTAAAAATGAAAAAATAATTATAATTTTAAAATAATTATTATTTAATTCAATGTTTTTATTTTGTCAGTAAAAACACGGCGTCACAGCGCCCTCTAGCTGTTATTAGTTCACGACGTACCTGCTTAGCAAGCAGCCAGGTTTTAAATAAACAGGATTTAACAGCAGGGTTCAGAGCTACCTTTAAAACCTGATGTTAAATTAACATATACATTAATTAATCAATTAATCAATTAACTTTAGGAAATGTTTTGAACAGAAAGGTGTTCCTGTACTTCCTGTTAAGGTGGACTGATGTACCGTCGCTACAGTTACAGAAATGAAGGTGTAAATAAAGTTTTTTTGCATCAGATTTATAAAGAATAAAATAATATTATTTGAGCCTTTGTTTCGGAGCAGGAGGTGATTCAGTGTCAGACTGGAATCGATTCTTCACTTTCTGATTAACTGATTCATTTTAATGAATTTTAAACTGCAGTCACCTGACGCTCCCTTAAATTCTAAAGTGGGCGGAGCTAAAGCGAAGCGAAAGTGAAAGCGGAAAGCTCGTGAGTGGTGAGCGCGCGGCTTCAGCTCTTTGTTCTTTATTCTTTATTTTTTAATCTTTTGATCTTTCAGAAGAACAAATGTCCAAATTCAGAATCAACACTGAGAACCAGAGCCAGGTGAGATCAGACATCAGCCGCCTTCTCTTTCATCTTTCCGACTTTAATGTAACGAATGCCACCTGAACTGTGACGTCATCACGGGCTCGTCGTCTCCGAAACGATAAGAAGAAATGAGATCGGATTTAATTAAAGATGCTTTAATTCTCACTGAACCAGAGATAAACTCATTAATTACCTTAATTAAACCGAATCATTAACTCTGATAAACCAATGTGAACGGAGCCCGCTTCATTTAAAGCTAATTAACGTTCATCGATTAATTAATCAATCTGAATGAAGCGGGGGGGGGGGGGGGGGGACACGGGGAGAACATGCAAACTCCACCCACATCAGGATGCGAACCTGGCTCGAGAGGAGAACATGCTAACCTGTATAGATTTTACAGATAAAGAGAAATAAAATAATCAATGAATCAGATGAATCGTTTCTCTTCAGGTGGAAACTTTCCGTCTGTCTCTGAATCTGAAGGTAAAGTTTTCCTTTTATAAAAAGTTAAAGTTTATAATCACATTTTACATTAAAGACATTTAATTAATTGATATCATTTAGATTTACATGTTAATGTTTAATGATATTAATGCAGGTGTTTAAATTGGACGGTATTTAAGATTCTGTGCTTGTCGTTCAGATGGAGGATCTGTTTTCGAATCGGATTCCACAGAAGATCAATCAGCTGGACAGTTTAATTAAAGTAAGATGTGATTTATTCAGCTTCCTGAGAGGATCAATACGTTCCATCTGATCTTTTCTCTTATCGAAGTCAGTAATTAATAAATGAAGAGAAATAATTTTTTATGATGTAATGTTTCAGGGGGAGGAGTTCAGTGTGACGGATCTCTCCTCCCTCCACGCCTCTCTGGAGATTCCCATTCCTGATCCTCCAAACCCAGAGGAGGAGGTTAGTTCAGACCCCAGCTGAAGATGGAGATCTTTAATCTTCGACCCGTTTCACTGATGATGGTTTTTTTTTCTCCAGGAGATGGAGACAGATAAGAACGAAGAGGAGGAGAAGAAGAAGAAACGTATTCTCTTTTATAGAACCATTTATTAATATGATTTTTCGGACTGGAACCTCAGTTTGAAATATTATGGGATGTGTTTCATGGTCAGGTCCTAAATGTGGCTTCATCAAGGGGAATGAGAAGATCATGAAGCTGCTGGATGTGGTGAAGCCTGAGATCAGCGCTCTGAAGGAAATCTGCATCAATGTGAGTCTCATCCTCATCCGAATGATCCTGATCACATGAGGAACTGTACAGGAACTAAAGTCCAGTTCTCTGAAAGCTCTCCAACAACAGTGAGGTCAGACTGTAAAACAGAAGGTTCCTCGGTCAGCAGAATAAAAACCCGGTGGACAGAACAGCTCATCAGACGATTCGGTTTCTAGGGTTAGGGTTATTGATGACCACTGCTGGTGCTTCAGCCTCATCGTGGTTCCAATTCACATTCCATAACCTTCAGCAGCATTCAGCTCCGTCTGTAACTCTGAGATCATCGGATCCAGAGAACATCAGTCTTAATCCCAATAATCCAACTTCAGCTGAATGATGATGTAAAGCGTTTGATGTTAATGAGATGTTAAATCTTTAATCTTTGAAGCTGATTGGATGAGATGATCATCATCTGTATTTGTTTTTAATCTGAAGGTTTCCTGCTGGATTTCACTGCTGATTCCCAAAATTGAAGACGGGAATGATTTTGGCGTCGCCATCCAGGTTCATTCATTCACCAAATCCTGAATGAGGCTCCGCCCTGTCATGTAGCTCCGCCTCTGATGAACATTCATAAAGAATGCTGACTGACTTCTGTGTTTCAGGAGAAAATTCTGGAGAGAATCACAGCTGTAAAAACCAAACTGGAGGGATTTCAGACCAACATCAACAAGTACAACCACAACACCCCCCCCCCCCCACACACACACACACACACACACGTCACAGTGTAACCCTAACACACTGCGCATTATGTTCTGATTTAAGTTTAATTAAATAATAGTGAACCAACGGGATCCTCGCCTTCTTCACTGCAGCCATGTTTTTAAAGCTCAGCTGGACTGAGGTCATGTGACTGCACCTCGGTGGATTTTGGTTCTTCTGTGCTCAGGGTTCTGATTCTGAGTTTAATTAGAACCGTTCCAGTTGTTATAAACACAGACGTCATGTGAAGGTGTTGCAGAGTGAATAACTCACCGTCTGATTGTTCTAGATATTTCTCCGAACGCGGAGACGCTGTAGCTAAAGCTTCTAAAGAGACCCACGTGGTGAGACAGAACACAGTTCATCATGTTCTCACGTTCTGCCCCCCCCCCGCCCCCCGCCGTGCTGACTGCATGTTCTCATTACAGATGGATTACCGTTCTCTCGTTCACGATAAGGACGAGGCAGCGTTCTACGAGAGCCGCATCATTCTGCGCGACATCCGCGGATACTACGTGAGTTTATCTTTCAGTACGAACAGAACTCCAGATGTGATGACAGGAACTCCAGATGTGATGACGGGTCTGATCTCAGAGGGAATTAGAACATCTTCAGATGTTCATCAGAACTCATAAGAACCTTTATCTAACCATTTTAGATCAGATTACACAAAGCTCTTCAAGGTCGCTCTGATCTACAGTCACTTGATCAGATTTAATAAGACTCACACTCCTGTAACAGCGCGGACACACAGCCATGTTCTAATGTTACACTCAGCAGAACCTTAAACCACCGCGTCATTCTCTCTCTCTCTCTCAGGCGGAGCTTTATGATATAATCTGCAAGAACCTGGAGAAGGTGGTGAACCCTAAAGGAGAAGAGAAACCCAGCATGTACTGAGGACAGGAAGTGAGACAGATCTGCACCCACCTGTCTCACCCCACCTCACCCCGTCCAAAAACCTGTCTGTCTGAATCAGATCCTCAACTGTCAATAAAACATCCGGGTTATTACAAACTCAACCGGCTCTCTTTACTCTGATATTAAAACTCTGAAGAGAACCTGAGAGGGAGAACCTCGGAGGGAGAACCTCGGGAGAACGTGGGTGCATTGACCCCTGTGCTCGGTTTATTGAGGTCTGTGATCAGCGAACGTCAGTGAGATTAAATGATGTCACTGTGATGAGGTTATGATGTCATCACTGTGATTGATCTACAGACAGAAATCAGACATCACTGACATTTCTAGCTTTTTATTTGTAACAGAACGCGTGTCATCATTAGATTAAAGGAACCAATCAGAACTGAGAGCTTTTATAAAAATCATCAAATCAAAGAGTTTACATCAAACAAAAGCAAAGCGGCGGAGACTCAGACCTCAGGACCTTCACCTCCCGGGATCAACTGCAAACACATCCAATCACAGCATCAGCACAGTATGACATCATGAACAAATTCCTGAGGGTTCCTAAATTAACACTGTAAACTGCGAGCGCACACACACACACACACACACACACACATTAGATTAGATGAAGTGTGTGTGTGTGTGTGCAGTCAGACCTACAGAAGCTGCTGATTGGAGCAGACATTACTGAAACAGGATCAGAGATCAGATGAGGGTGAGACTGGATCACTGATCTCAGATCATCTGATCCACTGCATCATTAGGATCTGTAAGCAGCTGTGTGTGTGTGTGTGTGTGTGTGTGTGTGCAGGGGTTAGAACCCGTGTTGTAAACCTCCACCTGGGTTTTGATTTATAGAGCAGCTGAATCGGTCACTACATCAGACGGCGTGAGGTCAGCAGCTCGGATCAGACATCTGCTGAGGGTTTAGGTTTAAATCTTCTGAACATGAACTCGAACCTATGGATCCATCACCTCAGTGTTTATAAACGGGACCTCGTTAAAGAGGACACTCTGAGGTTGGGGTCACATCATGGAGGGTTTCCTGACGGGGTTCTACGTTCATGTGAAGAACAGATAAATGCTGAACTCACCATGGTGATGTTGTTACCGTTCAGGAGGATCTGATCCAGTTTGGTGATCCGCCGTCCCTCGGGTGTGATCTCACTGAACAGAGAACCTCGTTAACTCCACATCTCCTCGTTTAGATCATTAAAACACCAACAGGCTCGGGTTCAAATCCAGAGACATTTTAACTTTCAACAAGATGATACAGAAACAAAAAAACTCATACGTACAACTCCGTCACGTCTTCAAGAACCATGTCTGATCAGATTGAGTTCAGGAACTCATCACAGAACCTCCACCCCTGACCCTCATCACCATCATCATCATCATCAACTGAAAACTCCACTTCTCACTAATTATTACAAATTTAAACATCAGATTGAACATCTACAGTGCAGTAATGCTGGATCTGTCAGTCTGTATTATTATAATCAGTCTGTATTATTATAATGAGCCTGTATTATAATAATGAGCCTGTATTATTATAATGAGTATGTATTATTATAATGAGCCTGTATTATTATAATGAGTCTCTGATCTGAGGACGCACAGCCAAAAGGATACTGACAAAGTCATCGAACCCCAACAAAGTTCCCACGATTTCTTTATCGTTCTTCATCACGATGTGAATTCTGGAGCCGATACATTTATCCACCAACTCTGAAAAAACAACAGACTTTTATCATCATCATCATATAGACCAAAACATTAGCACTCACTAAATTAAAGGTTTTAATTCACAATATAATTAATAAAGATATTTAATTAATTTAAATTTAATGATTTAAAACAAACGGGTTTTTTTTCTAACGATAAAAGTTTCTAACCAAACTACAGAGTCACGTGACCTACATTTCCCAACGTGAAAAACGGCGCGCCAATCAGAGCGCGCACGATCTCATCCGGGGATTCAGTAAGACTCCGCGGTTCGTTTAAGATTTCTTTTTAAACGGTTAGATTTTATTGTAAAATTATAAAATAAATCTTTAATCAAAACTATTTCATTAAAATCTTTATTTAATGTTACAATCTGAAAGCCAAACAGCACCGTGAGCTTCCGGTTCGAGCTGAGGTCGTTACAGCGTGGATCAGCGCGTGGGGGAACCATGACGTCATCGCGGACCATTTCACATCGTCAGAAATTTAAAATAAATAATTAAATAATTAAATAATATAATATAATATAATATAATATAATATAATAAAGTAAATAATTTAATAAATCAGTTTCACATCAAACACAGAGCGCGGCTCCGGCCGCGTCCCAAACACACAGCGAGTGCACTAACCGACGCTTTAGGGAATCGTTCAGGGAATCGTTCAGGGAATCGTTTAGGGAGCCTATGTTTATAAACCGAACGGTTTGAGACGCGGCCTTAAAACGCGCCCTCTGTAAAAAAATCAAAAGGCGAGAAAATAAAGACAAACTTTCCCTTCAGTTCGTTTAAAAAACAATAAAGCGAAACGCAGACGGAGGTCTCACCGAGAGGTAACAGCTGCGAGGGGTTCGAAACCGCCGGGGCCGCCATTTCACCATCAAACAACTGCCGCCGAGCTTCACAATAAAAGTCCCTGCGGTAAAGCTTTCAAATATTAATAACGACCGTTTCAATGATATAATTATAAA
>JAFMOC010000635.1:87500-147500 GCA_019802505.1 Corydoras sp. C115
ATCGGCTCCAGACTTTCCCATTCACTCTCTAACCAATCAGAAGAGTCCTGTGTGCAGGGCTGATCTGATTGGTCGGTTGGTGTGATACAGTCTGAGTGGAACACCTCGCCGCTCTCTGTGATGTCAGCGTTGTTGATGATGTCAGGACTCTCAGACCGGCTGGGTTTAGGGTCGTAGTGGGAGGAGTTTACCAGGCCATGCTCGATCATTCCTGCATAGGTGTGCGCACACACACACACACACACACACACACACACACACACATGGTTCAGAAACTCAGATGGCAAACTGGCAAACTCTGTATGGGGGTGGAGTCTATGGAGGTGTTATTATCCCGGCGTGTAGCATGATCAGAGATATGAAAGAACCGTACCAGGGAACAGAGACAGAACCGTCATCAACGTTCCTACCAATCTGTGCACAGGAGAGACGTAAAAGAGAACCTGCACACACACACACACACACACACACACACACGTGCACCATACGTGAAAAACAATTGCATGTGTGATTTAAGTACGTGTGTGTGTGTGTGTGTGTGTGTGTGTGTGTGTGTGTGTGTGTGTGTTTCAAACCTTCTTCTCCAGTAGAATCAGCTTAAAGAGAATTAGAACCTTAAAGAAAAACAACATGAACCTGAAACATTAATATTTAATGAAGTTTATGTAAATGAGATGGTGAACCGTTTAATAAACATGGCTTTATATTAATGATCTTTAATAATGGGATGATGTAATGAATTGTACCTTGTGTTTAAAGTGCAGTATTAAATCTCGAGCTGATAAACCTGCAGGATTAACGGAGGAGCAGACGGTCAGTGTACTGCAGCATCATCAGAGTTTAAACACTAACAGAACCAGAGCTGTAACTGACCCAGATACAGCTGTGAGCCCTCTAACGAGGTGAACCTTAACGAACTGTTCATATGATCATACAGCTCCTGTAGAGAGAGACAGCGAGCGAGTGAGAGAAAAATCCTGAAGCTAAATGTTGTTCATTTCTAAAACACACACCAGGGTCAGAATTATGAATGTCTATTGTTTGGTGTGTGTGTGTGTGTGAGATGATGATAATCAGTATTTAAATATAGTGATATTCTATATCAGAATTGATGATGTTTCCACCTTCAGAATTGAAATCTGAGAGAAATCCTTCTCCTCAAAGTAGGCGTGTGTGATGAGCTGCAGTTTAGCTGCAATCAGTCCATACACCGGCTACACACACACACACACACACACACACACACACACACTGCTGAAACAATTATATAACTACAACATTAGCACAATATCATACACACAGACACACACTCACCACCCTACTGAGAACACACACACTCTTCTGTACGGTTTCTCTGGTGACATCAGCCTGTCTCACCTTCAGCACCTGGAGGAGAGGTCACATGATGTGTGACATCACAGCCCTGCAATAGTACTAATTCATGAATTTATTAAACTGATGAGTCATGATTAGATTTGGGTAATTCAGCTTTATTGAACTGTGGGATGAACACAGACAGAGGAGAACATGCCAACAACACTCAGAGAGGTTCTTTCTGAGAACCGAACCCAGAACCCTGTAGTTCTCCCAAAGATTAATAAAGAATTCTAATTCTGAGAACCTTGTTATAAGATGAGCACTTAACACCGACCGCAGCACCGGTCAGCTGATCAGTTCCATCATTACAGGAACTCAAAACGAGCAGAACAGCTGAAGTGCACAGAACAGTCAGAACAGTGGGGGGTACAGACCTTGGATTCGATCTGTCTGTAGCAGGAGACACCGTACACACACTTCATCTGCTCAGTGAGAGGGGGGAGGTGGAAAAACACTGTATCTACAAAAACAACAACAACAGTGCACTCAGAGCTGCGTCTCAAACCATCAGATCCAATGAGGTTCTAAAGTTCTCCTGAAAACCCATTACATACAATTATATTAAACTAAATCTATAAATAAAAAACAACAATAAACTATCCTCCAAAAAACAAGTATAGATCTAAAATAAATACAGACTGTAAATATAATGAATTTAATTAATCATTAATCTGTAACGAAGCGCTCACCCTCCTGATAGTTATGAGCTCCGTCCGGAAGAGCGAGGAACGGCAGGTACCTCCACTGAGGAGGAAGAACATTACTGTCATGGCCTTCATCACTGATGGGAGGATAAGAGAACTCCACCTACACACACACACACACACACACACACACACACACACACACACACACACACACGATGATAAGAAACACCAACATGACGTCATCACTGATCAGACCTACCAGGTGTTTAACTCCATTAATTTCGTCATTATAAACTACATTATTATTCAATAATTACAGTGGACCATAAATCCAGTCATGACGTCACATAACAAACGTACCAGCACTTCATAATATAGATTTATATTTAGAATAAACATAAATTAGAGGTTTAAACGTTTAATCTCATCAGAAAGAACATGATGGAGAACATGCCAAAGGACATATAAGGAACATTATAGAGAACATTATAATGAGAACATTAAACAGAGAACATTATAATGAGAACATTAAACAGAGAACATTAATGAGAACATTAAACAGAGAACATTAAACAGAGAACATTAATGAGAACTCTGGAACACTAATCTAATTCTCTCGGTTAGCATTAGCATTAGCTTACCTGACAGCCTCTCTTATGGTGGAAGCCGATCACCACGATGTGCAGCACCGCGGCTCCACAGTCCTCCCGCCTCTCCATCGTCACATTTATCTGATCATTAATGATTATTAATGATTATTAATGCTTATTAATGATTATAAACACGTAAACACCATCGCTCCTGACGCATCCCCAACACACGCTTCCGCGTTCCTGACTGTGACGTCACCGCGAACGGCGCGCGCAGTGTGTACTACAATACGTACTAAACATCAGATCGAAACAGAACACTGTTCTCTGTTCTCTGTCCACTGTCCTCTGTCCACTGTCCTCTGTCCACTGTCCTCTGTCCACTGTCCACTGTTCTCTGTCCACTGTCCTCTGTCCTCTGTTCTCTGTCCACTGTTCTCTGTCCTCTGTCCACTGTCCACTGTTCTCTGTCTCTGTTCTCTGTCCACTGTCCTCTGTCCACTGTCCTCTGTCCACTGTTCTCTGTCCTCTGTCCTGCTCTCAGCATCAGAAACACCGCACTCTGAACTGAACACCTCCACCTGCCGAGCACCTGACACTCAGACGAGCCGGCAGCGCCACCGTGTGGTCAGAGAGCACCGTGAACCCGGTCTGCAGAACATCAGACCTTCTGCAGCTTTGATGGAACATTTATTGTGGAATTCACACGTACTTCATTCGATTGGCTTTGTGTGTGTGTGTGTGTGTGTGTGTGTGTGTGTTCTTCATGATCCCTGAAGCCCTTCACTCTGAAGCTGAGGACTCTGGGATTGGACTCCTGATGTCTGAACTCCACTGAACCTGCAGATCAGACCCTGAAGGAACCTCCATCTGAGGAACTGAGGAACCTCCATCTGAGGAACTGAGGAACCTCCATCTGAGGAACTGAAGCAAAACATCAGGCACCAACAGGAAGGTTCAGCGAGTTTAAGAACTACAGCTCAGACTTTTCTGGAGTTGAAATAATAATCAAAATAAGGAAGGTGAAGCATTTAGATATTTTAATAAATTAAAGTGGGGGGGGGGGGGGGGGGGGGGGGGGGGGGTACAGCGTTGAGAAACAACTAGAACACATAGCACCTTTAATCATCAGGATCTATAGTGACACCAGCTCCCACATCCCATAATATCCACTTTACACAAGAATACAGTCACTGGTGGGGTGAGGGGGGGGGGTCACTTATGAAATATACATACTAAACCTGATCCCTCTGGCCACGGTTTGCACTACACACCGTGTGTGTGTGTGTGTGTGTGTGTGTGTGTGAGGCTGCAGTGACAGTATGAGATCAGATTATCAGAGGTTCTTAAAGCTCCATATTCTTTATTTTCTATATAAATAAACATGAAAGTTCCTTCACAGTGTGTAATGTTAATGATCCTGAGTCCATCATTAGGAGAACACTGAACCAACACGTTGAAGAGAACCCTCACCACATCTCAACTCTGAGATGAAGATCTAAGCATGCAGACCTGATTACAGTTCCTGTTCTGATGTTCCAGAGGCTCGTGATGGATTTGGAACACAGCCACTCTGTGCACTCCTCACTTCAGTTAGAACCAAGTGTGAGACACTGAACACAGGACGCGACCCAACCACAAACCCCACAGGGGGTTCCACAAACCCCCTCTCCCTCACACCAGCTAGATCTGAAAAATATAAACCTAATGACTGAACCTGCGGTCACTCGGTTCTGTATAAAAACTCATGAGAACAGATTCAGAGGTTCCACTGAGGTCACATGACCATCTTTTACATCAGCAGAATTCACACAGGTGCCCATATATGACATCACAGGCCACTGACACACCCTCATTAACATATTGTTTTGGAACTACACTGATCCTCAGGTACAGAGTTCAGGAACCACACTGATCCTCAGGTACAGAGTTCAGGAACCACACTGATCCTCAGGTACAGAGTTCAGGAACTACACTGATCCTCAGGTACAGAGTTCAGGAACTACACTGATCCTCAGGTACAGAGTTCAGGAACCACACTGATCCTCAGGTACAGAGTTCAGGAACCACACTGATCCTAACATTCATGATCACTGATTGCAGCAGATCTCACTCCACTCTGGAACATCAATCTGAACCTAAAATCTACTGATCAAAAGGATCACGTCCTCCACCCCATCACACCTCCACCCATTACAACCTCATCCATCCTCCATCCCTCCCTCGTCCCTCCCCTGACCTCATCACTGTGACTGGACTGCCTGCACCTACAGGATGAGAGATTTTGGGTTTGGGTTTGAATGTAATTCAGGTCAGGTACAAACAGAAAAAGGGGCGGAGTCTGAATTTATCATTACACACCTGTACAGGTATAAGAATCAGGTGTTGTCAGGCTCAGACCGTCACTCTGGGTATGTATATTAGATCAACTGAATTCTTTATAGCGTTGGCTCACTAAGCCCCGCCCCTTCACAGATGGACGCGGCTTTAAAATGTTTAATCTGTGAACGTAATCAACATTTAAACTTTGTAACGTGGAACCGACGCTCCTGCAACATTCATTCATTCTGCTCGTTTAATCGTCCAACATGAGTGGAATAATTGCAGCTGTCCGCGGGGTTCACACCCAGACGTTTCAGTACCTTGACCCCTAATGACCCTGTACGGTTTCTCGTCCACGCCCTCATTACGGGGCCTACAGGTCCGGCAGCTCCAGCGTCTCTCCATCAGTGCCAAACTCGTCCTCGTTGTCTGGGGGAAACGGGCAAGTCGGCGGTTTCCATGGAGACTCATCGAGACAGGACGGGTACAATTTAGCGACAGCAATCCTGAAGCGTTTTCCAAGACGACCGAGAGCGCGATGAGGTACGGGCTGGGGGTGGAGCCACCGTTCTTTGGAGGCATCATACCGTATAAGGGCGTAACCTCTGTGCGGTTCGCGGACAAAAGCACAAACGGTGTCGCAGAGCAGCACGATGCGCAGACACGCCTCCGCCGTGCCAACACCGTTTTCCTCGCTGCAGGGCAGCGGCGCCACCACACGCCATTCGTCCCTGCTGGTATCATACACCTCGGCGGCCGTACCGCCGCAGCCCACGTAGAAAATCAGATCGCCAAGAACCGTGGCAGAGGCGGGGCCTGAGAAAAAAGAGGAGGACCCTAAACATGTTCTTCTTCGCTGCGTCATTATTTCTGTCCACAAATCGTTGCGAGTCGAGTAGCAAAACGTAGAGTCGTTACTGATCACATAAACACGCTCGTTAGCCGAAACCGCAGCCATGTTGTTATGACTCAGCGAACTATGCGGCGGCATCGGGCAGACGACCCTCCACTCGTCTCTGCTGCGGTCGTAGCGCTCCATGGTGATGTCATCACCGTCGCTGGACCGACCCAGCACGTAAACGAAGCCGGCGCAGTACACGGGCGCAGGGCGGGACCGAGGGCTTAACATGGCCGCCTTTACCACCCAGGCGTTCTGCTGCGCGTCTAACCAATAAAAAGTGCTCACGGCCTTCCACTTCGTGCCGTCGGCCGGACGCTCGCCGCCGGCGATGAAGACCTCGTTATCGGGCGTGACGAGAATGCCGAACCTCCGCAGTTCCTCGGCCGGATTCGCCAACCTGTAGACCTTCTCGGCCTGCGGGCTGTAGCAGGTGACGGAGCGCAGCGTGTCCTCGCTGCTGCACAGCAGGTGGTGGAAGGGCAGGTCCTCCTCGTTGTTGTTGGTGGGCAGGAGGCGGGGCTCGTGCTCACACTCGCTGCCGCCCTCTGCGTCGATGAAGATGAGCATTTCCTCTTTGGTCATGCCGAGACGCGGCTTGAAGAACTTGGGCATGGATTTGTACAGACCCTGGATGACGATGGACTTGTGGTTCTGTGGCAGACCGCGGAACCAGGCCCGCTGCGTGATTTCGGCCAGCGCGTCCACTCGCACCAGTCCCAGCACGGCGGACAGGTGGCGCTCCCGATGCACCGCGTCATGTTCCAGCCACAACGCCGCCGCCTGCCGCACCGTCTCCTCTCGCTCCACGTCCAGCGCGTCGCTGCCCAGCAGCTCCAGCAGCAGCGTGTGGGAGAGCTGCAGGAACGCCTCGCCGTGGCACACATGCCGGAAATTCAGCTCCACCACCCGCTGGGCGCTACGCTTCAGCTCCACACAGCCGAACGCATCGGCCAAACTCAACACCCGCACGCAGTTCTCCACCGAGAGAGAGCGCAGGAGGAAGTCCCGACACGCACACACCACCCCCTCCACCTGGAACAGTCGGGGCAGAACGTGAGGATGCAGAACGTACGGATGAGGTAACGAGTGAGGATGAGAGAATGAGGACGCACCTGTAGGAAGCAGGCCGTTTCGTACAGTAACTCCACCGTGCTGTGGTTGATGTTCAGAGATCCGGTGTAAGCGTACGTGATGATGCTCTGCAGCGTGACTGGATCCACGTTCCTCAGATGAACATGAGACTGTTTACTCTCACTCAGTCCACTCAGGAACATGGCTCTGATACACAAACAGAGCATACAACAATCATACAGTGTGTGTGTGTGTGTGTGTGTGTGTGTGTGTGTGTGGGTCTGAAAGTTCATTTGACATCAGAGTTGATCTGTTCAGATCTCCAGAATCAGCTTCAAAATCAAACATCAATTCAACAAATTATCTAGGCCTCATTTCAAACAGAACCTTGAGTTTATTAAATAACCAGCAGTTCATCGTTCACCCAAAACCTAGACCAATTAACCCCAAAAATTCTAATTATTCCTAAAAGGTGTTCTTAAAGAGGCGTGGTCTGGTTCTCAGGCTGTATGTAGAATTTGTGCATCATCAATGCTGCAGTTTATAAAAAACATACAAGTTAAATCAATCCACAAACTGTAAAAATAAGTTCATATATAAAGTTTAAAAAGAATGTGTACATATATGTGTTCATATAAATATTTGTAGTGAGTCCAAGTTGCTAAATCAACACTTAAATTATTTAGCCCCACCCACTTTTCCCATCAAGAGAACTGTGAAAATCAACAAAGCCCCGATTTTAACAGAGAGCAGCTGACGAGCGTGACCGATCAGACGCGTTTGTACCTGAAGTAGGAGCTGCATGTAGCCAGGACGATCCTGTGGCAGTGAAACTCATGATCCTCCACCAGCAGTGTGATATCAGTTAGCAGCTTCTCCTCATAGAACACTTTCAGCTGATCCAGAACCGACACGGCAAACTGAGCGTTACCCGAGTGGCGGTCCCTTTCCTCCGACATCCTCACACTGCCTCGTTTAATCATCCACTCACACGCCCATCCACCTTCTGACCCCCAGCACGGGAGGAGCAGCTGAAAACCACCGAGGGGCGCTACCTGAGGGATGTGGCTGGTACTGCACAGGGAAGGGGTGGTAATAAAGGAGAGCGGGTAGTACTCTGGTGGAGAGGAGGCAGTATGGAAGGAGTGTTGGTGTGTAAGTGGTGTCTCAGTGAGGGGGTGAGGTCACATGCCAGCCTGCATCAGTGCCCTGCGTCCAGCTCCATCTTATTCCGGCTGCGTGAGCGAGCGTTCACATCCGCTGCACCTGAATCACACACACACACAGAACGAGGAGGTCAACACGGTTCCACACCTCTGACTCCACACCTCTGACTCCATCTGACTCCACACCTCTGACTCCACACCTCTGACTCCATCTGACTCCACACCTCTGACTCCACACCTCTGACTCCATCTGACTCCACACCTCTGACTCCACACCTCTGACTCCATCTGACTCCACACCTCTGACTCCACACCTCTGACTCCACACCTCTGACTCCATCTGACTCCACACCTCTGACTCCACACCTCTGACTCCATCTGACTCCACACCTCTGACTCCACACCTCTGACTCCATCTGACTCCACACCTCTGACTCCACACCTCTGACTCCACACCTCTGACTCCATCTGACTCCACACCACTGACTCCACACCTCAGACTCCACACCTCTGACTCCATCTGACTCCACACCTCTGACTCCATCAGACTCCACACCTCTGACTCCACACCTCTGACTCCATCAGACTCCACACCTCAGACTCCACACCTCTGACTCCATCAGACTCCACACCTCTGACTCCACACCTCAGACTCCACACCTCAGACTCCACACCTCAGACTCCACACCTCTGACTCCACACCTCTGACTCCACACCTCTGACTCCATCAGACTCCACACCTCAGACTCCACACCTCTGACTCCATCAGACTCCACACCTCTGACTCCACACCTCTGACTCCACACCTCAGACTCCACACCTCAGACTCCACACCTCAGACTCCACACCTCAGACTCCACACCTCAGACTCCACACCTCTGACTCCACACCTCTGACTCCACACCTCTGACTCCACACCTCTGACTCCACACCTCTGACTCCACACCTCTGACTCCACACCTCTGACTCCACACCTCTGACTCCACACCTCTGACTCCACACCTCTGACTCCACACCTCTGACTCCACACCTGACTCCACACCTCTGACTCCACACCTCTGACTCCACACCTCTGACTCCATCAGACTCCACACCTCTGACTCCACACCTCTGACTCCACACCTCTGACTCCACACCTCTGACTCCACACCTCTGACTCCATCAGACTCCACACCTCAGACTCCACACCTCTGACTCCACACCTCTGACTCCACACCTCTGACTCCACACCTCTGACTCCACACCTCTGACTCCACACCTCAGACAGGTGGAGCTTCAGTCTGGGTTCTCTCACGAGATCAATCACAGATGATGGATTATCAGAACCTTTATGAAGTGTAAGATTATAGTTTACAGTGACGTCACGACTTTCCATGGGATTTTGTTACAGTTCAAAGCTTTATTCAGGGCTGCGCGTGCATTATGACGTCATAAGACTGCAAATGAAACACGTTCACCTATATTATCATTTCATCTCTTACACACAGTATCCAACAGGTTATCATGCTTACACACGTATGAGTTAAACAAACCTAACGCTCTGAGTGTTTCATATAGAAATAAAAACGTTTTTATTATTATTTCGCTATTAATGTAGCGCGTTAGCTTAGCATAAACACCATCAACACACACGTTCACACTTACCTCGGTGAACAGCAGTCCAAATAAAAGATCCAGATGAAAATCCCGACGTTCCGTCGTTTAAAATAAAATAAAATAAAATAAAATAAATTAAAAGTTCACCTCAGAACCCCCCGCAGTCTGAACCCGGGGTTAGCGCGTTAGCTGCATGCTAACAGCCAAGAAGCGATAATAAGGAGAAACTCGAAACCAGCAGGTCATCACCTCAATTTACATTTTAATAAATCACGAAGTTTAAACGAAGTCGGATTAAATTTAATCCCTCGGATTTTATTAGTCTAGAAAGAAGCGTTAGCTTTAGCGGTTAGCTTCAACATGGAGGGTCTTCCGTTTTAAAACTCCGCGTTTTGATAACCAATACAACGACACGGCTTATTTTACTGCGAATAAAACACACAGACGGTTTAAACGGAGCAATTAAACCGCGGCCTGATTAATTTATTACAATTTAATTAAACCGTCAGGAACCTCGGAATCGAATAACGCTCAGGAAGGAGTCGATTCCTAACGTCACCGCCCGAATCCCACAGCGCGCCTGCGCAGAAGTGACACCTCGCTCACAAACGTCAACCATCGTTGAGTTTTTTCACTCCAAATAATATTAGTTCTGTTTAAATCATCTGTTGTACACAGAACGCTGATGCTCCTGTTAATATTTAACTTCTAATTAAAATAACAGGTTTATAAACATTCCGCATATGAACGAGGCGCGGACGGAACACCGTTAACACTGTGCATTAAGATGATGACGGAGCTCCGGTTTAATAGCGGTGCAATAGCGACATCTGTCGGTCGGTCATCCTTACAGCAGCCGAACGCTCCTGATAATCATTTACATTTACAGTTATTCATTCAGCAGATGCTTTTATCCAAAGCGACTTACAAATGAGAACATTACAGTCAGAAGCCATGGACAAAACAACTATACTGTAAGTTCATCAAACCTGATTGTTATTCCCCCCCTTTTTTTATTTTATTATTATTTTTTTATTTTATTATTTTTTTATATTTTTTTATTTTATTATAACAGGTATTTGTTAAATAGATGCGTCTTAAGTAGTTTCTTAAAACTGTTTAGAGATTCTGCCTTACGGACAGAGTTGGGAAGAACGTTCCACCATTTTGCAGTGGAGAACGCCACAGATAATCACCGTTTCATCTCATTAGAAACATCACCGTGTTTCTGATTATAAGCATTACATTAAAGAACAGTCTCATTTAAACTGTTATATTATACTTTAATATATTAATTGTTTATATTATTGAAATATTAAAACATTTACAGACAGGAGGTGGAACACCTGGAGGGTTGGTGCAGAAAGAACAACCTCAGCATCACCGTAAAGAAAACGAAGGAGATGATTGTGGACTTCAGAAGGGGCAGACACGCCCACGCCCACGCCGCCCACGCCCCCACTCCCCTACACTACACTACACGCCGGGGATCTGCAGGGGAAGTGGTCTCCAGCTACGGGTACCTGAGTGTGCACCTGAGTAACAACCTCACCTGAGTAACAACCTCACCTGAGTAACAACCTCACCTGAGGGCTTTCCTGAGGGCTTTCCTGAGGGGTTTCCTGAGGGCTTTCCTGAGGGGTTTCGGGTGCTCACCTGCGCAGGTGGTAATTAGCGCGCGCAGGTGTAATCATTAGTCACGTGACGTCGGCTCGCTCGCGCACATTGATTGTCTGAGAAGCAGCTGATTTTAATTGGATTTGTTGGTTTGTTGTAGTTTGCGATTCGTTTTGTTCTGGTGTTTAAAGGTTCCAGCAGATGGAGGGTAAATATCTCAGTTTAATGATTTTAAAAGCTTTTTATTATTTATAACCAACATCAGTGACGTCGCTCTAAACGGGTTCATCACACTGAAGTTTTAATGTTAATGAAAAGTGGAATCCTTTCCTCAACCGTTTAATTAATAAAATAAATTCAAATCATCTAAAACTGAAGGTCACGGAATTCCGTACGATTTCTGTTTGCTGACGTGAGCTCAGCTCTTCAGATCAATCATTTAATTAAAGCACTGTTTCCGTCAAAATCTAACTTTCAGACGTGGTCTGACGTCACTGGGAGTTGAAACGACTCGCTGTTATCTCATTATTCCGAACTTTAGAGCTGCAGTAATCCGTACACTTCCCTCATGCCTCTTTAATCCATAGAGGTTCTAAATGTTCTGCTCTGTCTCACAGCTGAGATGTTCATTGCAGTTTAAATGCTTTAGTTTCAGATTTAAATCTTTCAGCTGTAATTCATTTCTGATTAAATAATTTTGATGACGATTTGATTGAGTTCGTGATGTATGATGCCACTATAAAATCTATTTGTGTTACAGACCCTAATAAATGTTCTCAGTCAGGGGGAGAACGTTCCACCCAGCCCTCCAGACCATTTTTCTACGTCCAGTCACCGTTGCACCCATTCTACACTTACCCGTGGCACCAACACAACCCACAGAACTACCCCGGCTCAGGTAACCCACCCAATAAGCACGGTCCCAGAGCTGCTGGATAATGACGGTCAGCTTTTTATAAACGTTTAGAGTTCTCCAAACCCACACAATCTCCGTCAATGATTTGAGGATCATCTGCATTTGTGGTTCTTAATGCTTCTTCAGTTTCCTGAAAAATGATTTGGTTTTATCTCCTCAGGGTTCCATTTTGCTCGACCGTACCTGCTCCCGTACTCCTTCCTGCAGTATCCAGGTTACGTCATGCCTCATTCTGCAGTGCATCCTGTAGATTACCGCAGGATTTATGAGCGGAACATTCCACACTCCACATACTGTGATGTCACACTGCGACAGCAGCAGCACCCGGACGTTGGACCACGACAGACCACTTGTGCTGGTGCTCAGACAGAGCCATGTGACGCCTTAAACAAACTCATAGAATGTCTGGATCAGCTGCGTGCTGGAGACACCGGTCCGACTTCAGGAAGCTCCTCATCACTGACGGAGGAACGAGAGTGTGAAACTGGAATCATGAAGAGGAGTTTGAATGACGGCAGGGAGTTAAAGTTCAGTGGCACTAATGAGAACCCCTGTGTGGACAAGTTTCACTCTCAGGATCATTTAGAGCGACATTTAGACCAAACGACTGAAAGTCGGGAAGAGAGGAACCAAAAGGAGCCTCGGCCAGATGAGGAAGGAACCAATGAGGAGTGGGTTCATTCTGTCACCAGTCCAATGTCCCACTCCTCCCCAGTTTCAAATGAAATTCTCGATGATTATAAGAACCTACAGAAAGCAGATGAGGCAGCAGGTGATTTGTCCTACTGCATTCTTCACCTGCCCTTTCAGAAGGTTCTGAGTTCTGGAGTCTATGGATCCAGCATAACTTCACCGTCGTTTGGCTCTCCAGTGAGCTACACTTATCATCCTCCTAAACTTGCTCATGAACGTCTCAGTGTCCTAAGTGCTTCCCTCGACGAGCTCTCGTCCCATGACGAGCTGCTCTCCACAGATTTAGAAGATTTGGATCTGTTCCCGAGTCAGATTTACTCCAGAGGAAAGTTCCCTGAGGTCCAGACGGGTCACACTTCTAAACTGTGTCTGCTCTACCCCAAGAGGCTGAGGTGCACCACGTGTGGGTCGCACACCTTCACTGAACGGAGCAGAACCAAATCGCACCGCTACGAAGAGCCGCAGCATCCGAATGATGATCAGAGAGCCAGTCACATGACCTCAAAGCTCTGTGAACGCTGCCTGCGATGCACTGCTCCAAAAAAACAGGTGTTGCTGAAGTCCAGGCTTAGAGTGAAGAGGGAGGAGCCAAGAGAGAAGTGGGAGGGACCACAAGAAACACAGTGCTCTGCATATTTTTACTGCCGGAACTGCACGAGTTCTCCAGAGAAGAGCCACACAACCAAAGGAGTGAGTGTTCAGCCAGGTAACCTGAATTATTCAGCTCTGATGTTAATTACAACATTAATTAAAACTCCAATTATAAAACAATCATAATGGTTTATCGACCTGCCCCGACCCAGAGCCTTCACTCAGGTTCTGAATGTTCCGCAGTCGTTCTGAGAACCTCACACACCGCGTTTGGGTTCAGAGTTGTTTCAGCGTCTGAGTTCACTCATCGTTTTAAAACTCGTCTGTTTCCTCGACGTTTCCTCTCAAACGCAGTTCATCAGAACCAACATTTAAAATGTTCAGGAACAATGAGGAACCCTTTATGAATCCACTGTTAATCTGTTGTGTGCTGTGATGGGGTGTTGGTGGGGTGTAGATGTGCTGTGATGGGGTGTTGGTGGGGTGTAGATGTGCTGTGATGGGGTGTTGGTGGGGTGTAGATGTGCTGTGATGGGGTGTTGGTGGGGTGTAGATGTGCTGTGATGGGGTGTTGGTGGGGTGTAGATGTGCTGTGATGGGGTGTTGGTGGTAACGCCGTGTGTGTTGATGTTTACAGAGCCGCGGTGCAGACTGACCTCAGATCAGCTGGTGTGGGAGAGTTCAGCAGGAAACAGTCGAGTGAAATCCTGTAAAGCTTCAGTTCTGATTAAACTGAATAAACGTCTGAGATGAAGACGAGACACATGCAGCTTTCATTGTTTCTTCAGACAGACGCAGAAAATCTCACCATAAAGCCGAGGTGTGTTCAGGATCCAGAACCCAGAGGAACGGAGCTGAGGAAGAGGAGGAGGAGGAGGAGGAGGAGGAGGCACTTCAGCACCACAGAGGAAAAGGTTCTGAACACCACAAACTCACAGAACCTAGAACGTCAGCATCAGAGTCTGAACTTCAATTATTTTAGGTCTTCATTAAAATGTTTTGTTTTTTAAACAGGAAGAATGGATTCAGAGGCTTTAAAGTCTGAATGATTCATTAATTAAACATTAATTAAACATTAAAAAAAGAAAATGCAAAAATAATAGAACCCTCTCATTTGTTCGGTTTGTATCATGACTCTGGCTGTTTCAGAGCTGATGAGCACACACACACACACGCGTACACACACACATGCGTACACACACACACATGCTTACACACGCCTAAAGCAATTTTGTAACGTGGGTAAAAAACTCAGACACAGGGAGAACCTGCCAACTCCTGATGGGTAAGGTCAATCCCCACATATAACCTTTTGCATTGAGCTGGCTAATGTATTCAGAATTAATTGCAACAGCGCCGCCTGTCAGTATAACAAAGAACTGAAGCTGAAGAGTGCCCCAGACACGTGACCTTTATTCTTTAAAATGCTTTTGATCTCAGCAGGTCAGTTTGGATGTTTGTAGTTAATCAGGTTCTCCTTCTTTTACAGGTACCACGAAAAGGGATGAAGCTTGGTGTTAAAGGTTAATGTTCACGTCACGCGGCGTCGCTTCAGTTCTGCAGTTCGTTTATTCATTAAGGGAGATTTTTGGTTGCACAGACACTTAATTAAAATGATGAATCTAATTACAGAAGATATTAGAATTCTCTCAGTGTAATAATTCTATTTGAGAACATGTTGAATATTAAAGTTTGGATTTGTACTGTATGTTTATTAAGTGTTTCTCAGACGTTCTCCATGTGTGTTCTGCTTCACAAACTGCTGACTGTGCAAACTTTCCATCTGCAGCTTTCAAAAACCTTCTAGTTTAGACTGCTTTTATTTTAAACCTGATTTACTTTGAGAAGCAGAACCAGGTAGCTCCAGGTTCAATGATGTTCTAGATTCCGTGTTAAATGTGGGATGTCCTCATCAAACCAACCACACCATCTGATTAAAGCTCCACAGTCTGGATTCTGTTCTCGTCAGAGCGTGAGGGTGGGACTGACGTGCTTCTCCATGGTTTAGTATTTGGTGATGGTTCTTTGATGGTGTTCTAAAACCTTAAAGTTTACCGTCAGACGATCCCAACATCGTAACGTTCTAGGTTCCTCACTGAGGACTGATGTGTTTTTAATAAACGGACTCTCAGGCCCGTCTGATGGAACCATGTCTGTTCATCGTCTCGGTTCCTTCCTCTGTTTCGTTGATATGAAGAGGAGATAACAATTATGAGATGTTTAGGTAAGTTCTTCTCTGAAGTTCCTTCTGCGGTTCTAAATGTGTTTTATTGTATAAATCTCACATTGATTAGTTTGATTAATCTGGTTCTGCACTCATTCATGTGCAAATAAAGTGCTTGGTTCTTATTGGATGAAATGAACTAGAGCAGACCAATCACAGAGCCCGGTTGTTAATCAGGTGAGTGCAGCTGGTTAATTAGAGCTCAGGTGAGAGCAGTGTTCCGGTTGGTTCTTTGGGCCAGGTCTACTGTGTGAGTGTTATAAAGACCTCATGATTGTCATGGTTCTTTTTAACGAGAGTTCTTCGTATGGTTCTTCAAGCTTTTGTCATTGTTTTTCTCTTTTCAGAACTTTCTATGAGGTTCTGTTAAACTGAGAACATGGTCATTGCTTCTTCTCAAATTCCTCAAGGAGATGGGATGCGTGCACAAACCGTTCCTCTGGGACCCCCGCCCTTTCAGGGATCTCGACCCGGTCCAGCGCCAAGTTCTGGTTCCTATAGAGGCCCAAACCCCAATTACCCAGAGCGACCGCAGCAGCCCAATGTTCCCTTCTTCTATGTTCAGCCCTCACAGCCGTACCTTCCGTACCAGTGGCCGATGCCCTGCGTACCGTACGGTGGATTTCCAGGCATGGGTGAGCGAGCGAGCGAGTCTTTATCTCTAGTTTTTTATGTCTTTGCTGGTTCTGTTCGTCTCACTGCGTTCTCATCAGGAGGAACTGTTTATCACGTCATTAAAGTTCAGAGCAGAACCTATGATCTACTACAGGGTTAGTGTCCCTACACTGTAGTGCACTTAACCAAGTTAGTAACATTTAATCTGAGCTTCAACAAAATGCAGAGCTGACCATGAAGTGACCCATCCGTTCAGATCCGCCGGCATGAGACGCCGATGAGCGTTAAAAATGATAACGATTGAAAAAGGTAGAGAGTTGTCTTCGGCCGCGTACCTAAACGTCCGTTATCGTCGTTCCCAAACTGATCAGTGATTTTGTTGGATTTTACACTTAAACTTAAAAAAAAGCAATATTTATTTTTTTACACTTTATTACGACCACATGTTTTAAAACCATTTGTTTCTTCAGGTTATGGAATGGTTCTTCCACCGTTTCCTCCTGCGCCCTACGTGGAGGCTCCAGGCTACATCCTGCCCCACGCCCAGCTGCACCTGATGGACTACAGACACATGATGGGTCCACACGCGGCTCCCACCATGGCTTACCAAGCTCGCCGCTTCCGTTACCAGAACACGACTCCTGCGAGTCGACTCATGGTCAGTTCTGAAGTCCAGACTGAGCTGATGGGAAGCGACTCGCCTCATCACCGATGCAGCAGCACGTTGACGTCTCAGAACACCTCTGAATCGGGACGAGAAAGCGGGTGTGGGAGCGTTCTGTCATTACCCAAACCAAACCAGGACAAGTCGCCAGCCCACTCTGAGGAGAACTCCACCGGACCTTCCATCAACGCCTCCAGAGAAGGCAGCGGTGTGGCTTCACAGTTTTCTGTTACTAATGCAGGCGTCCTGTTCCAGACGGAGGAGGTTCACGTCGAATGCACCGGCTCCTCCTCGGGACTGAAGATCGTTCATTCCACAGAGACGGCCAAACTTTCCAACGCCGCTAATGGAGACCTGCTGCAGCACAGTGTGGGGTCTGCAGATAAGGTGGTGGTGCGGCGTCTCCAGTCTGTTCTGGATGAGCAGCAGGGCCGTATTAAAGAGTTAACTCACCTGGAGGAACAGTATTTAGCACCATGCCAAGATATTCTGATGAAACCAAACAGATCACCTTTAGAGGAACCGGAGATTCCTGTAAATGAACCGGCCAATGGCACGCGACTTCAGAGAGATCTCGGTTTTGGAAGAGGTGGAGAGGGAACTTGTGGAAACTCCAGTGTGCACTTCAAAATCCTACACCTCCCTGCTGCTCTGCAGTGTCTGGATGAGCTACAGCAGATGGAAGCTTCCGTTTGGTCTGTCGAGTCCCTGATGCCTTACGTTCCGTCCACTGAGTGGATGATTCAGAACGGCCTCCTGACTCCACAGAAACCGTGTCTCCCCTCTGTGATGGAAGTTCAGGATGCTGTTTCTCTAGCTGCAGACGAGTCTGCTGGGAATAAAGATGTGGAACTTAATCAGGATTTAATAACTGCTCTGGAGTCCCTCCCTTCAGCCACGTGGCTGGCAGACTTGAGTAACCCATCTTCTGCAGGATCATCTACTGATCGGCAGCAAATCAGAAGTTCTAGTAATTGGACCGAAGAGTCACGAGTGCAGGAAGTCAATGTTCAGTCAGCAGGTAGTCCTGACTCAGCTCCTGAGAGACTGAAGATGGGAAACGATGGCCAGAACGTAAGGAGCTCTGGAGGAAGCTTTTCAGATCACGAAGGTCAGACCCGTTCAGACTTCACCTCGAAGCCTAAAGTGCGAGTTTGTAAGAATTGTATGAGTAAATTAAAGGGTGGAACGATCGCTGGCAGTCCGAGTCCCCAGGGTTCTGGAACTAAACGGTGCAGAGTTCCATCAGCGGCAGATAAGAAGAATCTGGTGTGTGGATCATGTTCACGTGATCCTGAGAAGAACCATCTGTACAAATCAAACCGTGATGCTCTGGAGGCCTCAGAGAACATTGAGTATACTGGGATAGGTCCAAAAAAGTGTATGAAGAAGTGCTATAATGGCCATAACGTCTCCTCAGGCAGGCACATGGAGAAATGTCCCATGTTCAACCAATCAAAACTTCGAGAACAGAACTGCTTTTGTAAGGAGTTGAGGCGTTCGAACACGGGACGGAGCCGTGGTCATGACCTCGCACCCGAACCTGCGGAGAACCTGCCGCTCTCCTCAGAGAAGTGGAGGGGTGTGGAGCGCCTGGACTCGCACCACAGTGGTAGGTCTGCCTTCACTGAACACGTTCTAAAGCCTTCACTCTTTAACCTCTTCTTTTTTTTGGGGGGTGGGTGGGGGGTAGATAAGTACAAGAGGGGAAATCTGACGTCAGACACCGAGAGCGTCAAAAGTGGAGGACGGATAAGAACCAACAAACCAAAGCAAACTGCACAGTCACCACCAGGTACGACGTTCTACTGAGCGGTTCAGAAGCTTTGTTCTGAGTCTTTAAAGTGTTCTAGTGCTCTAACTCTAAATATGAAGGGTTTTTATTTATTATTATTATTATTATTATTTTTCTCAGAATTTCACAGACGAGACACGAGATGCTGATCACGTCACGTTCAACCTGCAGCACCGTTCAGCTTCACCTTTTAACCCGAGCACCGTTTCACATTGGAATCACGCCTCACTCTTTTATACCGTGATGAAATAAACACTTTTCATGTTCATGGTGTTTTGGTTTGGTTTTCTTCAGAACGTCCTGCGGGTCAGGCTTCATCAGTGTGATCTTTACTGATTAACCTCATTAACAATAACACACCCTCTGAATGCCTGATTCATTAAAATCATAAAGTACCCGATCAGCGCTGAATAACTCTGTGATTTGGTCAGAAGGGTTCGTTAGAGAGACTGGTTCACTTTAAATCTTTTTATTGTTTTAAGGTTCATATAGAACAAAATCAAACTATACATTTCCACTGTGTACAAATAGAACAATCCCATGAACCCAAACGAAAAAATGTACAAGCAAAATAATAATAAATTCTGTAGTTAATTGATTTCAGTTAATTGGAGTTCTAATTAAACATCTGTAGGGCTAGGTTACATTTTATGGTGGTTTTTTTTTTTTTTTTTTTTTTTTTTTTAAATAATCTCTTTAATAGGAAAAAAAAAAGCAATAAAGTGAAACAGCATCTTCAAAGTGATCTGAAGAGCTCCTCAGACTGAACTTTATGTCCTTTAACCAAAGGGAATGGGGGGGGGGGGGGGGTGAGATTTCCAACTAAGTAAATTATGTAAGTAAACCTTTTTAATTTCCGACATGTCCAGAACGTTCAGTTGAAGTGAGCTCTGAGTTTAGTCTGGCTCATGAGGATGAGGAGTTAACTCGAGCCCGGGTTTGAGTTCAGAGCTGATCTCTGCTACATGCCGGTACTAATAACACCTCTTTATGGGGTTTATTCAGAATAAAGCCCCGCCCCCTCACACCGCACTGCTTTATTAAATCTCTTTACCCGTTAACAGCAGTTCATCATTTAAAGTTTGATCTTCAGCTCAAGCTTCACAGAAACAAGATGTTTAGAACATAATGACACGGTTTTATACTTAGAACAATTACAACTTTAACAAAGATTTCGCAAATGTTTAAAGTCTTTAATCTTTAAACGAGGAGCATAATAAACATTCACATGGTAAATTATTATAACCTTAATCATATTCTGAATAAATTAATAATTAGTTTTAGATCTGTATGTAAATACATCTGTAATGATAACTATGAAGTTAATTTCACGTCTAAAAGCAGATGAGCGGCGTATCACGCCTGTGATTGGTTCTTGATAACGAGGTGGGGTTGAGGTTCTGATTCATTCCTGTGATCTTTGTTCAAAATGCTTTAAGTTTGGAAATTCAGCATTCAGTTCTGTCTGAATCACTCCGAATCAACCTCAGTAAACATGGGCCTCTCTGACTCACTGAATCATTTATCACAAATGTACATTCAATGTTGTCAAAACACTGAGTCGTTTACAAAAGAATCATACGAATCATTTTGGTTGCATAAATGAGGACAGGGATCCATAATGAACCGTTTCTCACCTGACTCCTCTGAATCAATCCCAGCCGTCATGTTGACTCGTTCCGTACAGCGTTGCTAGTTTATAAAAGCGAGGGCCCCACTCGTCTAAAAAGTCATAACTGTGAACGCCGTCCTCGCTGGACTGCAGGGAGCTGAGCGACTCCGCCACCGAACCGTCGCCTTCGAACGCAAACGTCTGCAGGGCATCGTACGGGGGGGCGCTGGGGTCTGAATCCAGCTGAAACAGGACACGGCTCAATGTGTTAGCATCTCTGGCATTAGCGTTCTCCTCATGTAGCTTAGCATCCCGTCGATGAATGTTCTGGGGTGATAAGTCCGTGTATTTGGGGGATTTAGGGTGTGGCCTCCACATGGCAGTTAAATCAAAGGCTTCGGTATCTTCCTCTCCGCCCCCTTCATCATCGTAACGTACGATGCTTTCACACACGATGTCCTGTCCGTCGCTCAGAGAGGACGCCTTACTGTTTTTCCGCAGCAGACGCGTCAGCATCAGCAGCACTGCAGAGAGATAGAGGACACAGCTGTTTGTCTGTCCAAATCAGCACACATGTGTAACGGACCGAGCACTGAGCCTTGAGGAATGCCATTTGAACCAACTTAGCTCCCTCTTTTTAAGCAATGTTTGTACTTGTCTGTTTTTTTACCTATCAGGGTAGAGGTGCATGCGAAGATAAATATGAGGGCAGTTCTGCTCATGTTTGGGGGAAGTGAGTGCGGTTCCGCTAATTCACAGGACAGAACCGCTCCGTCATCGTCACACACACACACCCGGATGGTCAGGGTGTAGGAACTGGACTGAACAGGCTCGTCTCCGTCGGACACACGGATAGGGAGGTGGTACACGGCCGGAGCAGACGAAGCCCACCCACCACGACGTGTCAGGATCCATGCTGAGTTATCTGTGACACACGCGTTGAAGAACATGTTAAACTCAGCCCTCAGAACGTTTTAGTCCACGCTGTGCAGAGTGAGAGGTGTACCGTGATTATCTCTCAGGGTGAAGTTTGGATCATTGTGTGATTCAGGAGCAAGCGTGTAATGGAAACGCTGCCCTCCGATTGGCTCGTCAGGGTCCGTGGCTCTCACTGATTGGACGAGCTGAAATCAGATTTATAAAATGACACCATCAGCGTAAATTAGATCAGATCAGTTACACACCAACAGAGGCCCGGTCCACGAAGAGAGCCTCGCTGTGTAAGTGTGTGTGTGTGTGAGTGTGTGAGTGTGTACCTGTCCTGCTTCAGCGTTGTTACACAGTACAGCCTCATGGTGGTGTAACAGTGATGGAGGATTATCATTCACATCCAGAACTTTAACAGTTACAGATACACTCGCTACCTGTGCTGGATTATCTGTAACACACACACACACACACACACACACACACACACACACACACAACCAATCAACACACACGTTTTATGTGTGTGTGTGTGTGTGTGTGTGTGTGTGTATAAGACAGAGTGAGATTGTGGGTCTTTTCATACCTGTCTCCATGGCAACAACAGTGAGGTTGTACCAGCATCGCGTCTCTCTGTCCAAAGGCAAAACATTCATCAGAGAACCGCTGATCATGTCCACGGAGAAATATTGATCAGAATCACTGGTGTGATCAATCAGATACCTGCTTACACACACACACACACACACACACACACACACACACACACACACACACATCAGATTACTACATGATCCTTCCAGCAGTCCGCTGATTTTTTGTGGAACATGAAGGACACGTTAGACCCCCCCCCCCCCCCCTTACCGTACAGAGTTGTTGGCAGCATCGGGGTCTCTGGCCGACACAACAATTATCACGGTGCCGATTTCTGCACTTTCTGGAACCTCGGCGTGATACATCGCGGCGTCAAAAACCGGCGGCTCGTCCACGTCTTCCACCTTCACGTGCACCAAGGTCACGTCGCTGAACACACCTGCACCTGCGTTAGTATTAACACCCTCAATTTTCAGAGTGTAGCTGTGTGTTGTCTCAAAGTCCAGATTCTGTAATGACATCAGATTTAAACATTAACAGATTTGAAACATCCCAGAATTCAGAGCGGCCGAAATGAAAGCGGCACCTGGTGGATGGTGATGATTCCGGAGGTGGAGTCGGTTCTGATGTGGAACTTCTCTTCTTCATCTCCCTGAATGATCCTGTAGAGCATCTCAGCATTTTCTCCCAAATCCAAATCCGTTACTTCAATCCGACCCACCGGCGACCCACGCGCTCCCGACTCAGCGACGCTCAGCTGGTACACCTCTGACATGAACATCCAGAACATCCAGAACATCACTCCATCACAGCAACACCAGAGAGGTCATTTGTTTTAAATCAGGATCCTTCTTTCTGAACGGAACCCTCGAGGCGGATCGTTCCAGCTGCAGACTGAGCTGAGCCTTCGATTTCATCTGGAGCTAATTAATCATGAAGCAGCTGGAGTTAATCAGCAGCTGGAGTTAATCAGCAGCTGGAGTTAATCAGCAGCTGGAGTTAATCAGCAGCTGGAGTTAATCAGCAGGTGGAGTTAATTAGCAGCTGGAGTTAATCAGCAGCTGGAGTTAATTAGCAGCTGGAGTTAATCAGCAGGTGGAGTTAATCAGCAGCTGGAGTTAATCAGCAGCTGGAGTTAATCAGCAGCTGGAGTTAATCAGCAGCTGGAGTTAATCAGCAGGTGGAGTTAATCAGCAGCTGGAGTTAATTAGCAGCTGGAGTTAATCAGCAGCTGGAGTTAATCAGCAGGTGGAGTTAATCAGCAGCTGGAGTTAATCAGCAGGTGGAGTTAATTAGCAGCTGGAGTTAATCAGCAGCTGGAGTTAATCAGCAGGTGGAGTTAATTAGCAGCTGGAGTTAATCAGTGGTGTGGGTCAGTCATGACTTCATGGACCTTCCTCTGTGAGCTGCCTCACTCTATAGCTGCAACAGGAAGGGGCCTTCCCAAAACTGTTTTCAATCTGTTTCCAAAATGCATGAGATTTTTTGGAGCTGTGGCGATGAGACTAAATGAATGACCTGTAATTATGAGGCCTATCCCAGCAGCTCTGTTCATACAGTGTGTTTAATGGGTTCATTATGGGGTGTCTCAGAAGGTGGGGGTTCTACAGTGGGTTCCATGTATCCGTGAGCCTCAATAAGGTTCTGAAGACTGTAGAAATATTCTGGTGAACCAAATGCAACAAGTAAAAATGAAGGTTCTTACTCTGAGTGAATACAGGAGGGTTGTCATTCACATCGCTTAGCGTCACGTTGATGGTCGTGGTTCCAATTAGTCCTCCCAGCTGACCACCCATGTCTTTAGCCTGAACCATCACCAGATACTCAGCTCTCTCCTCTCGGTCCAACTCTGAGACCAACACCCGCACCTCCCCTGCACAGACCAGAGTCAGGGTCACGCTCCGAACCCAGCAGAACCCATTACAGTTCCCAAAGGGACCGAAAGCTTGTGTGTTAGTGCAATTCATTCATCTGTGAAACACAGAATCTGTAGGGAGCATGAGGAGGACGTGGGACACCCTCAGAGATGTTATTTCATCATAAATGATTTATTCATTCATTTTGAGTTTACTGATGGATTGAATGTGTTTAAAGTTATGTTATTTTTACCAGTTTGAGGATGTATAGAGAAAAACGGCTGCCCCTGCACCACACTGTACACAATACGAGCGCTGTTCCCGTACGATGGATCATCAGCATCCACCGCTGTCACCCGAATTACAGACGTTCCTACAATCACAAATAAACTCCTTAATAATGTGAAAATTTATTACAATTATTCAACTATAAATATAAAATGTATGGTTTAATAACTCTCTGAATCGTGTTAGTGTGTGTTTCCTACCGACAGCAGACATCTCAGGTATGGTGGCGTGATACGGTCCATCCAAGAACCGTGGCTCATTGTCATTAATATCCTGGACCTTAACGATAAACTTAGACTTGGGTTCTAGAGCTCGGCCCGTTAGACGATGTGTTGCCTGAGCATGAAGAACATACTGAGCCTTCACCTCCCGATCCAAACGCTGGACCGCGTAGATATCACCTACGAGTTATCACAATCACCACTTACTGTAGATACAGTACAGTGTGTGTGTGTGTGTGTGTGTGTGTGTGTGCCCACAGACCTGTGTTATCATCCAGTGTAAACATGGTTCCTGCACCTTCCCCAGAAAGAATATATTTAACAAATCCGTCTCCGTTATCCAAATCAGAGTGAAGCTGCAACACACACAGAGTGACGGTCAGTACAGGACAACACAAAGGTGTGTGATCACGAGTGTGTAACACACGGGTGTGTAACAGAGTGCAGATATAAATAATGACATTAATGGTTAGGGTTGTATTGAGGTACAGTGAGGTATATAATTTAGGTTTATTATAAAGATATATTTGTATATATGAGGTATCATTAAAAATCTGGATTTAATAAATAATACGTCTAGTTGTTATGATCCTGAAACAAGATCTTCATGAACCAACCACGAGATGTTTCTTTTATGGTTCATGGGTTTGTTTGTGCTGGTGATGATCTATGAGATCTATGGGATCATCTACAACCTGTTCATTAGCAAACGTACCTCCATCCTCTATTCTAACAGTGACGGGGTAAATGTTGTGTGGCGAGTGGTTCAGATGAATGTTTTAAAGACCTTGCCGATGTAGACTGGTTTCTCCTCAGAATGTTCCTCCAGAACAAAGAACTGGTTCCACACCCAGCCTCTCTTCTCTCTTCTGAGGGTCCTCATCTCCTTGTTCTGCCCACCTTCACCCACTCTGTCCCCGCTGCCTCCCCAAGTTAGCATCAGTAAAGCTGGCAATGTGAAGAACATGCTAAAGAACCAGGGCGCCATGGTAATAAAGCTGTAGATCCTCTTCTTCTCTTCTTTCACTCCCTGCCATCAAACATAACCTTTAATAACCTTTAATGGATCAACACAAAACCATATGCTTCAGAACGTTATGTCTCAGGAACTGATACAAAAAGAACTTTCTATGAATAAGGAACGAATAAAGTGACATCAGATTAATAAATCAGTAATCAATTAAGTCATTACTAATACAAATGACCCCCCCCCCCCCGCCCGCAGCACTGGGGCACCATTTTTCCGTTCATGACCTCATTGCTCTCTAACTTTTCAACCCAGACTCCAACCATCTGCTCATTCTGCCCTTAACACACTCTTCCTCTGTGTGGGGTAAGAAAATAGTGCTGAGTTAAAAAAACAGGAATAAAGAATGAATGCCTCGCCTCCCTCTCTCATTCATCTGTTAACAACAGACTCTCACACTCCATCACTCTATTATTCTTCACTTCATCTTCTTCTCTGGAGTGAATGGGTCTTCCCTTCTCCTCACACTCCCCCACCACCCTTTCTAGGTTTCCTTTAAAATTTACATTCCTACATCCCTTCAAACCTTTTAAAGAGAGAGAGAGAGAGAGAGAGAGAGAGAGAGAGAGAGCATGTCATGGCTAATTTGTTAGCACTAAATTAATTTGCATGGTTTGGAGTTTTACAAGTTCAGCACTTTGACCTGAATTTCTAAAAAAAGCTTAAATAGCGATCATCATCAGAACCACCAACACAACCATTAAAACCATTAAAATCATCAGAACCACCAACACAACCATTAAAACCATTAAAATCATCAGAACCACCAACACAACCATTAAAACCATCAGAACCACCAACACAACCATTAAAACCATCAGAACCACCAACACCACCATTAAAACCATTAAAATCATCAGAACCACCAACACAACCATTAAAACCATCAGAACCACCAACACCACCATTAAAACCATTAAAACCATCAGAACCACCAACACAACCATTAAAACCATCAGAACCACCAACACAACCATTAAAACCATCAGAACCACCAACACAACCATTAAAACCATTAAAACCATCAGAACCACCAACACAACCATTAAAACCATCAGAACTTTGATGTTTAATATATGCATTACATGTGAATAACATTTTAAAACAAAAGTCCTCTTGCGCAGCTGAAATGTTTGATGTGTATTTAAATAAAGTTTTTAAGTTTCTCTGATCTTTATCTTTGATGTTAATAATTCATAACTTAAATTCAATGTCATTTTCATGATGTTGGTAATTTAGAGGAGTTTAAAGCTAATGAGAGATCTTTTAATTAGTTATGATTTCTCGTTAATGAATTTAAAGTCAAACGTTTACCTTGGCTGCAGTTTCGTCTCCGGATTCAGCAACATTAAATCTGTCTGTGTGCTTCAGTTAGTGACCTCCAGCCCAGGACCAATCAGGAGAGAGGGGGCGTGTCTCTGTCTCTGTCTCTGAATATATCTTCAGTCTCTTTCTGTCTGTCTGTTGTTCAGACCCCCCCCCCACCGCCCTCCCTCACCTCCATTCTTCACACAGTTCTGTTCCACCCTTCTCCTTCTGTTTCTTTTCTTGTTTTTGTCTCGTCCTCGTTGCCCCCGATTGGCCCCGATTGCCCCGATTGGCCCCGAAGTTAGAGCCCTAACAAGAGGAACAAAGGGTTTGGGGAATAAAAGGTCAGAGGTCAGCAGAGACACTTTGCTAACAAAGGAACGCTGGTAAGCGTATAATGGATTAGTAATGTGCTGTGATGGAGACGTGATGGAGACGTGATGGAGACGTGATGGTGGGATACGCGTCTCACATTAACACCCTCATTAATTAGTTCAGTCTCACGAGCGTGAAGTTTAACATCCAACTGCTTCGTTACCAAAACTGATGAACACAGCACGGATAAATGCTGCAGGAACCTTCAGCATCTTTAAGAAATAGCTGCAGACATGTCTCCTCTGAAACACCTGCTTCAAATTCAATTCAAAACACATTTATGATTCCAATATTTGGGAATTCATATTTCTCGTACTTTGCCCTCCCTTTGACAGTCCTTTTGCCCCACTATTCCTTTATCATTAATGGCTGGAATTAAGGTCATTAATCTGAATGTCTTGCTCGGGTTTCTCTTTTTGTTTCAGAACATCAGAACATCAGAACGCTGAACGCTGATACAGTTTTTTCCTCGATCGATGGATTTCAAATTTGATATGAATGAGAAAGTCCTGAGAGAAGGATTTAGATCTGATGGTGGGCTGTCCCTTCCTAATTTTCAATGTTATTAATGTTCTGCTCACATTTAAAGGTTAAAGTTATTAATAATTTTAGGGGTTATAAAACTTTTTTGTTTATTTTCTTGTATTACAATTTAATTCACTGCTGTATTTCTGTTTAATCTTTGTAACGCCAATCTCCTCAATAAAAACAATAAAAATAAAAAACACATGTTCAGAGTTGTGTTTAATAGATCTCAGGTTCTGCGGTGTTGGGTGGGCGATCTGGGATCAGTCTGGTGTTCACAGAGGGTATGATGCTGTAATGCTGACAGCAGAGGGAGCCCTCTTGATTAAGTAATCTGCATTATCTGTCCCTTTTCGGCTGTTCCTGCTGCACTGTTTTATAAAGCACATTCTGTCTGATAATTAACCCTCAGCTTTTTCTTATGTTTTCTTTGAGGTATTATCAGCTCCTCACCAATAACAATATCAGATCACCATGGCAACCACCAGTACTGTACAGAAGCTGGATTTCTGTTGAATGAGTGCTGCAGGACTGCTGAAGTGCTGGATGACTTCACTGAACTGATTTAGAGTTGAATCTGGAGATTTCCCTTGCCACCATTGCTTGCTCTTTAAGGGGTTCAGGTTAAAAACTCTGTGAAGCTGCTTTAAGATGATGTACTGTTGTAAACAGTTTTATATATTTATAATCTAAATTTATATTTATATAATGCCAGATCCACTGAAATTAATGATGTGTGATTTTGAGCGAGACCCTTAACCCTCATTGCTTCAGGGGGCGCTGTATGTAACCTTGTGCTCTAACCCAGTTGGGATGCTTGTAAATCGCTTTGGATAAAAGCGTCTATTAAATAAATGAAGTAATATAAACTTATCCTTGCTTCCACAGGGTAAGCAAAAATCCAGACATCAGATCAGATCATGATTAATTATACTGCAGTTTAGTTCCTTTGGATAAAATCATCTGCTAAATGACTGAATGTTCTGGGATGTTGGTTCCTGTTGGGTTCCTCTTTTGTCCTGTGTGTCCTATATTTACATGATGATGGCTTAAACTTATACCTGACGGAATAATTCAACGCGTCAGCTCCACTCCCAAGATGCAGTTTTCTTTGTAGTCCAAACATTTTACAAATTCACTGCAGGGTTTGGTTCAGCTCTCATTTTGACTCTGCACTCAATTCTTTTCTTGTGGACCGCTGTAGGTCCTATGGTGAACACTAGGGGGCGATAGAGCTGCTGCATGTAGTACCAGCAGCAGGTTCCTGAACTGAAAGAAGAAGCTGCGGTTGGTTCTTTCTCAGGAGGAAGAAGGAGATGGAGCTGTTCGGACAAACGGAGGCTCTTCATTCGGCTGTAAGTCATTTCATCAAAGTTTTTACTTTAAACCCGGAGCTTCATTCTCTTTTCAGCTCAGAAAGACTGACACTAAACAAAGAGAAGCCACTGAATCCATAAGACCTGAAATCTGACTGCATTTGGCCTCAAAGTGAAGGATTAAAGTCCTCCATCATTCTCTAGAATCTGATTTAAACATTTACATTATTATAATAACACTGATTTAAACATTTACATTATAATAATAACACTGATTTAAACATTTACATTATAATAATAACACTGATTTAAACATTTACATTATTATAATAACACTGATTTAAACATTTACATTATAATAATAACACTGATTTAAACATTTACATTATTATAATAACACTGATTTAAACATTTACATTATTATAATAACACTGATTTAAACATTTACATTATAATAACACTGATTTAAACATTTACATTATAATAATAACACTGATTTAAACATTTACATTATTATAATAACACTGATTTAAACATTTACATTATTATAATAACACTGATTTAAACATTTACATTATAATAACACTGATTTAAACATTTACATTATAATAATAACACTGATTTAAACATTTACATTATTATAATAACACTGATTTAAACATTTACATTATAATAACACTGATTTAAACATTTACATTATAATAACACTGATTTAAACATTTACATTATAATAACACTGATTTAAACATTTACATTATTATAACACTGATTTAAACATTTACATTATTATAACACTGATTTAAACATTTACATTATAATAATAACACTGATTTATACATTTACATTATAATAACACTGATTTAAACATTTACATTATAATAACACTGATTTAAACATTTACATTATAATAACACTGATTTATACATTTACATTATTATAACACTGATTTAAACATTTACATTATTATAACACTGATTTAAACATTTACATTATTATAATAACACTGATTTAAACATTTACATTATAATAACACTGATTTATACATTTACATTATTATAACACTGATTTAAACATTTACATTATTATAATAACACTGATTTAAACATTTACATTATTATAATAACACTGATTTATACATTTACATTATAATAATAACACTGATTTATACATTTACATTATTATAACACTGATTTATACATTTACATTATTATAACACTGATTTAAACATTTACATTATTATAATAACACTGATTTAAACATTTACATTATAATAATAACACTGATTTATACATTTACATTATAATAACACTGATTTAAACATTTACATTATAATAATAACACTGATTTATACATTTACATTATAATAACACTGATTTAAACATTTACATTATTATAATAACACTGATTTAAACATTTACATTATAATAACACTGATTTATACATTTACATTATTATAACACTGATTTAAACATTTACATTATTATAATAACACTGATTTAAACATTTACATTATTATAATAACACTGATTTAAACATTTACATTATAATAATAACACTGATTTAAACATTTACATTATTATAATAACACTGATTTAAACATTTACATTATAATAACACTGATTTATACATTTACATTATTATAACACTGATTTAAACATTTACATTATTATAATAACACTGATTTAAACATTTACATTATTATAACACTGATTTAAACATTTACATTATAATAACACTGATTTATACATTTACATTATAATAACACTGATTTAAACATTTACATTATTATAATAACACTGATTTATACATTTACATTATTATAACACTGATTTATACATTTACATTATTATAATAACAACACTGATTTATACATTTACATTATTATAATAACAACACTGATTTATACATTTACATTATAATAACACTGATTTAAACATTTACATTATTATAATAACAACACTGATTTATACATTTACATTATTATAATAACACTGATTTAAACATTTACATTATTATAATAACAACACTGATTTATACATTTACATTATTATAATAACAACACTGATTTATACATTTACATTATTATAACACTGATTTATACATTTACATTATTATAATAACAACACTGATTTATACATTTACATTATTATAATAACACTGATTTAAACATTTACATTATAATAACACTGATTTAAACATTTACATTATTATAATAACACTGATTTAAACATTTACATTATTATAATAACACTGATTTATACATTTACATAATAATAATAATAATAATAATAATAATAATAATACTGATTTATAGCATTCACACAGACACACTGATTCTTTAAATTATTTAATTTCTTTTCAGATTTAACTCTTTAAATGTTGATTGAAGGTTTTAATCTGATTTCATTACACTTTAGATCATCTCTCTGATTTATTCATTTTTTAAACACTTTTAATATCTGATCTTTTATTTTTTAAAGAACATTTTGCTTTTAAAGTTACTTTGTTCAATAAAAAGATTTGAAATAATTTGATCATTTCTTATAAAAAAACCTAATGAATGATGTCTAATGAAACGTATAATTATAATCAGAGTAAACAAACTAAATGATTAAATCCTAATTCAGTTCGTTTACTCTGATTACATTTATACGTTTCATTTGTTAACTGAATTTAAAAAGAAATACATTCTGTAAAAGAAAGTTGAAATAAATTGTCTCAGGGCAGATTTAAACTAAATCTGGACCCCAAAGAACGAATGAAGCGACCGCGAGAAACCGATGTTCAGGTGTGTGTGAATCAGATCAAAAAACTTTTCAAACAGTTAGAACCCGATACGGAGCTGGAAACGTCTCATCTGCTTTATCTGCAAGAATACAAGTTTAAAATATCATTAAAGTTTTTAATTATTCAGGACATTCATTCATTTTCATGACATTAACTTCAGAATATCAGTTTACATCACTGTTATAGAACACACACACACACACACACACACACACACACACACACACACAGCTTTGTTTTTAACCCTTTGGTTCTGTTTTTTTTCTTCAGTCCTGAATGACGCGTCAGCAGTTTTTGTAACAGACACGTTAACGACGTCACGTCTCACACTAAAGAAATAAGGTTTCATCTTGAATTCTTGGTGTTCTTCTTCTTCTTCTTCTTCGAGAATGCAGGAGGGTGTTGGGGGTTCAGAGGTGGAGGAGATGAAGCTGTGTGTCGGTGGCAGAAAGCCGTTCCACTGCTCGCACTGTGAGAAGAGCTTCACTCACCGGACCACTCTGAGAATGCACCTGAACAAACATACAGGAGAGAGACCCTACAGCTGCACACTGTGTGGGAAGAGCTTCACCTACCCCACCACGTTAAGACTCCATCAGCGTATTCACACAGGAGAGAGGCCTTATCGCTGCTCACACTGCGCCAAGAGCTTCACTCGCTCCGATCATCTGCTCCGACATCAGTACAGTCACACCAAAATCAAACCCTACTTCTGCTTGTTCTGCGGAAAGAGCTTCACCAACCAGACGAGTCTCCGAGAGCACCAGGTCATTCACACCGGAGACAAACCGTACGAGTGCCTGCAGTGCGGCAAAAGGTTCATCCGACCCAAGAACCTCCGGCTGCACAGCCACATCCACACCGGAGAGAACCTGTACCACTGCCTACAGTGCAAGAAGAACTTCACTCAGCTGCACGACCTGCGGCGCCACCTGCTGATTCACACCGGAGAGAAGCCGTTCAAGTGCTCGGAGTGTGGGCGGGGCTTCACCCGACAGAGCCATCTACGGACCCACCAGCGCATTCACACCGGAGAGAAACCATTCGAGTGTTCGCAGTGCGGGAAGGGCTTCAGCCGACAGAGTCACCTCCAGAGCCACCAGCACGTTCACACCGGAGAGAAGCCCTACGAGTGTCTGCAGTGCGGCAAGAACTTTCCTCGGATGGACACCCTTCAGAGACATCTGTGGATTCACACCGGAGAACGGCCCTTCGAATGCTCTCAGTGTGGGCGGGGCTTCACTCGGCAGAGTCACCTGCGAATCCACCAGCGCATTCACACCGGAGAGAAACCCTACGAGTGCTCCCTCTGTGGAAAGAGTTTCACCCAACTGCACCACCTGCGGGGTCACCTGATCAGCCACACCGGAGAGAAGCTGTATCAGTGCACGCACTGCGAGAAGAGCTTCACTCGAGAACGCAACCTCAAACAACACCTGAACTTCCACACCGGAGAGAACCTCTTCCACTGTCCACACTGCGAGAAGACCTTCTCCCAACAGAGCAGCTTAAAGCAGCACCTGAGGTTCCACACCGGAGAGAAACCATACGACTGCTCCGTCTGCAGCAAGAGCTTCACCCGCATGACCAACCTCAAACAGCACATGAGGCTGCACACCGGCGAGAAGCCCCATCAGTGCCCGCTCTGCGGACAGAGCTTCGCCTACAGGATCGCCCTCAAACGACACAAGTGCACCAAGACGCCGCCCCCCGCTTCCAAAGCAGAGCAGATCAGCACGTAAACGGGACGAGAGCGCTGGAGTTCATTTAATCTGCAGACCTTTCATCTGATCACGGGACGGGCGGAGTAGAACGTAGTCAGCCTGGCAATCTGGAGGTCGTGGAGATCCTGGAGATCAGGTGGAGAGCAGATACAGGAGGAGGAGCTTCAGGTGCTGAAGAGTGAGCTGTAGATTCAGAGTGAGCGTCTCTGAACGAGCTGATGGGACTTTGTTTGAGATGATGTAGAGTGGACGTGGACGTGAACCTGAGGTCAGAGGGTTTATTCTGTTTCGATCAGATGTTTAGTTTTGTAGTTAATCGCTCTCTCACCCCCCCCCCCCCCCACCTGTTTTTTTCTTTTTGGAGTATCTGGCCCGTTGACGTGATTCTTCTTGAATCTGACCTTACGACCCCAGAGTTTCTCCATGAACTGACCACAGGTTCAGGATGTTCCATATCAGATCCCAGAGCTTTAAGCTGAGCCCTCCGTCCTCCGTCCAGCTGCTGTCCCGGTCCCCCGGTGGAACCTGATGGAACATCAGCGGTTACACTCTCACCTGCACGCAGAGTTAAGGGAACCTTTTCTAGAACCTTTTCGCAGTGGATCCCAGACTTTGTCCCGGTTCCATCATGCACATGTTAGTTTACTTTAATTATCTCGTTAACTGAACATGCTACTCAACTCTTAGTCCAAGTCCGCAGCCTATCCCGGCTCCATTACTGCAATGCACCTCTCACCGGTCTCCCAGCATGCACCATCAGACCTCTACAACTGATTCAAAACTCTGCAGCCCGACTCGTGTTCAACCACACGAATGGATCATGTGACTCCACCTCTGCTCTCTGATTGGCTCCCTGTAGCTGACTCTGATCTACAGGACGTTCTCTGGATCACTCACTCTGGATTTTAGAACCCACTTCGACTCGTTCACTACGTTCTCGTGATGAATGTCTCCTGGTGGTTCCTCCTCACCGAGGTTCTGATTCTCACTTCATATGGTTCTCCACTGATCAACGGTGGAACCATCTTCTCAACTCTGTGTGTAATGCTGAGTCACTTTGAGTTGTCGCTCTGCATGTTCTCCTGTTCCTGTCTGGCTTTTTCTCTGAGTCTTTTTAAAGACTTGGTCATTGACAGATAGGAGATATTAAATTGCCCCGTGTCTCTCGTTGTCGTTCCTTAACGTTTTTGGACGTTCTCCTTTATAATGAAAACCTGAGCTGAGTTTTTTAAATGCAGATTATCATTTTTGTCCTTTTTGCTTTTTGAAGGCAAATTAACCTTAAACCTTTGAAAAATGTTAGTTTTAAGGAGACTAAATGATTAATTATTAAAGAAGAATAGTTTTGTTATCTGTGATTGGTTCTTTATTTACATGAATATAGTTGAATGTCCTGTGAATTTTACTTTAATTTAGAGACTGCTGTAACTAATATTTAATAATGTCGTGTATTCGATTCAGTTCATTTCTCATCTGATGTACATTTAAAAAATTAAAGACACTAATGGCATTTATCTCGTTCTTGTTTTTTGTTCTTTGGTTCTCAACATTAAAATGTATTTTCTTTGATGAGATGAAAACGAAATCGTAAAGTTGATTGAAACGTGCGGTTTTATCGTGTATCAGTTGCCCTTTGGTTTGGTTTTCTCTTTTTAAACTGAAAGGCTTTGCGTTAGTGGACCGCTGTAGGTCCTATGGTGAACACTAGGGGGCGATAGAGCTGCTGCATGTAGTACCAGCAGCAGGTTCCTGAACTGAAAGAAGAAGCTGCGGTTGGTTCTTTCTCAGGAGGAAGAAGGAGATGGAGCTGTTCGGACAAACGGAGGCTCTTCATTCGGCTGTAAGTCATTTCATCAAAGTTTTTACTTTAAACCCGGAGCTTCATTCTCTTTTCAGCTCAGAAAGACTGACACTAAACAAAGAGAAGCCACTGAATCCATAAGACCTGAAATCTGACTGCATTTGGCCTCAAAGTGAAGGATTAAAGTCCTCCATCATTCTCTAGAATCTGATTTAAACATTTACATTATAATAACACTGATTTAAACATTTACATTATTATAACACTGATTTAAACATTTACATTATAATAACACTGATTTATACATTTACATTATAATAACACTGATTTAAACATTTACATTATAATAATAACACTGATTTAAACATTTACATTATTATAACACTGATTTAAACATTTACATTATAATAACACTGATTTATACATTTACATTATTATAATAACACTGATTTATACATTTACATTATAATAATAACACTGATTTAAACATTTACATTATAATAACACTGATTTAAACATTTACATTATAATAATAACACTGATTTAAACATTTACATTATTATAATAACACTGATTTATACATTTACATTATTACAATAACACTGATTTAAACATTTACATTATAATAACACTGATTTAAACATTTACATTATAATAATAACACTGATTTAAACATTTACATTATTATAATAACACTGATTTATACATTTACATTATTATAATAACACTGATTTAAACATTTACATTATTATAATAACACTGATTTAAACATTTACATTATTATAATAACACTGATTTAAACATTTACATTATTATAATAACACTGATTTATACATTTACATTATTATAATAACACTGATTTAAACATTTACATTATTATAACACTGATTTAAACATTTACATTATTATAACACTGATTTAAACATTTACATTATTATAATAACACTGATTTAAACATTTACATTATAATAACACTGATTTATACATTTACATTATTATAACACTGATTTAAACATTTACATTATTATAATAACACTGATTTAAACATTTACATTATTATAATAACACTGATTTATACATTTACATTATAATAATAACACTGATTTATACATTTACATTATTATAACACTGATTTATACATTTACATTATTATAACACTGATTTAAACATTTACATTATTATAATAACACTGATTTAAACATTTACATTATAATAATAACACTGATTTATACATTTACATTATAATAACACTGATTTAAACATTTACATTATAATAATAACACTGATTTATACATTTACATTATAATAACACTGATTTAAACATTTACATTATTATAATAACACTGATTTAAACATTTACATTATAATAACACTGATTTATACATTTACATTATTATAACACTGATTTAAACATTTACATTATTATAATAACACTGATTTAAACATTTACATTATTATAATAACACTGATTTAAACATTTACATTATAATAATAACACTGATTTAAACATTTACATTATTATAATAACACTGATTTAAACATTTACATTATAATAACACTGATTTATACATTTACATTATTATAACACTGATTTAAACATTTACATTATTATAATAACACTGATTTAAACATTTACATTATTATAACACTGATTTAAACATTTACATTATAATAACACTGATTTATACATTTACATTATTAATGCTAATAGTAAATATAAAATGTGTATGATTATAATTGCTTTAATAATGCTATAAATCTCTTAATGTTTTAATTCATTATATTTATCATTAATTGACTTTTAATCTGAAAAGAGAAGGTTTATTATTTATTATTATGAATGAAACTGAATGTGATTAGTGATGAAGGTTCTGATGCTGGAGGTTTGTGCTCTGTTACAGACGTGAAGGATTTTTCTGAGGACCTGAATAAAACCTGAGTTCTGACATGGACCTCAGCTTTTCTGACTGTAGTACAGGAATGCAGGAGGGTGTTGGGGGTTCAGAGGTGGAGGTGCTGAAGCTCTGTCCCGGGGGAAGGAGGCCGTTCCACTGCTCGCACTGTGAGAAGAGCTTCACTCACCGGACCACTCTGAGAATGCACCTGAACAAACATACAGGAGAGAGACCCTACAGCTGCACACTGTGTGGGAAGAGCTTCACCTACCCCACCACGTTAAGACTCCATCAGCGTATTCACACAGGAGAGAGGCCTTATCGCTGCTCACACTGCGCCAAGAGCTTCACTCGCCCCGATCATCTGCTCCGACATCAACGAGGTCACACCGGCGAGAAACCGTACCAGTGCTCACTGTGTGGAAAACACTTTACAAGCCAAACGAGCGTGCGAGCGCACCAGAACCTTCACACCGGAGACAAACCGTACGAGTGCCTGCAGTGCGGCAAAAGGTTCATCCGACCCAAGAACCTCCGGCTGCACAGCCACATCCACACCGGAGAGAACCTGTACCACTGCCTACAGTGCAAGAAGAACTTCACTCAGCTGCACGACCTGCGGCGCCACCTGCTGATTCACACCGGAGAGAAGCCGTTCAAGTGCTCGGAGTGTGGGCGGGGCTTCACCCGACAGAGCCATCTACGGACCCACCAGCGCATTCACACCGGAGAGAAACCGTTCGAGTGTTCGCAGTGCGGGAAGGGCTTCAGCCGACAGAGTCACCTCCAGAACCATCGGCGCGTTCACACCGGAGAGAAGCCGTACGGCTGCGCGCTGTGCAGCAGGAGCTTCTCTCAGCCGCATCATCTGCACGCTCACCAGAGCAGCCACACCGGAGAGAAGCTGCACCAGTGCTCCCTCTGCGAGAAACGCTTCGCCCGAAAGTGCAGCCTGAAGCTCCACCTGAGGTTCCACACTGGAGAGAAACCCTACCACTGCTCCATCTGCGGCAAGAGCTTCACCCGCCTGCCCAACCTCAAACAGCACGCGAGGCTGCACACCGGAGAGAAGCCCCATCAGTGCCCGCTCTGCGGACAGAGCTTCGCCTACAGGATCGCCCTCAAACGACACAAGTGCACCAAGACGCCGCCCTCAGATCACCATGGAGACCCCTCTGACGCGCTGAGACAGTGACGGGACCGCCGACGCCCTCATCAGACGCACACCCCGCTCTCAGTGAGCATCTCATCGGTGGAGCGCTCAGACGCCGACAGGTACGAGTCCTCAGCTGTAAGCTGCGTTCTTCAGAGGTTCCATAAAAAGCAGCTTTGTGTATTTTGTGTAAATGTGAACAACCACCTGATTTCAGCAGGTTCTGAAACAGAACCCACACATCAGATACTCTGACAGATGTGATGTCACAGTGGTTCAGGTCTGTACGGGAACCTGCTCCTCACATGAACCACTGTAACATCAGGACTTCATCTGGATCCCTCCAGAACCTCAGCTTTATTCTCTGATGGTTCTTTGGTTGAAGAACCTGTGAGTTTGGGCGTGTTGTCTGTCTCTCCTGCTCTCAGTGCACAGACAGACTTTATTTATTAGAAGCGTTCCAGTCCAACCACCATGACTTCTTCTTCTGAAGTCCTTCAAACATAAACCTTCTAATTTGAACTAAATGTTTTTTTTTTTATTTGAAACTTCTCCCGTCAGAATTGTTTACGGGATCTGTATTGTGGAGAAGACTGATGTCCTCCATGTAACTGCCACGTAATCCACTGTTCTCCTGATGATGACCTCATGAACATTATCATGAGAAACTGTGAGAACGTTATTTGTTTCGACGTTCCTCTGGGTTCCTCATCTTCAGTGCTCTTGGTTGGTGGATCTCTGTTCTGTTGTTCAGACGGAGGTGGGGTGTGGTTTACGGCCGTGTGATTGAAGTTTAATTAAAGGCTGCTGGTGAACCCATTGGTTTCATCTGTTTGAGTTTATTGATATGAATGTTGTGGTTGCAGGTTTCTTTATCTGTTTACACGTCGCAGGAACCTCAACCATGAACCGTGAGCTCGGTCTGCTGCTGCTGCTGCTCCACTGAGATCTTCCAGTTCTCCTCCAGCTGCACATTAAGAACTAATGTAGATGTTCCACACTGAAACGTTTGAACACATCTGTCCTGTAACAACTGGCTTTACTTCAGATCTGTTACACTTTTAGTTCCTGAACTGCTTTTGGTTCCTGCGATGATGATTCAGTAAAAATATGTGACTCTAATCTCACCTTCATTATAACCTCTGTCAGATGTTCACACAGATGTTTACCTTCAGAATTCTGCTGTAAGAATGGATCGATATTCATTCATCAAAATAAATCCCTCAGAACGTTTGATCTTTGTTCTTCTGTCGTGTTTCAGCGGAACGTCTGATGATTGATCATTCTAAAGAAGTTCACATACGTTTATGCACCAGTCTGTGATTATAGAGTCAGATTGTGGGGGGGGGGGGGGGGGGGTATATTATGACATTGCGATGCAGAGGTGGAGTCAGTCTTTGATTTAACATAAAGACGTGATTTGCGTGTTCAGAGTAGAACTTTATCTTAAAAAAGGAGAAATAAAACTTTTATATTTAATTATTTAGCAGAAGAGCTCACAAATGAGAGAACACCACGGTCAGTTAAACAGAAACCAGTCTGACTGTCGTCTCATCAAACCTGAACATTATCCATTATGGTTTCCATTCCTACATTCACTCTTCTGTCTTTAGTTCTTTATTTTTGTATTAAGATCTGCTGGAGGAGATGTTTGAGTTGTTTCTGCAACATGCTGAATGTCTCAGCCTTACAGAGTTCAGAAGATGATTCCATCACTGATCAGAGCTGAACGTTACGGAGTGATGAGCGGAACCACAGTGAGGGTCACAGTGAGGGTCAGAGGGGGCAGATCCAGAGGCTGTCCTGTAGGTCAGAGTCACAAGAGCCAATGGAGAGTTAGATGAGAGGTGGAGGAACATCAACCTTTTGGGCAAATATTATTCTTGCAGTAAAAGGAAGTGACTTATTTTAATCACAATATTGAAAGAACAATCGTGTATCAGTTGTCCTTTGGTTTGGTTTTCTCTTTTTAAACTGAAAGGCTTTGCGTTAGTGGACCGCTGTAGGTCCTATGGTGAACACTAGGGGGCGATAGAGCTGCTGCATGTAGTACCAGCAGCAGGTTCCTGAACTGAAAGAAGAAGCTGCGGTTGGTTCTTTCTCAGGAGGAAGAAGGAGATGGAGCTGTTCGGACAAACGGAGGCTCTTCATTCGGCTGTAAGTCATTTCATCAAAGTTTTTACTTTAAACCCGGAGCTTCATTCTCTTTTCAGCTCAGAAAGACTGACACTAAACAAAGAGAAGCCACTGAATCCATAAGACCTGAAATCTGACTGCATTTGGCCTCAAAGTGAAGGATTAAAGTCCTCCATCATTCTCTAGAATCTGATTTAAACATTTACATTATAATAATAACACTGATTTAAACATTTACATTATAATAATAACACTGATTTAAACATTTACATTATAATAATAACACTGATTTAAACATTTACATTATTATAATAACACTGATTTAAACATTTACATTATTATAATAACACTGATTTAAACATTTACATTATAATAATAACACTGATTTATACATTTACATTATTATAATAACACTGATTTAAACATTTACATTATTATAATAACACTGATTTAAACATTTACATTATAATAATAACACTGATTTATACATTTACATTATTATAATAACACTGATTTATACATTTACATTATAATAATAACACTGATTTAAACATTTACATTATTATAATAACACTGATTTATACATTTACATTATAATAACACTGATTTAAACATTTACATTATAATAACACTGATTTAAACATTTACATTATAATAATAACACTGATTTAAACATTTACATTATTATAATAACACTGATTTAAACATTTACATTATAATAACACTGATTTAAACATTTACATTATAATAACACTGATTTAAACATTTACATTATAATAACACTGATTTATACATTTACATTATAATAATAACACTGATTTATACATTTACATTATAATAACACTGATTTAAACATTTACATTATAATAATAACACTGATTTAAACATTTACATTATTATAATAACACTGATTTAAACATTTACATTATTATAATAACACTGATTTATACATTTACATTATAATAACACTGATTTAAACATTTACATTATTATAATAACACTGATTTAAACATTTACATTATTATAATAACACTGATTTATACATTTACATTATAATAACACTGATTTAAACATTTACATTATTATAATAACACTGATTTAAACATTTACATTATAATAATAACACTGATTTAAACATTTACATTATAATAACACTGATTTAAACATTTACATTATTATAATAACACTGATTTAAACATTTACATTATTATAATAACACTGATTTAAACATTTACATTATTATAATAACACTAATTTAAACATTTACATTATAATAACACTGATTTATACATTTACATTATAATAACACTGATTTAAACATTTACATTATAATAATAACACTGATTTAAACATTTACATTATTATAATAACACTGATTTAAACATTTACATTATTAATGCTAATAGTAAATATAAAATGTGTATGATTATAATTGCTTTAATAATGCTATAAATCTCTTAATGTTTTAATTCATTATATTTATCATTAATTGACTTTTAATCTGAAAAGAGAAGGTTTATTATTTATTATTATGAATGAAACTGAATGTGATTAGTGATGAAGGTTCTGATGCTGGAGGTTTGTGCTCTGTTACAGACGTGAAGGATTTTTCTGAGGACCTGAATAAAACCTGAGTTCTGACATGGACCTCAGCTTTTCTGACTGTAGTACAGGAATGCAGGAGGGTGTTGGGGGTTCAGAGGTGGAGGTGCTGAAGCTCTGTCCCGGGGGAAGGAGGCCGTTCCACTGCTCGCACTGTGAGAAGAGCTTCACTCACCGGACCACTCTGAGAATGCACCTGAACAAACATACAGGAGAGAGACCCTACAGCTGCACACTGTGTGGGAAGAGCTTCACCTACCCCACCACGTTAAGACTCCATCAGCGTATTCACACAGGAGAGAGGCCTTATCGCTGCTCACACTGCGCCAAGAGCTTCACTCGCCCCGATCATCTGCTCCGACATCAACGAGGTCACACCGGCGAGAAACCGTACCAGTGCTCACTGTGTGGAAAACACTTTACAAGCCAAACGAGCGTGCGAGCGCACCAGAACCTTCACACCGGAGATAAGTATATGTGCTTGCTGTGTGGAAAACGTTTCACTAATTCAGTGATTCTCGAAGCTCATCAGCACCTCCACACTGGAGAGAAACCCTTTGAGTGCTCACACTGTGGGAGAAGGTTCATTCGACAGAGGAAACCTGGACCTGCATCAGAACATCCACACCGGAGAGAAACCGTATCAGTGCTCACAGTGCGGGAAGAACTTTCCACGAGTGGATACTCTTCATCGACACCTGTGGACTCACCGTGGAGAGAAACCCTACGGCTGCTCACAGTGCGGAAAGAGCTTCAGTCGCCAGAGTCACCTCCAAACCCACCAGCGCATTCACACCGGAGAGAAACCCTATCATTGCTCGCAGTGTGGGAGGAGTTTCACTCAACTACATCATCTGCAAGCTCACCAGAGCAGTCACACTGCAGAGAAGCTTCACCTCTGTCCACACTGTAAAAAGAGCTTTGCTCGAGAGAGTAATCTCAATCGACACCTGTGGACTCACCGTGGAGAGAAACCCTACGGCTGCTCACAGTGCGGGAAGAGCTTCAGTCGCCAGAGTCACCTCCAAACCCACCAGCGCATTCACACCGGAGAGAAACCTTATCATTGCTCGCAGTGTGGGAGGAGTTTCACTCAACTACATCATCTGCAAGCTCACCAGAGCAGTCACACTGTGGAAGCTTCACCTCTGTCCACACTGTAAGGACAGCTTCGCTCGAGAGAGTAATCTCAATCGACACCTGAGAACTCAGCATGGACAGAAACCGTACGGCTGCTCACAGTGTGGACAGAGCTTCGGCTTCAGGACCGCGCTGAAGAGACACGAGTGCACCAAGACGGAACCCTCCAGTCCCAAATCTGTAAAAACTGAACACATAAAAGACTCAAATGGTGGAATTCAGGAGTGAACAGACCACAGTGAAGTTTAAAGGTGCTTCACTGGAGCTTTATTAACACATTGCAGGTCCCTTTAATTTAGAGTTAACCCTCGCCACAAAGGTTCAGAGGATATCAGTGAAAACTCTCATTCAGTTTATTTATAACCAACATTCACACTCTTCTCAGGTGAGTTTTAGATACGTGAATTAAGATAAGCTGTATATTTTCTTTTCTGGCTTCAGAGCTGAGCTTTAATGGATCCGAAGGTAAAGATGAATAAATGACTCTTTTATTGAAAATATTCTGACTTTATTTCTGCTGATCTAAAGGAGATCCAAACACAAGATCCCCAGAAATCATTAAAGTTTAAGAATAAAGTATAAAACAGAAGAACAGTGACGTTTATGCTTTAATTCTACAGAGCGATCATGAAGGGGTTAACATCCACTCAGAACTGTGAGGTGAGAGCTAGTCCATGCTGATTGGCTGAGAGTGGACAGTGGACGGCTGCTCTGGTGACCACGCCCCCTTATTCTGATTGGGTGTTTATACCTATCACCTCAGGATGGCGCCGTCAGCGAGCGGAGCCGCTGGGACCGTTGGCATGGAAACGCCGTGGATTAATGAGTTTTGAAAGTTTCATTCATTTACAAGTTTAACATAAATTTAAATTCAGTTCAAAAATCTGATCTAGAGTTTTTAGGTTTTTTCAAGTTTTTATGATCAAGAAATGAACACAGGAGTCTGGAGCAGGGTTCAGAACTCAAAACTACAACTTCAATCTTCTTTGATAAAGAATAAGAATGTGTTTTGTGTGTGTAGCGTTTAAAGTTAAATTCGAGGGTCTAAGGTAAGGGTGAGGATTTTAAACAGGTCTGATTTAGGAAATCTGACTCTGACGTCACTCACTCTGCTGCCATAGAAACGAGCGGAGTGAAAATTAAAGTGAAAATGAGAAGGAAACGCGATGGCTGTCAGTTTACTTCACTGTGTTGTAATCCCGGAGTCTCAGCTTCTATTGACTGCCTTACAACAGTGACCTTTTCATTTCTTAACGTAAACTGGACGTTAAGCGGAACAGTCTGTAATGACGTCATATTTCATGTCTTTTATGTTGTATGTTGTAACGCTTCGGTCTGAGATAGCGGTAAACTTTGAGAAATAAGCGAGCTGCACTCAGCGTGTCGGTGTCTCACTTTGCTCGCTGTATTCTGTTCACACGGCGCCGCAGCGACGCCTTTCGGTGAAGACGATCGATGTCCTGGAGATGATGGGTGAGGAGGACAAGATCAACCTAGAGCTGATCAAAACTCTCATCCGCCAGATAGTGATCAATGAAGATGATGGTTGCCAGTGATGATTGTCGCCTGGCGATTCCACCTCACAGAGGAGCTCATTCTCATTCTGTGGCGTTCTCCACTGCAAAATGGTGGAACGATCTTCCCAACTCTGTCCGCAAGGCAGAATCTCTAAACAGTTTTAAGAAACTACTTAAGACGCATCTATTTACCAAATACCTGTTATAAAAAAAAAAAAAAAAAAAAAGGGGGGGGGGGGGGGGGCGCAGCTTCGAATAACAATCAGGTTTGATGAACTTACAGTATAGTTGGTCTTCTCCATGGCTTCTGACTTGTGGTGTTCTCATTTGTAAGTCGCTTTGGATAAAAGTGTCTGCTAAATGACTAAATGTAAATGTAAATGTAATGATGGTGCGATTCTGGAATTCTTGCCTGGCTGGGACAACATCAGCAGACTGAATGATCTGCTCATGACTGACCAGATGTTTAAATCTGATAAATTCATCATCATTCCCCTGCACTCATTAATGCCCACAGTCAACCAGACACAGGTTTTTAAAAGACCATCGCCTGGAGTCCGGAACATCGTGATTGCAACAAATATTGCAGAAACCAGTATCACTATAGATGATGTGGTATATGTGATCGATGGAGGAAAGATTAAAGAGACACACTTCGATACACAAAACATCAGCACGTTAGCGGCAGAGTGGGTGAGCCACGCCAATGCTAAACGGCGAAAGGGACGAGCTGGCAGGGTGTCTCCAGGCCAATGCCAGTGAAGGTGTATACCAAAGCTGATGGTCAAGGTTTGCATTCATCCTAAATCTGTCAATGCAGAGGAGTCGCAGTTCCATTACACCTGGATCATCTATCATTTAAAAATGAGAACCACCAGTTTCTGTACGACTGAACAGAGGTGTCTCCATTCTCTCTGCTTTTCTTTGGGGAGAATCCCGCGCATGCGCACACGGTCTAAGGGTTCCCAAAGCTGCAGTCTTCACGTTACAATGTTTCATGTTGTACAGAAACGTTCTAAGACTAGATTTTGAAACGTCCAGCAGAGGGCGCTGTTGAACAACTAACGGTACATCCTCAGAATAATGCGTTTCATTCCAACGAAGAAGAAAAGAGCACGAAAGAAAGGAGAGGAGAGAAGCAGACATTAATGTTTCACTGTGAGTAAAAACAGCAAGCCTTCTGATTCTGTAATAACTGCTCTGACATCTCCTCACATCACAGACACAAACCTGCAGCATGGAGCAGGATGCTGACGAGCTTTCAGAACATAAAGCCTGCCTGTGTTCACACTGTGGGAGGCGCTTCAGCAAAGCCAGCAATTTAAAATCCCATGAACGCATCCACACCGGAGAGAAACCGTTCCGCTGCTCCGAGTGTGGCAAGAGCTTCACCGAGCAGACCACGTTCCGCTCGCACCTCCGCATCCACACCGGAGAGAAACCGTTCCGCTGCTCCGAGTGTGGGAAGAGTTTCACTCAAGCCACCAGCTTCAGAGCTCACAAGCGCATTCACGATGGAGAGAAACCCTACCACTGCTTACAGTGTGAAAAACACTTCACACACCGCACGACTTACCGAGTCCATCAGCGCATTCACACAGGGGAGAAGCCTTTCAGATGCTCACAGTGTGGAAAGAGCTTTACCCACCAGACGTCCCTCCAACAACACCAGCGCATCCACACCGGAGAGAAACCGTTCCGCTGCTCGCACTGTGGAAAGAGCTTCACTTACCAAACATCGTTTCAGCAACACCAGCGCATCCACACCGGAGAGAAACCCTTCCACTGCTCCCAATGTGGAAAGAACTTCACCTACCAGACCTCCTTTCAAGTGCACCAGCGCATTCACACCGGAGAGAAACCGCATCACTGTGCGCAGTGCGGGGAGAGCTTCACGAAGCCGAGTGAGCTGAAACGGCATCGCTTCGTCCACACCGGAGAGAAACCCTACCACTGCCTGCAGTGTGGGAAGAGTTTCTTTGAACAGAGGGAACTCCAACGCCATCAACACATTCACACCGGAGAGAAACCATACCACTGCTCACAGTGCAACAAGAGCTTCACTGAACAGAGCACTCTGAAGAAACACCAGCGCATTCACACCGGAGAGAAACCATACCGCTGCTCACAGTGCAACAAGAGCTTCGCCCAGAACAGTAATCTGAAGCAACACCTGCGCATCCACACCGGGGAGAGGCCATATCAGTGCACACAGTGTGGGAGGAGCTTCACACAACTAAGTAACCTGAAAACGCACCGCCGCCGAAGCCACTCTGGAGTGAAAGTGTATGAATGCTCTGAGTGCGGTGAGAGTTCAGAGACCTCTGAGGCCTTAAATCAACACTTATGCATTAAATCTGAGCTTTTGGACACCGCTGTGTGAAGACGTCAAACATTCTGACTGTGATCTGAGAAGAAGCTCATCATCACTGTCAGTCATTTCTAAACATCTACACCCATCGGTTTCATCTCTCTGATGGGCGGGGCCTGTCCCGGGTGATTCTCTGCCTCTCGCTTTAGGAGCACGGGGTGAAGCTCTATTCATTCATTCATTAAATGGTTATCAATGAGACTGCTGAAGGTTCAGACCTCGCCGTTCCACGTCACCCCTGAGGGGCTGGAGATCAATCAGCTTTTAAACACTCTGGTATCTGACCGTGAGGTGGGGGGTGCTCAGGTCAGATCAAAAAGAACGTTTCATTTTACATCCATTGTGTTTTTTTTTGCAGCTGAAGCTGTAGAGACATTTACATTTAAAATCCCTTTGTCTCCTTCAGTCCGATTCATCTGAACACAGAGCCGACCGAGGGGTGTGACCGCGCTGTGGTGTGCCTCCAGCCGTACAGCAAACAGCACCGTGATTGGCTGTCACCTGTGAAGGTCATGGATGCTGCTCCAGTCAGAACAAAAGTGGGAGGGGCTTTAGTGCTCATAAAGACTTTCATGGCACTTATCAGACACACAACACTATTATTAAGTATCATCCAACAAAATAAGTCAATTACTAAACAATAAATAATTCATTCATTCATTCATTATCTCCCGCTTTATCCTCTATTAGGGTCACGGTGGGGGGGGTTCCCCATGCCCATCCAGGGGAGAACGTCTCGGGCGCTGGGCAGATAGACCCAGGACAGGGCGCCAATCCATCGCTGGGTACACACTCACACACTCAAACACACTCTATATGGGGCAATTTAGAGAACTCAATTAACTTGATCCATGTTTTTGGACTGTGGGAGGAAACCGGAGAACCCGGAGAAAACCCACACGGACACGGGGAGAACATGGAAACTCCACCCAGATGGGGATTCGAACCAGGAATCCCTAGCGCTGAGAGGAGAACATGCTAAACCACTAAGCCACCGTGCCGCCACAATAAATAATTGTTTAGTAAAAATTAATATATAATGTGTGGTGGGAGGAGCCGGATGTGGCTTTCTGCATATATATGCAGATATTTCTTCTTATTTAACAAATAATTATTTTAGTCACAGTAATTAAAGGACATACTATATTTATACAATAATAAATGTTTCTATACAATTATAAACCGCTGCAGTGTGTAGTGCTCGACACGCTGCTCACTCCAATGCAGCAGGGGGCGGTAGTGCTGCGTTCTATAATCTCCTTCACATCGGGAGAGAACGCCAGTGAGCTGCAGAGATCTGAGGGATTATTAATCTGAAGGAAATCTGGATTTATTTTTAATCCCATTAACCCTTTAAACCTGCAGGTTGTAGTTGCGTGTACGGATTCATGTTAGTTTGTCTTTATAGTCATCCGCACAGTAATACACGGTCCGTGGTTTTGGTTGATGATTTAATAAAATCTGCTTTAAAATCCAGATGCTCTTCTAGAAAAAGAAGATGTTTTCATTTTTAAAAAGAAGAATTGAACCGATTCATTTAAAGATCACTCAGCCTTTTTATCATTAAAAAACTCAAAAGGTGGGTGTGTTTATGTGTTTGTGTGTGGATGTGTTTGTGTATGTGTGTTTGTGGGTGTGGGTGTGTTTATGTGTTTGTGTGTGGATGTGTTTGTGTATGTGTGTTTGTGGGTGTGGGTGTGTTTGTGTGTGAGTGTGTGTTTGTGTGTGGATGTGTTTGTGTATGTGTGTTTGTGGGTGTGGGTGTGTTTGTGTGTGAGTGTGTGTTTGTGTGTGGATGTGTTTGTGTATGTGTGTTTGTGGGTGTGGGTGTGTTTGTGTGTGAGTGTGTGTTTGTGTGTGGGTGGGTGGGTGTGTTTGTGTGTGTGTGTTTGTGGGTGTGTATTTGTGTGCGTATGTGTGTGTGTGTGTGTGTGTGGTGGGTGGGTGTGTTTGTGTGTGTGTGTGTGTGTGTTTGTGGGCGTGTATTTATGTGTGTGGGTGGGTGGGTGGGTGTGTTTGTGTGTGTGTGTTTATGGGTGTGTGCTTGTGTGTGTGTGGGTGTGTGTTTGTGTGTGTGTGCTTGTGTGTGGGTGTGGGTGTGTGTGTTTGTGGGTGTGTGTTTGTGTGTGTGTGTTTGTGTGTGTGTTTGTGGGTGTGTGTTTGTGTGTGTGTGTTTGTGTGTGTGTGTGTGGGTGTGTGTTTGTGGGTGTGTGTGTGTGTGTGTGTGTGGGTGTGTGTTTGTGGGTGTGTGTTTGTGTGTGTGTGTTTGTGTGTGTGTGTGTGGGTGTGTGTTTGTGTGGGTGTGTGTTTGTGTGTGTGTGCTTGTGTGTGGGTGTGGGTGTGTGTGTGTGTGTGTGAAGTCAAAATCAAGTCTTTTTTTATGAAGTAACTGAAGGTTGTGATTGGTCTCCGTGTTGTTGTGTTTCCTCAGTGTCATGCCGTTCCTCTGATCTGATTGGTGCTTCAGTGAAGACGTCCAGACGAATCTCTCTTTAAAATGGAGAAGACAGTTGGAGATGATGTAGATGTCAGTTTTCCTAAAGCAGACATGGCGTATGGGTGCTCGCAGTGTGGGAGGAGCTTTACTAAACAGTCCAATCTGAAAACCCATCAGCGCATTCACACCGGAGAGAAACCGTATCGGTGCTCACACTGTGGGCGGAGTTTCACTCAAGTCATTCATCTCCAGCAGCATCAGCGCACTCATACGGGGGAGAGACCGTACCGGTGCACACTGTGTGGAAAGACTTTCACTCATCACAGTACGTTCTCTGTGCATCAGCGCATTCACACTGGAACGAAGCCGTATCGATGCTCAGAATGTGGAAGGAGCTTCACTCAGCTCAGCAACCTGCAGCAACATCAGCGCGTCCACACCGGAGAGAAACCCTTTCACTGCGTGCAGTGTGGAGCCAGCTTCGCTCACCAGATCACGTTCCAGCGTCACCTTCACATTCACACCGGAGAAAAACCATATCGGTGCTTACAGTGCAAGAAGAGTTTTGCTCTGCCGAGCATTCTCCAGCGACACCAGAGCACCCACACCGGAGAGAAGCCGTACCAGTGCTCCCAGTGTGGGAAACGCTTCGCTCATCAGAGTCCGCTCCAACGACACCTGATCATTCACAGCGGGGAAAAACCACATAAATGCTCACAGTGTGCAAAATGTTTTGCCAGACAGAGCAACCTGAAGATCCACGAGCGCAGTCACTCCGGAGAGAAGCCGTTTCACTGCTCGCAGTGTGGCAAAGACTTCACAGACCACCGGGACCTTCATACACACCAGCGCCGGCATACAGGCGAGAAACCATATCCCTGCCCACAATGTGGGAAGAGCTTCAGCCGAAAAAGCAACTTGGATGCACATGGGTACATTCACAGCGGAGAGAAGCCGTTCTATTGTACACAGTGCGGACGCAGCTTTAGACGGCTGGGCACTCTGCAGCGCCACCAACGTACTCACACCGACAAACCGTATCCCTGCTTACAGTGTGGAAAGAGTTTTAATCAGCAGAGCGTTCTCCAACGACACCAGCGCAGCCACAACCAAAAGAAACTGTACCAGTGCACACACTGTGGGAGGAGCTTCAAATGCAGGAGTCATTTCCAGTTACACCAGTACATTCACACTGGAGAGAAACCATACCAGTGCTCCCAGTGCCAGAAGAGCTTTAGTCAGAGGAGTAATCTAACTGTGCACCAGCGCATTCACACCAGAGGGAAACCGCATTACTGCTCACAATGTGGGAGGAGCTTCACTCACCAAACCATGTTCAGAAAACACAGATGCCCTTGAATCATAAAGCACCTCACAGACGCTCCTTTACATAAACACCACCTGCTGGAGGAAAAGTGTATTACAGGACTGAAGACAACACAGAGCATTAAAGTCATTTATGTTCTATAAGCATCTCATATTTATGAACAGAGAGAACATGTTCTTGTTTTTAAGTCATTATCTCGAGATAATAAATCAGTTATGTTCTGATTCTGACTTATTTTTGAGAAGTGACAGGACGGCTCTGTTAATACAGCTTATTATCAGCTATAAATAAATAGATATATAAATATATCAGGCTTTTTATTCTCTAAAGCTGCTTTGTGACAATGTACTGTTGAAAAAAGCGCGACAGAAAGAAATAACTTTAACTTGAACTTTATTTATATATATGATGTAAATATTACTATATGTTGCATTTCTGGTTCTTTCATTGTCTCTGAATCTAATCTAATGTAATCTAATCTAATGTAATGTTATATATATATATAATACAGGGGTTCTGATGACATTTGGGGTTCTTTTAACTTCAGAATTAAAGTCTGTTTCTGATGCTGTACAGAAACCACGTGACATGACGTCAGCTGCTCTGACCGCGTCATTCCGCTGCAGGTGTGATGACGCAGTTACTGAAAGAGCTCCAAACATTTTATTACAATAAATAAATGTAAACTCCACTGAGACATGTTCTTTAAATCACACGCTGTCAAACAAATCCTTTTATAATTTATAATTTCAGATGTAACGCACGAGGAATTATGATTTCAGAGTTTCATCTTCTTTACATTAACCATTCATTTAGATTTATTTATTCTGATTCTAAATACATTCGGTGCAATTTTGTAAGAACAGGTTTTGATGGTTTGAGTTTTTTTATTGTTATAAACATTTTATCAAATCATTATACAAACTTTATACATTTATCATTATACAAACTTTATACATTTATCATTATACAAACTTTTATCATAAAAACCAGCGATTTAAAAACCGAGCATCAGAAACACCTGATTTATTCTGTTACTGTCTGATATCAGCTGCTTTAACAGAGCTGCCTGCACACAAAACAACTTTAATAATAATAATAATAATAATAATAATAATAATTGTCCACTCTGAGCTTCCGTACATATTCGTTTTAAATAAAAGCTGGAATTATTTGTTTATATGATTTGTTTCACGGGACGGGTTTTAAAGACGGACTGCCGTTTCGGTTGCTTATTGGCTGTTTGTAGCATGTCTGCATCTGATTGGTCGACAATAAGCTGGATATGAAATCGAGTCATTTTTAAAGAGAAGTGCACTAAGTAGGGCAGAACAGCGGGCTGAAGTCTGCTCCGCGTGCTGTACATTACAGTGATTTAGGACACGGTCCGCTCCAGTCCTTTCAAACGGCACCGTTAGCGCTTTCTTTTTTCTATTTTGAATGAAAATCGCCTTTTAAATTTATTTCATTTTCATCGAAACGTTTACAGAATTTAAATCTGAATGTTTCACTGAAACGCGGTGATAACGTGCTGTTTCTGGAGTTCGTGGCGTTTTAAAGCGGCTCCTGTTAGCACTTTAGCAGAACATCAGTCTGAAGGTAAATGTAACTTCATTCATTCATCATCTCCAGCTTTATCCTACATTAGGTTCGCGCGGGGGGGGAGAACGTCTCGGGCGCTGGGCAGATACACCCAGGACAGGACACCAATCCATCCAGGACACACACACACACACACACACTCTATATGGGGCAATTTGGAGAACTTAATTCATGTTTTTGGACTGTGGGAGGAAACCGGAGAACCCGGAGGAAACCCACGCGGACACGGGGAGAACATGCAAACTCCACCCAGATGGGGATTCGAACCAAGAATCACTAGTGCTGAGAGGAGAACATGCTAAACCACTAAGCCACCGTGCCGCCGTAAATGTAACTGTTGATAATAATTAAATAAATAAATGAATATGATCTAAAAACACTTTAATAAAACAATTACAGCTCAAACAGAACTCCACCGTTATTTTGTAAAATTCAGATTCTTAAAGATGAATGAAGTGAATGTTGAATCAGTTTCGGTTCTAAAGAGGATTTGAGTTCCATCAGCCCCCCCCCCCCCCCCCCGGGACCCCCCCCACTGACGTGTTAGTTTCTTTTGATGTCTGAATTGTTTTATTACATTAATACTTTTGTAAACTTTGATCTTAGATGTCTTTTCCTGCTGGACGTGGCTGTCCCAGAGGACGTCTCCCCCCTCAGAGTTACCCTCCTGTCCCTCTGCATTTGCCTCCTCCTCTGTCTGCCCCACCCTCCATGCCTCCTCCATACCCTTATGAACCCCATGGATCTCACTCCTCCACTTACAATTCTCATAACACCTATATGCCCAACCTGTCTCGCCCTGAACTCCCACCCTACCCGGTTCCACTGCCCTCTCAGGGCCCTCAGTGTCCCTTACGCCCTCCGTTTCCACTGCCACCGCTGCATCAGGGCTTCACAGAACCCCCTAATTTCCCCCCTCCTCCCTTGCCCGGCTCTATTGGCCGCCCTCCACCCCCTCAGAGCTCATATCCATACACCCCACTGCCTCCTCCTCCATCTTCAGTGCCACCTTCTGCACCCTTTCAACCTCCCTACTCTATGAACTACCCCCCTCAACCTCATTTAACCCCTGATCCATTAAGTTTTTATTCATCCTCTGAAGGAAGCTCCTTTAAACCAGTGGAGTATTATCATAACTTCAAAAGTGACGCATCACCAGACAGGTCACAGCATCACAAGAGCTATGGCTACAGTGGATATGGAGGGTACAGCGGGCATGGAGAGCGCAGGGAGCGAGGACGGAGTCCCGATCGGAGGAGGCAGGAAGACGGAAGGCGGCGGTCAGACATTGAAAGAGGCAGGACCCCCCCCAGGCACCGGAGCCGCGAGCACAGCAGGTGAGACCACCTCAGTGGGGTTATGAAGGTCACTGTATTAACTGTGAAGATCTCAATGCTCTTCAACATGATGAGGATGAGGATGAGGATGATGACGTTTGTGGTAGCGTGGCTGCTAACAAGTGCCGTAATCGTTGTTTTGTTTATTAATTAGTCTTTATTCATAATATCTATAATGATAAATGTTTTGATATTGATGGGGTGAAGGTGGTTGTGGGGATGGTGGTGGTGGTGCTGATGGGGGTGATGGTGGTGCTGATGGGGGTGGTGCTGATGGGGGTGGTGGTGGTGGTGGTGCTGATGGGGGTGGTGGTGCTGATGGGGGTGGTGGTGGTGGTGGTGCTGATGGGGTGGTGGGGGTGGTGGTGGGGAGGTGGTGGTGTTGATGGGGTGGTGGTGGTGCTGATGGGGTGGTGGTGGTGGTGGTGCTGATTGGGGTGGTGGTGGTGCTGATGGGGGGGTGGTGGTGCTGATGGGGGTGGTGGTGGTGTTTGATGGGGTGGTGGTGGTGGTGCTGATGGGGTGGTGGTGGTGGTGGTGCTGATTGGGGTGGTGGTGGTGCTGATTGGGGTGGTGGTGGTGCTGATGGGGGTGGTGGTGGTGTTGATGGGGGTGGTGGTGGTGTTGATGGGGTGGTGGTGGTGGTGGTGGTGCTGATGGGGGTGGTGGTGCTGATGGGGGTGGTGGTGCTGGTGGTGGTGGTGGTGCTGATGGGGTGGTGGTGCTGATGGGGGTGGTGGTGGTGCTGATGGGGTGGTGGTGGTGGTGGTGCTGATGGGGGGGGGTGGTGGTGGTGCTGATGGGGGGGGGTGGTGGTGGTGCTGATGATGGGGGGGGGGGGTGGTGGTGCTGATGGGGGGGGGTGATGGTGGTGCTGATGGGGGGGGGGGGTGGTGGTGCTGATGGGGGGGGGGTGATGGTGGTGCTGATGGGGGGTGGTGGTGGTGGTGGTGCTGATGGGGGGGGGGTGGTGGTGATGGGGGGGGGGGTGATGGTGGTGCTGATGGGGGGGTGGTGCTAGTTTTTTCTGAGAATGATGTCATCATTGTTTGATGTTGTTTCTGATAGAGAGCGATTCCGACGTCGGAGCAGCAGAGGTTCACCTCCATCAGACCGACACAGGAAACGTCCACGCAGTCGCTCCTCAAGCAGGGACAGGAAACGAGGACGCATGGAGGGAGACAGGGACAGGGACAGGGAACGAGACAGAGACAGAGACAGGGAGAGAGAACGACAGCGAGAGAGAGAGAGAGAGCGAGAGAGAAGAGTGGAGGGAACGGGAGCCAGTAGAGAGAGGAGCTGTAGAGAGGTGGAGGACGAGGAGGAGAAGGAGGAAGAGGAGGAGTTACTCAAGCCGGCCTGGATCCGCTGCACACATGCTGAGAACTTCTACTCCAATGACCCCATGGACCAAGTGGTAACTCCGCCCACTTTAATTATAATTACATTATATGTCCCTGTACAGTCTAATGGCTCTCTTGCTCCTCTGTGCTCCTCTCTGTGCTCCTCTCTGTGCTCCTCTCTGTGCTCCTCCTCTGTGCTCCTCTCTGTGCTCCTCCTCTGTGCTCCTCCTCTGTGCTCCTCTCTGTGCTCCTCCTCTGTGCTCCTCTCTGTGCTCCTCTCTGTGCTCCTCTCTGTGCTCCTCTCTGTGCTCCTCTCTGTGCTCCTCTCTGTGCTCCTCTCTGTGCTCCTCCTCTGTGCTCCTCTCTGTGCTCCTCTCTGTGCTCCTCTCTGTGCTCCTCTCTGTGCTCCTCTCTGTGCTCCTCTCTGTGCTCCTCTCTGTGCTCCTGCTCCTCTCTCTGTGCTCCTCCTCTGTGCTCCTCCTCTGTGCTCCTCTCTGTGCTCCTCCTCTGTGCTCCTCTCTGTGCTCCTCCTCTCTGTGCTCCTCCTCTGTGCTCCTCTCTGTGCTCCTCTCTGTGCTCCTCCTCTGTGCTCCTCCTCTGTGCTCCTCTCTGTGCTCCTCCTCTGTGCTCCTCTCTGTGCTCCTCCTCTGTGCTCCTGCTCCTCTCTGTGCTCCTCCTCTGTGCTCCTCCTCTGTGCTCCTCCTCTGTGCTCCTGTGCTCTGTGCTCCTCTCTGCTCCTCTCTGTGCTCCTCCTCTGTGCTCCTCTCTGTGCTCCTCTCTGTGCTCCTCTCTGTGCTCCTCTCTGTGCTCCTCTCTGTGCTCCTCTCTGTGCTCCTCTCTGTGCTCCTCTGTGCTCCTCTCTGTGCTCCTCTCTGTGCTCCTCTCTCTGTGCTCCTCTCTGTGCTCCTCTCTGTGCTCCTCTCTGTGCTCCTCCTCTGTGCTCCTCCTCTGTGCTCCTCCTCTGTGCTCCTCCTCTGTGCTCCTCCTCTGTGCTCCTCCTCTGTGCTCTGTGCTCCTCCTCTGTGCTCCTCCTCTGTGCTCCTCCTCTGTGCTCCTCTCTGTGCTCCTCTCTGTGCTCCTCCTCTGTGCTCCTCCTCTGTGCTCCTCCTCTGTGCTCCTCCTCTGTGCTCCTCTCTGTGCTCCTCTCTGTGCTCCTCTCTGTGCTCCTCCTCTGTGCTCCTCTCTGTGCTCCTCTCAGGGAGACTCCACCGTCGTTGGCACCAGTAAACTCAGAGACCTGTATGAGAGATTTGAGGAGGATCTGGGGCGGCGGCAGGAACGAGCCAAATCCTGCAAACCTGTATGGGAACCTCCCAAAACCAAACTGGATCTGGAGCAGGGTACACAGACCTCCACACTGACCCCATCTCCACACTGACCCCCATCTCCACACTGACCCCCATCCCCACACTGACCCCCATCCCCACACTGACCCCATCCCCACACTGACCCCATCCCCACACTGACCCCCATCCCCACACTGACCCCCATCTCCACACTGACCCCCATCCCCACACTGACCCCCATCTCCACACTGACCCCCATCCCCACACTGACCCCCATCCCCACACTGACCCCCATCCCCACACTGACCCCCATCTCCACACTGACCCCCATCTCCACACTGACCCCCATCCCCACACTGACCCCCATCCCCACACTGACCCCCATCCCCACACTGACCCCCACCTCCACACTGACCCCATCTCCACACTGACCCCCATCCCCACACTGACCCCCATCCCCACACTGACCCCATCCCCACACTGACCCCCATCCCCACACTGACCCCCATCCCCACACTGACCCCCATCCCCACACTGACCCCATCTCCACACTGACCCCCATCCCCACACTGACCCCCATCCCCACACTGACCCCATCCCCACACTGACCCCCATCCCCACACTGACCCCCATCCCCACACTGACCCCCATCCCCACACTGACCCCATCCCCACACTGACCCCATCCCCACACTGACCCCCATCTCCACACTGACCCCCATCTCCACACTGACCCCCATCTCCACACTGACCCCCATCTCCACACTGACCCCCATCTCCACACTGACCCCCATCCCCACACTGACCCCCATCCCCACACTGACCCCCATCCCCACACTGACCCCCATCCCCACACTGACCCCCATCCCCACACTGACCCCCATCCCCACACTGACCCCCATCTCCACACTGACCCCCATCTCCACACTGACCCCCATCTCCACACTGACCCCCATCCCCACACTGACCCCCATCTCCACACTGACCTCCACACATTTACTCACACCCCCCTTTAACAGCGACTGTAAACCTGACCCCTGTTGTAGTTCTGAGTGTGTGTGTGTGTGTGTGTGTGTGTGTGTGTGTGTGCAGATGAGAGTTCCAGTGAGTCGGAGTGTGATTCAGATGAAGGCAGCAGTTGTTCGGGCAGCAGTTCTGATTCGGAGCTCTTTGATGTGATCGGTGAGATAAAGAGGAAGAAGGCTCACCCTGACCGTCTTCATGAGGAGCTGTGGTACAACGACCCCGGCCAGGTCTGACCTCCTTTACACCTCCCACCACATGGGGGAGCCCTGCTCTCTCACTGGGTCTTTATTAAAAATTCAGAATGCACATAATGAATATGAATGAATATAATTCATAATGAGGCGAGTGATGATGATGCGAGCGAGGTTGAGGCGAGTGATGATGATGCGAGCGAGGTTGAGGCGAGTGATGATGATGCGAGCGAGGTTGAGGCGAGTGATGATGATGCGAGCGAGGTTGAGGCGAGTGATGATGATGATGCGAGCGAGGTTGAGGCGAGTGATGATGATGCGAGCGAGGTTGAGGCGAGTGATGATGATGCGAGCGAGGTTGAGGCGAGTGATGATGATGCGAGCGAGGTTGAGGCGAGTGATGATGCGAGCGAGGTTGAGGCGAGTGATGATGATGCGAGCGAGGTTGAGGCGAGTGATGATGATGCGAGCGAGGTTGAGGCGAGTGATGATGATGCGAGCGAGGTTGAGGCGAGTGATGATGATGCGAGCGAGGTTGAGGCGAGTGATGATGATGCGAGCGAGGTTGAGGCGAGTGATGATGATGCGAGCGAGGTTGAGGCGAGTGATGATGATGCGAGCGAGGTTGAGGCGAGTGATGATGATGCGAGCGAGGTTGAGGCGAGTGATGATGATGCGAGCGAGGTTGAGGCGAGTGATGATGATGCGAGCGAGGTTGAGGCGAGTGATGATGATGCGAGCGAGGTTGAGGCGAGTGATGATGATGCGAGCGAGGTTGAGGCGAGTGATGATGATGATTTTGTTGGTTGCAGATGAACGATGGCCCCCTGTGTAAGTGCAGCGCTAAAGCCAGACGTACCGGGATAAGACACAGTATTTACCCCGGTGAAGAGGTACACATCATCATTGAACACCGAACGTTCTCACAACACACGGAACATCACCGCTCTAATGTCTAAAACATTCACCACTTCCTGTTTCTGAAGGATCATGGGAGATGTATTACAGGACTTCATTAAAGTACCTGAAGCCATGGAGAGCTGAACTGAATTATCATCAGAGCCTCGAAAAGAGGGAGGAGCCAAAAACTAAAACCTCCAAAAATCACTAATAACCCCCCCCCCCCCCCCCCCCCCCCCCCAAAAAAAAAAAAATCAATAAAAAGAAAACGATTCCCCTCACTTAACCACAAAGAGAGGCAGCTGGAACCACAGGAACCTTCACAGGAACCTTCACAGGAACTGTGTTTTAGCGTCAGATAAAACTTAAAATGAGGAAGTTTAATCGCAGGGGCGACGTGTTGATCTGTTAATTATGAACTCATTAACCTTCTAATCTGCCATGTGACCCAGACCATGTGACCCAGACCAGTTCACTGATGGGCGTGGTAGCTCAGTGGTCAGGGTGTTGGGTATCAATCTGAAGGTTGTGGGTTCAAATCCCAGGTCCACTGAAGTTACCACTGTGGGTCCTCGAGAACCCTCGCTGCTCCAGGGGGCGCTGTGTCAACGCTGTGCTCACTTTGCTTTGAATAAAAGCATCTGCTAAATGATAAAAACATAAAATCCAATGATCTGATCCCTATAAAAATATAAATTACAAATTATAAAAATATAAATTATAAATTATAAATTATAAAAATATAAAAATATAAATTATAAATTATAAAACTATAAAAATATAAATTATAAATTAAAAACTATAAAAATATAAAAATATAAATTATAAATTATAAAACTATAAAAATATAAATTATAAATTATAAAACTATAAAAATATAAATTATAAAACTATAAAAATATAAATTATAAATTATAAAACTAAAAATATAAATTATAAAACTATAAAATTATAAATTATAAATTATAAAACTATAAAAATATAAATTATAAATTATAAAACTATAAAACTATAAAACTATAAAAATATAAATTATAAATTATAAAACTATTAAAATATAAATTATAAATTATAAAACTAAAAATATAAAAATATAAATTATAAATTATAAAACTATAAAAATATAAATTATAAATTATAAAAATATAAAAGTATAAATTATAAATTATAAAACTATAAAAATATAAAAATATAAATTATAAAACTATAAAAATATAAATTATAAATTATAAAACTATAAAAATATAAAACTATAAAGATATAAAATTATAAAAATATAAAATTATAAAATTATAAAATAAAAAACAAAAGTATTGGGACACACTTAACTCTTAATCTGAATGAAATCAAACACATGATGATGATGATGATGATGATGGAGAAACAGGTGGTGTGTTTATCTAAAACTTATCTGTATGATGTTTGTAGACGGTGAAGTCGTGTCGTCCAATGAGCAACAACGCTGGAAAACTGTTCCATTACAGAATCACAGTGTCTCCGCCCACCAACTTCCTGGTGTGTTTCCTGTTTAATAAAACAGACTGGATTTATTGATCTGCTTTCAAAGCTTTGTGTTCACTGAGACAAACATG
>JAFMOC010000635.1:150000-155000 GCA_019802505.1 Corydoras sp. C115
GCAAATGTGAGTGTGTGAGTCTCATGCATTCTGTGTGAGTATGTGTGTGTGAGTGTATGTGAGAGTCTCATGCATTTTGTGTGTGTGTGTGTGTGTGTGTGTGTGTGTGTGTAGGAAGCTCTGCAGAAGATCAGACAGAAGAACACTATGAGGAGGGAGGTGACGGTGGAACTGAGCAGTCAGGGTTTCTGTAAAACTGGGATCAGGTCTGATGTGTGTCAGGTGAAAAAGATTCATTAGTTCAGCAAAGTGACTCACGACTCACTGAGTCACTCAGTCTTCATGCTTTATGTGTGTGACAGATGTGATCAAAATGATAACTCTGTGTTTTCAGCATGCAATGATGTTACCCGTTCTGACTCATCACATTCGGTATCATCAGTGTCTGATGCACCTGGATAAACTGATTGGATACATCTTTAAAGAACGCTGTCTCCTGCAGGTAACTGCATGTGTGTGTGTGTGTGTGTGTGTATCTGCTCCAACCCTCAGCTCTGCTCTTTCTCAGTTGGCTATGACACATCCGAGTCATCATCTGAATTTTGGGATGAACCCTGACCACGCCCGTAACTCTCTTTCCAACTGCGGCATCCGTCAGCCCAAATATGGAGACCGGAAGGTTCATCACATGTACATGAGGAAGAAAGGTAACGCTCCTGATCGTGATGTAATCGGCTCCACGTTCGTAAAATCTGTCGTCATGTTCCGAGGTAAACGAATCCGTTCAGAAAATTAACACGGGGGTTCCTGTAACATGGGGGGGGGGGGGTTCCTGGTTTGAATAGAATCTGTGAACTCAGGGTTAATAGTTTATCAGAGGATCAGTATAAATGATGAAAGCTACAAACACAACAATGAATAAAAAGAGAAAGTGATGGAGTCTAGATGGATCCATGATGTTCTGATCCTGAGAGGGGACCCGAAAGAAGGAACACAATCTACGATAGCGCCACCTTACTGTAGTGTAATTTACTGACAGAGCTTAAAAATTTGTGTAAGTGGATAACGATAAGTGTTCCATCATGAGGACATTATTCTGTGAATTTAATACTTTATATGGTTTCTCTGAGTCATGTGCACATTTTAAAGACCAATATTTTTAGTATTAATTATAATAATTAATAACTTATTTAATTAAATTGAAAATCTGTTTGACGCACAGATTATAAAAGCGTCGGTCTCTTTATACTTTAATTAATGTGTTGAATGAATCGTCTTGTTTTTTCTTCCTCTTTCTGATATGTTACTTTATTAGGAATCAATACACTGATTAACATCATGTCACGACTCGGTCAGGACGATCCGGCGCCATCCAGGTGTTTATTAACCCAACACTCACATTGTGTGTGTGTGTGTGTGTGTGTGTGTGTGTTTGTGTTTATAAATAAATTAAATAAATAAATTGGGTCATTTATTGGACGCTTTTATCCAAAGCGACTTACAAGGTGAGCACAGGGTTCATCACAACATCCCTGGAGCAATGAGGGTTAAGGGTCTCGCTCAAGGACCCACACTGGTAACTTCAGTGGACCTGGGATTTGAACCCACAACCTTCAGATTGACAGCCCAACGCCCTGACCACTGATAGATATCATTTATGGATATCTTGGTGTGCATGTGTATTTATATATTCAGTAATATCTCTCTCTCATTGTCAGAATTAATCATAATGAGCGGTTGGAGTTTCTCGGTGACGCTGTAGTCGAGTTTTTAACGAGGTAAAGATCAATGTGTAGATAATGAGGTCACTCTAAATGTTCTTTGAAGGTCTAAACTTGGATCTTAATGTATATTATTTGGTTCTGATTGGTGTAGTGTTCACTTGTACTACCTTTTCCCGAACCTGGAGGAGGGAGGATTAGCTACGTACCGAACCGCCATCGTTCAGAATCAACACCTCGCAATGTTAGCAAAGGTACTGCTGTTCTGTTCTCCCACCCTACATGACCCGGGTCCTGGTTCTGGATCCTTGTTCTGCTAAAGATGCCGTAACCAAATTTTAAAAGTTCAGAAATGTGCCATGAACCATAACGAGGTGCATAGAACCTTTAGAGGACAAGCAGTCACGTCACAGATCCTCCACCAAACCAACAGTGGACATCAGATTATTGGACAGTGTTTTCACAAAGACACAGTTCTGATAAATGTTCCTTTAGAACCCGTCTGATGACTGCTGCAGGAACCAAAACTAAAGATTAGAACATTTAAATGAGATTACATATGAAATCAAAAACTCATCACTTCTGATCCTGATACTTAGACACACACACACACACACACACACACACACACACAGTAACTGTAATGCTGTGTGCAGAAGCTGGAGTTGGATCGGTTCATGCTCTACGCTCACGGTCCGGATCTGTGTCGGGAATCAGACCTGCGACACGCCATGGCCAACTGCTTCGAAGCTCTGATAGGTTTGAAACATCACTCTCTCACTCTCACTGCGGTGGCTCTCTCACTCTGTTTAAAAAGTGTGTGTGTGTGTGTGTGTGTGTGTGTGTGTGTGTGTGTGTGCACTCATTTCTTTAGGTGCTGTTTATTTAGAGGGAGGTCTAGTTGAAGCCAAGCATCTCTTTGGAAGGTTATTGTTCAATAATGAGGTGGGATTTGTTGGTTCTCACAGAAATCAGTCGCAGAGTAAACAAACCGATTTGTTTTATATAGAGCTCTAAATGTATACATATGATTTATAAACTATACAATGACCCATGGTTATATTTGTGTGTGTGTGTATACAGGACCTAAGGGAGGTGTGGCTTAACTACCCACCTCATCCACTACAGGTAAGAAACTGGACGCAGTTCTGTCCGTTTGATCTGTTCTAAATCGCTCATGGTTTGTTTTTGATGGTTCTTGCAGGTTCAGGAACCCGTGACTGACAGGCAGCTCATTGAATCTTCACCAGTGTTACAAAAACTCTGCAACTTTGAGTCAAACATCGGCATTTTATTCACTCACGTTCGACTGCTGGCTCGAGCTTTCACTCTGAGAACCGTCGGCTTCAACCACCTCACCCTGTACGTGCTGTTTGATGACGCTGACGCTGTCTCTGCGCTGTAGTCAGGATGTATGTGGACGGGGTGTGGTCATGTTTTAGGGTCAGAAAGCATTGGACTCTGTTTTGGGGTTGGGTTGGTGTTCTCTAATGTTCCACATAAGTGTTTTTGAGCTGGTTTATAATTTGGTTTATTCTGATGTTTAGGAAGCAGTGTTGGTCTGAGGGTTCGAGGTTGGGTTGAAAACATTTTGAATTGAAACATTTTTTTACAATCTACAAAACATGCAAATACTTTAAATTGATTTAGTTTATGTAAATGATTTTACATTAACTGAATCTCTCTCTCTCTCTCTCTTTAGGGGTCATAATCAGAGGATGGAGTTTTTGGGAGATTCTATAATGCAGCTTGTAGCCACTGAGTATCTGTTCATTCATTTTCCTGACCATCATGAGGGTCATTTGACGGTGAGTGTTGGGGGGGTTAAATGAAACGACAACAATCAATACATTTAGGAGAGGGTTAGGTTTGGATTAGCATTAGATATGAAATCTATAAAATACCACATAGTGCATGGAAATGTGTGTATAAAATCAAATGTATATCTGCACAACTTTTTTTTTTTTTTAATCAAATATTTGCGTGTGTGTGTGTGTGTGTGTGTGTGTGTGTGTGTATCTCAGCTTCTGCGCAGTTCACTAGTGAATAATAGAACTCAGGCGAAGGTTGCAGAAGAACTGGGGATGCAGGAATACGCCATAACCAACGATAAAACCAAACGACCTGTGGCTCTGCGCACGAAGACCCTCGCCGACCTCCTGGAATGTAAATGTGATATTATTTATTTTCTCAGCACTAAGAGAGAGGGAGAGCGAGAGAGAGAGGGAGAGCGAGAGAGAGAGAGAGTAATGAGATAAAGGTGGTATTGTTTTACTTTAGGTTGTCAGTTTGCGATCAGACAGAAATTTATAGGGTTAAAAACATTTTCTTAATTTTACTCAATTGTTTCATTTTTATGCTTTTCAGCTTTTATTGCTGCACTTTACATCGATAAGGATCTTGAATATGTTCACACGTTTATGAACGTCTGCTTCTTCCCAAGATTAAAGGTACATTTTATAAAACAGTTCAAATAAATCACATGAGGATAATTAACATTAATCACATTAACAGAGATGCAACACCACTGACTCTTTGAATCAAAGGGTCAGTGCCCTGTGTTAGAACTAACCCCTGACCTAACAGTAGGTCAGGTGACGTGCTGATGTTCGTAAGTGACCCTCACGGCTGGAATTCAGACTAATAATCAGAAGTTATACTCTGAGCTCATGACTGCTGCTCTTTATTTTTGGCGTGATGTGAACTTAAACATGGTGATCTAGAACATCGAACTACAGAGTCCTCACTTCCTAATGTGTAATACTCTTAATTATAAACAGCTGGGATAGGACTGAAGGCACTGTCTTATTCCAGTTCATATACATGACACATTTAGTAGTTAAACTTTGTGTGTGTGTGTTACAGGAATTTATTTTGAATCAGGACTGGAATGATCCTAAATCTCAGCTCCAGCAGTGCTGCCTTACACTGCGCACTGAGGGCAAGGAACCGGACATCCCTCTTTACAAGTACACGACACACTTCACCCCGCGTACTGTTCTTACATTTACTCTTTACACTCACTGCCAGGTCCAACTTCCATCCTATTTTTTCAGTTTTACATCATTCACCTGAACAATTCCTGTGTGGGTGTGTTTGGGGGGTATTTTTGGTGAGTTGAACTTGGAAAAAGGCAGTGAGTGAAGTAACAAGAAGTGTGTGTGTGTTTATAGTTTTTACAGTACTGTTTTTCTCTCAAAGCTACATAACCCTTTCCTTCGCGGTGAGGGTGCGGGAGGGTGGAGGTGTCGAGGTGTGGGGGTGGTATGTTCCAGTAATGTGATGTTACACTTCTTCAGCCGGTCTGTTCACCTTTAAACCTGTGATGTAATGTTGGTA
>JAFMOC010000635.1:160000-162500 GCA_019802505.1 Corydoras sp. C115
GGGTTAGGGTTAGGGTTAGGGTTAGGGTTAGGGTTAGGGTTAGGGGTTAGGGTTAGGGTTAGGGTTAGGGTTAGGGTTAGGGTTAGGGTTAGGGTTAGGGTTAGGGTTAGGGTTAGGGTTAGGGTTAGGGTTAGGGTTAGGGTTAGGGTTAGGGTTAGGGTTAGGGTTAGGGTTAGGGTTAGGGTTAGGGTTAGGGTTAGGGTTAGGGTTAGGGTTAGGGTTAGGGGGTTAGGGTTAGGGTTAGGGTTAGGGTTAGGGTTAGGGTTAGGGTTAGGGTTAGGGTTAGGGTTAGGGTTAGGGTTAGGGTTAGGGTTAGGGTTAGGGTTAGGGTTAGGGTTAGGGTTAGGGTTAGGGTTAGGGTTAGGGTTAGGGTTAGGGTTAGGGTTAGGGTTAGGGTTAGGGTTAGGGTTAGGGTTAGGGTTAGGGTTAGGGTTAGGGTTAGGGTTAGGGTTAGGGTTAGGGTTAGGGTTAGGGTTAGGGTTAGGGTTAGGGTTAGGGTTAGGGTTAGGGTTAGGGTTAGGGTTAGGGTTAGGGTTAGGGTTAGGGTTAGGGTTAGGGTTAGGGTTAGGGTTAGGGTTAGGGTTAGGGTTAGGGTTAGGGTTAGGGTTAGGGTTAGGGTTAGGGTTAGGGTTAGGGTTAGGGTTAGGGTTAGGGTTAGGGTTAGGGTTAGGGTTAGGGTTAGGGTTAGGGTTAGGGTTAGGGTTAGGGTTAGGGTTAGGGTTAGGGTTAGGGTTAGGGTTAGGGTTAGGGTTAGGGTTAGGGTTAGGGTTAGGGTTAGGGTAGGGTTAGGGTTAGGGTTAGGGTTAGGGTTAGGGTTAGGGTTAGGGTTAGGGTTAGGGTTAGGGTTAGGGTTAGGGTTAGGGTTAGGGTTAGGGTTAGGGTTAGGGTTAGGGTTAGGGTTAGGGTTAGGGTTAGGGTTAGGGTTAGGGTTAGGGTTAGGGTTAGGGTTAGGGTTAGGGTTAGGGTTAGGGTTAGGGTTAGGGTTAGGGTTAGGGTTAGGGTTAGGGTTAGGGTTAGGGTTAGGGTTAGGGTTAGGGTTAGGGTTAGGGTTAGGGTTAGGGTTAGGGTTAGGGTTAGGGTTAGGGTTAGGGTTAGGGTTAGGGTTAGGGTTAGGGTTAGGGTTAGGGTTAGGGTTAGGGTTAGGGTTAGGGTTAGGGTTAGGGTTAGGGTTAGGGTTAGGGTTAGGGTTAGGGTTAGGGTTAGGGTTAGGGTTAGGGTTAGGGTTAGGGTTAGGGTTAGGGTTAGGGTTAGGGTTAGGGTTAGGGTTAGGGTTAGGGTTAGGGTTAGGGTTAGGGTTAGGGTTAGGGTTAGGGTTAGGGTTAGGGTTAGGGTTAGGGTTAGGGTTAGGGTTAGGGTTAGGGTTAGGGTTAGGGTTAGGGTTAGGGTTAGGTTAGGGTTAGGGTTAGGGTTAGGGTTAGGGTTAGGGTTAGGGTTAGGGTTAGGGTTAGGGTTAGGGTTAGGGTTAGGGTTAGGGTTAGGGTTAGGGTTAGGGTTAGGGTTAGGGTTAGGGTTAGGGTTAGGGTTAGGGTTAGGGTTAGGGTTAGGGTTAGGGTTAGGGTTAGGGTTAGGGTTAGGGTTAGGGTTAGGGTTAGGGTTAGGGTTAGGGTTAGGGTTAGGGTTAGGGTTAGGGTTAGGGTTAGGGTTAGGGTTAGGGTTAGGGTTAGGGTTAGGGTTAGGGTTAGGGTTAGGGTTAGGGTTAGGGTTAGGGTTAGGGTTAGGGTTAGGGGGTTAGGGTTAGGGTTAGGGTTAGGGTTAGGGTTAGGGTTAGGGTTAGGGTTAGGGTTAGGGTTAGGGTTAGGGTTAGGGTTAGGGTTAGGGTTAGGGTTAGGGTTAGGGTTAGGGTTAGGGTTAGGGTTAGGGTTAGGGTTAGGGTTAGGGTTAGGGTTAGGGTTAGGGTTAGGGTTAGGGTTAGGGTTAGGGTTAGGGTTAGGGTTAGGGTTAGGGTTAGGGTTAGGGTTAGGGTTAGGGTTAGGGTTAGGGTTAGGGTTAGGGTTAGGGTTAGGGTTAGGGTTAGGGTTAGGGTTAGGGTTAGGGTTAGGGTTAGGGTTAGGGTTAGGGTTAGGGTTAGGGTTAGGGTTAGGGTTAGGGTTAGGGTTAGGGTTAGGGTTAGGGTTAGGGTTAGGGTTAGGGTTAGGGTTAGGGTTAGGGTTAGGGTTAGGGTTAGGGTTAGGGTTAGGGTTAGGGTTAGGGTTAGGGTTAGGGTTAGGGTTAGGGTTAGGGTTAGGGTTAGGGTTAGGGTTAGGGTTAGGGTTTAGGGTTAGGGTTAGGGTTAGGGTTAGGGTTAGGGTTAGGGTTAGGGTTAGGGTTAGGGTTAGGGTTAGGGTTAGGGTTAGGGTTAGGGTTAGGGTTAGGGTTAGGGTTAGGGTTAGGGTTAGGGTTAGGGTTAGGGTTAGGGTTAGGGTTAGGGTTAGGGTTAGGGTTAGGGTTAGGGTTAGGGTTAGGGTTAGGGTTAGGGTTAGGGTTAGGGTTAGGGTTAGGGTTAGGGTTAGGGTTAGGGTTA
>JAFMOC010000635.1:167500-172570 GCA_019802505.1 Corydoras sp. C115
TTTACCTCCCTCTGTAGTTGATTAAAATGCTTTTTGATGTCCCTGTTTATAGGTCCCAGTTCCTCCATAAAACGATGTACAAATGGTATTAGTTTTTTTTCCGCTATATTGCTATTTAGTGTACGGTTATCCCAGGATTGATTAACTTCTGATTTTATGTACCTTAGGAATCTTCGAGAGTAACCCCTACCCTTCAGAGCTTTAAACAAAATCTGGGTGGCTTCCTCCATATCCCGTTCAAAGGTACAAATTCTTTTAAACCTAATTAATTGTGATTTTATTATTCCTTTGAAAGTATGTTTAGGGTGATATGACTTTTTATCAAGAAGCGCATGAGTATCTGTTGGTTTAAAAAATACTTTTGAGGCAAGGTATTTGCCCTCTTTACGATCAACCCAGAATACCTCAGTGTCCAGAAATTGTATGATTTTTTCATTAATGGTGTATGTGATTTTTATATTTTTATGATGTGTATTTAAGGTTTTTATCAAATCTAGGAAATCCGATTTGGAATGAGTCCAGACTCCGAAGATATCATCTAGGAAGCGTAAGTAAATGAGCGGTTTTAGTCTACACTTCTTTAATCCCTCCCTCTCCCATTCTGCCATATAGATGTTTGCGTATGATGGAGCGAAGGTCTTGCCCATCGCCGTTCCCTGGATTTGAATAAAGCTTTCCCCATTGAACTCGAAGTCATTCCTCGTTAGTCCTAATTTTAGTAGTTCCAACAGCGCTTCATCTGGTCTAGTGGGATCTGGATGGGTCTCAAACGCTTTTTTCACCGATGCCAGCCCCAGGTTCGTGTCTATGTTTGTATATAAAGAAACGATGTCTATTGTGAATAGAAGGGCACTCTCCGGGACCCGTATTTTTTTAATCTTATCAATAAAATCATATGTATCTTTTAAATAACTGTCATGCGACTGTGAGATCGGATTCAAATAGTAATCTATAAATTTAGCTAATCTATATGATTCCGATCCACAGTCGCTGACAATAGGTCTCCCCGCCGGGACCTCAAAAGGGATCGGCCAGGTTCTCGGATCTTTATGGATTTTAGGGAGGCAGTAAAATTGTCTCCTGCGTGGTGTGTCTGGTCCCATCAGGTAATATAATTGTTTTTTATCTATAAATTTATCAATATATAATTTCTCTAGTATTTTAGTTTGTAGTTCAATTGTTTCCGCGTGGATTGGGCTATCTAATTTATTATAATAATTGGAATTATTTAATTGTCGGTATGCCTCCTGTAAATATTGTGTTTTATCCATTATAACGATTTTAGAGCCCTTATCGGCTGGTTTAATAATGATATGTTTATTTTGTTTTAAATGTTTTAAGGCTTTTTGTTCATTTAGGCTTAAATTATTATTTTTGGTATTATTCATTTTCGCTCTGTTTATGGATCGTTGGTCTTTTTTAATTAGACTCATTATTTTTTCGTTCCGGGTTCGATCTGGCGGATCCCATTTCGAAGTACCCCTAAAAGGAAGATTATTTTGTGTTTCAAAGTTAAAATGGTTCAATATTTTAATCTTTCTATGATACTGATACAGGTCACGGAAGAGCTCCCTTCTATCACCCTTAACCGGTGTAGGAATAAAGGTAAGACCGTGGTTTAACACTTTAATTTCGTCTATATTTAGTTTAATGGTTTTAGATAAGTTACAGATATGATTTTGAGGTTGGGGTTCGTCAATGCGTTTCTCCCCAGTTACAAGTTTAATTTTTCTCCCCAGGATTTAAAGATTTCTGCTGCTGTTGCTTCAGTCCAATGGATCTCATCCTTTGGGTTCACCTGGAAGAGTCCGGTCCGGATTTTGGGTAAGTAATTATATTTTTCTGTTATTGTTGAGTTCATGCTTTCAATTAATGTTTTAGTCCGAATATTTAGTTTAGATGAGAAATTAATTAACGCAAAATATATCGTTGCTCTTGGGAAAGTTGTTTTACACGTTTTTTGTAGTTGCTGTAATTGTTTTTTAATGGTTAAGATCTCATTGCCTTGAAGACAGTTATTCAGACCAACTGAAAGTACCACTAATTTAACCTCGGTGTTCGGTTCTACTTTTTGAATTATGTTTTTTAGGTGGTATAAGGTTGCCCCCGGAAAACTATCCACCTGCACATCGGCCCGCGTGAAGAACGGAATGTGAGACAAGTTTGAATCTCCCAAAAATAAAATCGTTTTATTAATTTCTAAGTTCCAGTCCATTAATTTACGTGTCGTGTTAACATGTCGCTTTGGATAAAAATGTTCCTCAGGGGGAGGAGTGGGGTTAGATGAGGGGTTAGAGGTATCCACCGTCCGTGGTTCACTCCTTTGCTGCGTGTTTGTGTTTTGCAGGACCTCTGCTGCCTCAGCCTGTGGAGTTTGCGTGATGCTCTCTTCCATCCGCGTGAGGTTTTCCCGCTCGTTCCCGTTTCCCGTTTGGTTCTCTGCTTCAGGAGAGATAGAGGTAAGTATATCAAACTCTATGTCTACAGCAACGTTAGATGTGGTATGGTTTTGTTTTTCAGAGTTATTTAAATTGTGCTGCGTGTCTTTTGTTTGTTGGGAAAGTTTGTCTTCCATTGCAGTTATTGTTTTGTGTATTGGGTTAATTTCTACCTCGATTGTTTGCGCTGTAGTTGTGTTTATTTGCTGTGTGTTTGGCATTTGAATTCTAATTTCAGTGTTTTTTTCTTTCCCAGGACCTCGTCTAACCATTTCTGCAAAAGTTGGTGCGTTATTAATTATTTGTTCCGTTTGTACCCTTGTCATTATTGTGTCATCTATTAGTTCTTTTACTCGGTTAACTGATGAATTTGTTAATTTGTGTTTGTATCGGGTTTGTGCCCACCCTTTTGCTTTTTCAAATAATTCCCCATCTAGTGGTTCTATGTTTTCAAGCAGTTTTATTACGTTGTCATTGTAATGTTCCATTAATATCATTAAAGTATTTTTGATCCAGTTTTCTGTGTTGGCCTTAATTTTTTGGTGTGTTGTTAGACTAGGGCACGCGGGTTTAATGAAGTCTGTTAATTTATACATTTGTCTGTTCATTCCCGTAGGGGGCGATCCGGTTTGGATCGCCCTTTCCAGGATTTCAATATGGTGTATTGCCTGTATTAATCTAAAATATTTTTTATTTAGTGGAACATTTGTGTTTGAGTTGGGTTCATTTTGTACTAAATTCATTTGATGCTCACCCCGATCTTCTTCCTCCCTGAGTGTTTGAAACCGGTTGTGGAAGTTCAGGGTCATAGTTCCTCATCCGAGTGGCTATGTCCTGTTTTAAATCTAGAGGTTTCCCTAAAAATAGATATTTTTAAAAAAAAATATATTTGTTGTTTAAAAATAAAAGGGCCAATATTCAGTATAATAAAATTATAAAAATTAATGGTTTAAGAGAAAAGAGAAAGAAAGAGGGAGAGGTAACAGAGGGAGATAAAAATAACAAAGTTAAAATTAGATTACAATTAGGTTTAAAAAATTACATTTCTCAAAATTAACATGAATTAATCAATTTATACTAAAATAATTGTAATAAAATAATTAAAAGAAACAGAATCAATTCCAGTTATATTTCAAATAAGTGCTTTAGGATACTATTGGGATGAGATATCTATTATACCCTTCTTAGCTTATAAGTCGAAATATTATGTTTAATAACCGTAGTAGTAAGGAGTCAAATATTTACCTCCTCGTCGCCTTGTGGTACAGCGGAACCTTTTTCTGCGTTGTTGCGTCTCCTTCTATTCAGCGACCTAAAAATATACTAATTCGTCGCCCGAGGATCGCTTTACGCTTAAAAAAGGAATACCGGGTTTTTCGTTCCCCTCCGTTCACAACCAGGTTTAGTCCACGAGAACCTTACGCATGTATAAATCCGGACGCCCGTTTACTATTGTTCATTACATAGGACCGTTTCGATAACCATACCAAAGTAATAAATCACATGTCATCAAATTAAAGTGCAAATCAAAAAAACCCAAACGTGATATGCATATCAGAAAAAAATTAAGTGTGCACACTGCAAAAAACCATACACATCGTGCCAAAAAAAAAAAAAAAAAAAAAAAACTTTTTCGTTGGTGGTTATCTTTCTATCCGATCCTTAAGTAAATTTATAACTTTGCCCGCGTACTCACGAGATCCTATGGATCACCGGATTGTCCCGTCAGGCTAAGTGTCCCGTCCGTTTTTTGTCCCGCGTCGTAGGTCTCTGGCGTTGTTCAGGTGAAGAAGTCAGGTGTCGCTCCGTGTTTCTTTGAGCCGCCCGACCCAAAGGGTTGTTTTCAAGGAGGAGATGTCCCAAGTCCGCTGCTGCTCTCGATGTTTTCAACGCTTTTTAACTGTAAAAATGTCCCAACGTTTCGCTCGAATAGAGCTTCATCAGGGGAATAGCAAGTGCGTCATAAAGTTCAAAAGAACCGCACCCTATGGAGGGTTCTTTTATATCCAATGAGCAAAGGCCCGTTTACTACGGTAGGAGGCGCTAACTAGCATGTGATCTGGTCACATGTTTCAAGTGCTACATCCCAATAGTATCAAGTGAAGTGCTGTAAAAATAGGTTGCCTCAATTTGTTATTGCCCTTAAAGGGCCAGGTCCCTGAAGCACAATAACAACATTCAAAGTATTCAAATTGTAAAAGATAAAAGAATAAATAGAGAAAAAAATAAAAAAATAAAATTAAAGATAAGAATATATAAAAAAAAAAAGTTTTAAAAAAATAAAATAAAATAAAATAAAATAAAAATCGTTCAAGTAAAAGTATAAAGGAGAAAGTAAGATAACCTAATAAAAAGACAAATGAGTTCAGTAATAATACATTTATTAAATAATTAAAAGAAATTAAAATTGTATCATAAAGAGGTTTTTTTTAAAAAAAATTAAAAACAGAATAAAAAGAATAAAAGGATATTTTTTGATCTATTTGAACTCCTGATCCTCCCTGGCTGTTCTCTAATTGTAGTGTTTCCCTATAGCAGAACAGGTTGAGATTTCATAGGATTATTATCCATTTTACATCTCTCGTGGCACTGGCTGGGTTAGGTTTAGATTTTGTGTTTTAAAAGGTTTTTT
>JAFMOC010000636.1:0-251804 GCA_019802505.1 Corydoras sp. C115
GTATTATTGGCTGCCAGGTTTTATTCTTTCTGTGTAGATCAACCTGTTTCTTCAACTGTTGAGATTTTGAGTTGGCTTTACAGAGCATTCTAGAAGGCTTAGTTATGTCAGCATATTTACACCCTTTATTTGGAGAGTACTTTTAATGAGCAGACATTTTTGGCCACATAAAGCTTATTACAGAAATACAACTCGAATTAGCTTCGATGGCAACTTGAATTTCAGCATTAACTTTGATGGCAATAGAAAAATATTTTGTGATGAAACTAATTGAAATATTTTCAAGGAAATAGGGGGTGGATTCTGTGTACAAATAATCAGGATTTTATCAGTATTTTGGTGAGTAAATTTTTTTAATAATATTGCAATTTTATGATATGTTGATGCAACACCTCTTTATACTACATTTCTGCATAATTAGATGTGTATAAAATAGTTATTGACAGGTGGATTAATTCAGACAGAGCAATATTGGTGTGAAATGCATGGGCCTCCATTGTTAAAGTTGTATAGCTACATTTGTAAACAATGGCCTATCCATCCATCCATTATGTTGTACTTAATTTTCTACTAGGGTCGGGGGGCTGGGGGGGGGGGGGGGGGGGGGGGGGGGGGGGGTTCCACATGCTCATCCAGGGGAGAACGTTTCGGGCGCTGGGCAGATACACCCAGGACACTGTGCCAATCTATCACCGGGCACACCAAACACTCACTCACACAGACACAAACACACTCTATATTGGGTAATTTGAAGAATTCAATTGACTTGATCCATGTTTTTGGACTGTGGGAGGAACCCGGAGGAAATCATGCGAACACTGGGAGAACATGGAAACTCCACCCAGATTGGGATTTGAACCAGGAATCTCTAGCATTGAGAAGTGAACGTGCCGGTTTTGGGAACGGCAAAAGAGACGGGGGGGAGGAGCAGACTGCTCGCTTGCATTGGGGATTCGAAACGGGAACCCCTAGCGCTGAGAGGCGAACGTGCTACCCCCTAAGCCATCGTGCCGCCACGGAATATCTTGTAATATCAAATATTTTGCCTCCATCTCAGTCTGGTTTCAGAAAGCAACTGCAACCCTTAAACAATATTATACAATCACCAGACAATAAACACCACTGTGTAGTGCTTTTTATTGATTTCTTTAAAGTTTTTGATACTATAGACCACTCTGTTTTATTACAAAAGCTTCATAGCATCAGAATGACACACCAAACTGTAGGATTGTTTTAAAACTTGATGAAGCTGATAAATTGGTCACAGTTTGTAAAAGTTCAGGAGCAAAAACCTACCTTCCAACATCAGGTGTGCCTTCATCCTAAGACCACTTCTCTTTATTATTTATATTAGAGATTTAGATAAAGAAGTAAAAAATGCAAATTTTCACTTGTACGCAGATGATACTGTTTTATGATGATACTTCAGCACCTTCTCCAGAACTTGCAGTATCCTAGCTCCAAATATTTTTGTCATTACAAGACACTTTTTTTTCATCTATTATCTTCCGCTTTATCCTCTACTAGGGTCGTCAAGTCAAGTCAAGTAATTTATTTATATAGCGCTTTTTACAACAGTACATTGTCACAAAGCAGCTTTACAGAATGAAAAGCCTTTAAACCCCCAAAGAGCAAGCCGAAGCGACAGTGGCAAGAAAAAACTCCCTTTTATGTTGTTATTTAAGGAAGAAACCTTGGGAGGACCAAGACTCAATGGGGGACTCATCCTCCTTGAGCGGCCGGGCAGCAACAACAGTGTAGAACAGCCATGTCCAGATACTAAACAAATGGAAAAACTAACAACTAGAAAACTATATGTGAGTCCATTAGGGGGCGTCCTGCAGGACCGCCTTGTCAGGATCCATACAGTATTCGTAAGCAGAGCCATGGATCTCCAGGAAGCCGGGGGACACCTCAAAAGAAACAGACAAAGGAAGGGAGTTAGAGCTAATAATAAAGCACGGCATTTAATTAATAAGTAATTAATTGACACAGTGCAGCATGTGACTCCGGCATCACTGACTAGAGCAGCATAACTAAAAGAGGCAGATACTGCAGACTCTACATAGTTGAGATGGCGCCCCGGAACAGCATCATTCCAGCGCCACACCCCCCCATTAATGATGAGGTGGGTGAAGAGGTGAAATGCCAGCATACACTGATCAGAGATTACCCCCCAACACAGCCAAGTCTGAGATCTACATCTTTATCTACAGGGGATTAATTAAACGCAAGATTAAATAAATGTGTTTTTAATTTATTTTTAAAGATTAATAGTGATTCAGAATCACGAACAGTAACTGGAAGGCTATTCCAAAGTTGAGGAGCCTTGTGGGAGAACGCTCTTCCACCAGCAGTAATTTTATTTATTCTAGGAGCTAAGAGTAGACCAGCACCTTGAGATCGGAGCTCACGTGTCGGCTGGTACAATTGAATCAGCTCACTCAGATACTGTGGAGCCTGGTTATGTAAAATTTTATATGTTATTAATAAAATTTTGTACTCGATACGAAACTTAACTGGTAGCCAGTGCAAGTTTGATAACACAGGAGTTATATGATCAAACTTTCTGGTTTTAGTTAAAACTCTAGCTGCAGCATTCTGCACAAGTTGTAATTTATGTAATGATTTATTAGAACATCCTGTCAGAAGTGAATTACAATAATCTAACCTTGAGGTAATAAAAGCATGAATTAGTTTTTCTGCATCTTGGAGGGAGAGGATATTTCGTAGCTTCGAAATGTTACGAAGGTGAAAAAATGCAATTCTAGTGATATTGCTAATGTGCTTTGTAAAGGAGAGATCTGAATCAATAATGACACCGAGATTATTTACAGATGAACTGGGTCTAATTAAAGAGTTATCAAGGTTTAACATAGTGTTAGAAGCTTTGTTAATTTTGTCCTTGGGTCCAACTATCAGAAACTCTGTTTTATCAGAATTTAGCAGTAGGAAGTTTTTTGACATCCACATTTTAATATCTTGGATGCAGTCCTCGAGCTTAGTGACTGAACAACCATCATTAGGGTTAGCTGAAACATATAACTGTGTATCATCTGCATATGAGTGGAAACTGATTCCATGTTTACGAATAATTGATCCCAATGGAAGCATATATAATGCAAATAGGAGTGGACCCAGAACTGACTCTTGTGGGACACCATATTTAACTTTACGAGATCAGAATATTGGTTGTTAACACAGGTGAATTGATATCGATCAGTCAGGTAGGATTTAAACCACTGGAGTGCAGATCCTGTAACACCCACAATGTTTTCTAATCTATCAACTAAGATGTTATGGTCTATAGTGTCAAAGGCTGCACTAAGATCTAATAATACAAGAAAAGAGATTTGGTTATTATCAGAGGACATTAATAAGTCATTAACAACTTTAATTAAGGCTGTCTCAGTGCTGGTGAGACCTAAAACCTGACACTTCATGAACGTTATTAGCTAGAAGATGGCGATTCAGCTGGTTGAACACTATTTTTTCTAGGATTTTAGAGACAAAAGGAAGGTTTAATATTGGTCTATAGTTGGACAGTATTAGAGGATCTAAATTAGGTTTTTTAAGTAATGGTTTAATGACTGCACACTTCAGATTTTTGGGGACATTTTAAGTGATGAATTTATAATGTTTATAAAAGGCTCTGTGATATTTGGTAGGAGGTCTTTAAGCAGATTTGTTGGTATTGGGTCTAACATACAGGATGTTGTCTTTGATTGTGTAATTAATGAGACAAGCTCTTTTTTAGATATGGGGTTAAAGGTATTTAACTCTTGTACTATATTATTTTCTCTACCACTAGATTTTTCAGAAATCATTGAGGGTTGATTATTGGTTACGCTACACAATGCATTAGATGATTTAAGTCTTATGTTTTCAATTTTATCACTAAAGAAATTCATGAAATCATTGCTGCTGAACTGTGAGTGAATCTGTGAATCTGATTCAGTAGCACTTCGAGTTAATTTGGCAATGGTACTAAAGAGGAATCTTTGGTTGTTTTTGTTGTTCTCTATTAATTCAGAATAATATTTAGTCTTCGCTGCATTGAGTGCATGTTTGTACTCAGTCATACTGTCCTTCCATGCAACCCTAAATACCTCTAATTTAGTTTGTCTCCATTTTCGCTCCATGGTTCTAGTGGCTTGTTTTAGGGCGCGTGTTTGATCATTAAACCATGGAACGAGTCTTTTATCTTTAATCCTTTTTAGTTTAAGTGGAGCGACACTGTCTAAGGTTGCAGAAAACATGTGTTTAAGGTAATCCGCTGTGTTTTCAAGTTCATCGGGTCCTGATGCTGGTTTAATGTTTAATTCGGGTAAATGTTGTAGGAATGACACAGCAGTAGAGGGGATGATTGTACGCTTCATGTCATATCGCGGTTTAATGACTGGATCAGTATCAATTTCTAAATCGTAGGTTATCAAATAGTGATCGGAGATGACCTCACATAGTGGAACAATAGTTAAATTATTAATGTTAATACCATGTGATAAAACTAAGTCTAATGTATGTTTACAGCGATGTGTTTTACCAACTACACTTTGAGTAATGCCCATGGAATCTAGATTGGAGTCAAAGGCTAATTTAAATGAGTCGTGGGGGAGTTCCCTCATGCCCATCCAGGAGAGAATGTTTTGGGCACTGGGCAGATAGACCCAGGACAGGGCGGCAATCCATCTCTGGGCTCACACTCACTCATTCACACAGACACAGTTTATATGGGGTCATTTGGAGAATTCAATTGACCTTGATCCACGTTTTGGACTAAATATCTTGGTATTGCTTATATTTTAAACATCATATATCAAAAACTGGTTCACAGATTAAAACTCAAATTCGTAAAGCTGATGCTTTACATGCATTAGATTCAGTTTATCATGAAGCATTATGATTTTATTACAAACTTTAAGACTTTGACTCTGCACTGTATTTTGTATTCCTGTGTGGGCTGCTCTTCTTTTTCATTACGGAGTTTGAAGCATTGGCATATTTTAATCAACAAATTTGTATTTGCAAGTAGCTTTGGATTAAAGCGTCTGCTAAATGACTAAATGTAAAATGTAAATGCATCGATACTCAAAACATGGATCAATAACTCAGAGCACAACCTGATGATAAATTTACTCATTGAGCATAAGCAATACTCATAAAACACATGCAGCAAGCTTACAATACTCCATCCATGTCTCAACAAAACTGCAGATATTGGTTCTCGCTTTAACTGTTTCTCGTTATTGGTTCTCTTCGTGGTTATGTGGTCTGCCTCCTATTATTTATGCTTCCGCTTTTCTGTTAGTCAGCAGACCAGCATTTATTATTTTCATTACATGATGTCCGGTCCTTTTTAATTGATGCCGCTATACACTTACCTGGTTGCCTGACTCCACACAGCGTGTTTGACACGGTTATGTGTAGCCCTATCTTGGGATGGATGCGGCTCCAGGCCGCCCTATCTCGGCCCTAGCCCCGCCAGTATATATATAAAAATGTTAAATGTTTTTTTTTCCCTTAGGCTGCAGCTTCCATGCTGCATAAGCTCGCCGCTAGCCCCGTCAGCATTTAGCTTTTTGGTTTTACGGCTTCAGCTCCTGCGTTGAGTAGACTGGTGCTTGCTCAGTCATTCCGCTCCATCTCCTTGCATCAAGAAGTCCAGCTCCTGAGTCTAGCAAGCTGCTCTAAGTTTTGAGTGAGCACCTTTACTTTCAATATCCTAGCTGAGCTTTCGTTTTCTCCCCTCGGTTGGTGTAGACATGGGGGTTATTGACTGCATTCTAAAATTTGTGGAAATACATTTCCACCCCTCCTCTCCCTGTAAGCTTCTGGTTTCGTTTGACAGGGTTTATTTAAATTGTGTTGCCGGTCCAGAGCTGTCTGGCAGGGAGAGGGTATTGTTTTACCTCTCCAGATAAATAAAACATAAGATAATAAAACAAAAAATGTTTTTACTTGATTAATAATGATTATTCACGGAATTCTTTATTAGACTGCATAGGGCTCACATAACTTGGCACTGTGACCTGCATCGTGAAGTGTTAAGAACACATGAAGTAACATACAGCAGTTATTGTACAGTGTATTTAGGTTTTCTGTCACTGTGGGCACTAGGGCACAGAAGTATGTTGCAGAGTCTGACAGTGAAGCAGGAGATATGATCAGATGCACTTGTTTATCATTATTTTCAGCAGACATATGCAGTGGTCTGGTTGGACTCGTAGCACCACTTGGTAGGATGTATAGAAGGAACTCAGGTTTAGATTTTTTATATTGTCTGTACCACTGAAGACTACCAACAACTGATGCAAAGTTTTTGTAGCTGCAGGAAAGTTTAACATGATCACCATCAACAGCAGTTATTCCACTTGAAAGCAGTGACTCTATTGGATCCACTGCCATAGATGAATCTGTCATAGATATAAACAAAAGATAATAGGTTTAGCAAACATTGTGTTCAATAAATCTATAAATAGATATAAATAAAATGTTATTTAACAATACACATCCAAAATATACTAAATTATTTCATCTTTACTCACCCAGGAAAAGCCAAATGTACAAAGAAAAAGCAGGCAACATGGTTTTGGTTAGAAGGATAAACATAGTCTGACAGTTCTTTCTACTCTGAGATCTTACAAATTTCCACCTCGTAAGTGAGCGTGCCACGTGACAGTGAAATCATGTTTTGTAGGTCAACTTAAACTGAACACAGGAAAACATTTAGAAATAAGGATATGGGGCAGCACACGACATAGTGGTAACACAGCCGCCTCTCAGCATTGGGGATCCAGGTTCAAATCCAAATCTAGGTATGGTTTCTGTGTTCTCCCTGTGTCTGCGTGGATTTTCTCTGTATTCTGCTGTTTTCTCCCACATTTCAAAAGCATGGATTGAATTTGCTCTAAATTTGTCCCCATCTAAATTGCCTGTATATAGTTTGTCTGGGTGAGTGAGTGTGCCCAGCAACTGATTAATGGCCTGTCCTGGGTGTATTCATCCTCTGGATGGGCATGGTAAACCATTTAGTTGTATGGGCAATAGGGGCTGATGCGAAGCTGTCAAGTCTCTGGTGTGCCAATGTGTACATTATCGTTAATCCTGCTTTGCAACCCCAACCTTGAGTTGTGATTATTAAAGAGATATTAAAATTTTAATTCTTAAATGGTTGGGGTGGATTGTGGGTTTGGATGGAACAAGATGGACCAGAGAGTGGGAAGCAGAAAATGGAAAGAAGGTAGAGAGCAAAAGAGAAAAAAAAAGAAAAAAAAAAAAAAAAAAGAAAAGAAACAAACATATATCCATTAACATATATACCAAAATATTTACTGTTTATCTTGTTTTGGATTATATGATTTACTGTAATGTTTAAATGAGATGCGTATAGATTGGGCCTGAGTTATTATTATTTTTGTGTCTGTATGGTAGAGTGGGGTCTTTGGTTTAAGGTGAAGGGAGATGCTTGCGGTTTTCATATTTGTTGGTAATTTAGCTTCTTGTTTAATTTCTGATAATGTTTTAAATAATGATGGCCATAAAACTCAGCAGAGATAAAAGTAAAGTAAACCACGCCTATGAGCTCACAAGGTAGATAACAGGTATCTAGTGCATATTTAACACTGGGCTAATATGATCAAACATTCTGGTTCTAGTAAAAACTCTAGATGCAGCATTTTAAACAAGTTGTAGTTCATGTTATGTTTAGTAAAAACATCCTGTCAAAAGTGAATTGCAATAATCTAAACTTAAGGTTATAAAAGCATGAATTAGTTAATTTATTACTGTTCCAGACATTCAATTTCTGACTCATTTCATGGAACAACTTTTTCTAATTAGAACAACACACAGAGTCTATGTTTGTTTGACAAGCTGTTTGTGTTTAGTGATTCCGTATCAAGTTTTATTTTAGTCAATCCAATGTGTTCAGAAACATCAGTATGCATCAATACACAATAATTCATAGCACTACCTGATGTTAAGCAATACTGCAAAAACACATGCAGCGAGCGTTCAATACTCCATCCATGTCTCAACAAAACTGCAGCCATGTGTGTCAACAAAAAGCATGATAAACTAATACAAACTAATACAAAACCTTTAATGAAGAACTCTAAACAATCCCTGCTTGTGTAATAAACTTACTGAGGACACTTCATGAACACTTCATGAGTCAGAAACGTTCAACAGTCAACTAATAATATGGAAACAGTTCACAAATTCAATTCAGACCTTTACCTGAATTAATGAGAATGACTCATATGACTTGTGTATTCCTCACCAAACATACCTTTACTTATTTTATAGCAGATCTCAGATACAGAACATCAGGTATACATTTAATAAAAATGTTTTGTGAAAGATTACAAGTCACACAACCATGAATCCAAAAATTAATATATTCACTACTGTGATGTCAGTTCCTGCCAATGCAGTCAGCGTGTAGACACATATGTGCAGCGTGTAGAAACATATGTGCAGTCTAGCTTTGTTAAGCCAAGAGAAATAAACTTTAGTAATGTAAGAATCACTTTCAGGTTAAAACTTGGGTTATTAAACATTAGGTCACTCTCATCAAAATCTAGTTCAAGCTCTAGTTCAAGAAATAATTAGTCTTACAGAAACCTGAATTAGGATCAATGAATACTTAGTATTAAACAATGACTCTCCACCTGGTTATAATTATGCTTGTAAACCATGTCTTAGACCTAATAATAAGTACGAGTCAAAATCCTTCAAAGCTCTTGTTGTTACGACGGGGCGCACTGCCCGAATAATGGCGGTGCAGCGTGGTGCGGTGATAGATCACAGAGCCAGGCGACCAGGTAAGAGAATCCAAAAGCTTTTATTAGCTCTACGCAGCGGGAACGCCGCTGGAGGAAACGTGATCCGACACACGTAGAAAACCAACATAAACACAGCAGGAACGCTGCTGCCCACACGACGAAGCGTGTCCGAATAAGAAAACAAACCAAAACAAAAACCACACACAGAGGAATAGCCGCTGAGTGCTCGGCATAGAAAGCCGGGAGTGAAAACACCGAATTAAACCCCACACTGAAAACCCGACGTCACGATACACATAAACGGTGTATATACACACAGAAAACACAGAAATGCTGACCTCCTCGCAGTTGAGCCGAGAAACCTTTAAGTACTGCCAGTAGGTCGCCATCCATTAGGTAGGGCCCAATCCCTGCACAAGGGGGTGGGTCCTACCTACGGAAGCCCGACACGGCCGAAACCCGAAACACGGGAGGCAGGTGGGAGGGGCCCAACCCTCCCAACCTGACATATCGCCCCCCCAAAAACAACCGGGGGGCAAAGGCACCCGGGGACGCTGAAAAGGAACCGAAAGGGGCTCGAGGGCAACGTGGAGACCCCTGGAGTGTGCGGGGATGCCGTGCCAATGAGTGCGGCGGCACCGTGACCCCGTGTGAGGGTGAGGACACCGTGCCCGCGTGGACTGACGCGGGGGCCGCGATCCCTTAAGGATACGGGGCCGTTGAGAGGCCCGCAGGGTGCAAAAGCCCGGTGACCCAATGTGGAGGCGGAAGGGATGTGGCCTCTTGTGAGGGAGGTGCCACGTCCTCCCGAGGGCACGAGAGTGGCGGGATCCCTCAAGTCTTCGGGGGCACCGTGACCCCTGGTGGATGCGCGGGGGACCTGGCCCCCGGTGGGCATGAGAGGAGCCAAAGTCCTTGAGGGTACGGGAGCACCGTGACCCTCTGAGCGCACTAGGGGTGCGGTAATGCCCTAACCCCTTGAGAACCCGAGGAACCGGAAAGACAGGGGGAACCCAGGTCCACACGACCGCTGAAGAGGAACGGGGGAACACCGAATAGACCCGAGTGGACGGAGAACAAAACCCGAGTGTACGGAGAGAAAAAACCCGAGTGGACGCGGAAGTGACCCGAGTGAACGCATATGTGGCCCGAGTGAACGCACATGTGACCCGAGTGAACGCATATGTGACCCGAGTGAACGCCAAACTGACCCGAGTGGACGAATAAGTGACCCGAGTGGACGCCACGGTGAGTCCGGGTGGCTCCATGATCAGTGCAGCCGGTCCAGGGTCCCAAGAGAACATGTCCACCCCAAAAGCTCCTGGTCCGGCGGATCCCTTGTCCAGAGCAGAAGGCCAAGTGTCCTTAGCGGGTGGCAGGTTGTCCACTTTACGGGGCACATAGTCCAGCGCGTTGGTCATATTGATAGAAGCAGGGGTCACACGATCCTGTGCAGAGACCACAGGACTCCACTGCTTCTTCATCCGACCTCTGGACTGACCACGGGCGAATACGCCGAGCGTCATGACACGACTCCCAGTCTCCCCTTTCTCTGCCACCTGGAAACACAAAGGGAGAACCAGTACCTTGTCCCCACAGCGCATATTAATGTCCTGGATAACCGAGACCGAATCCAACCAACCGAAACCGAGTCCGAATCCAAGACGCGTGGCGGGGCGAGCGGCGGCACGGCGCGGGGCGCGGCGAGAGACGGCACGGACCGTGGCGCGGCGAGAGGCGGCACGACCCGAGGCGCGGCGAGAGACGGCACGGCGCGAGGCGCGGCGAGAGGCGGCGAGAGGCGGCCCGGCCCGGGGCGTGGCGAGAGGCTGCACGACCCTGGGCGTGGCGAGAGGCAGTACCCGAGTAGTGAGGGGGAACTCACTTAACGCGTCCTCCGTGGAGATAAGAGACTCACACGGAGGAACGCGAACGCGACGTGAGGCGCGAGGTGCAGCGCGAGACGTCGCAGCACGAGGCGGCGCAGCACGAGATGCAGCTGCGCGGGGTGCGACGAGTTGCGGCACGGCGCGAGACGTGGCACGCGGCAAATCCCGGGCAGCGAGGGAGAACTCGCTGAACGCGTCCTCCGTGGAGAACGAAGACTCGCACCGAGGAAGGCGAACGCGGCGCGAGGCGCGAGCTGCAGCGCGAGACGATGCAGCGCGAGGTGCAGCTGCGCGCGGGCCGACGAGAGGCGACCGGGCACGGGACGCGGAACGAGACACATCCCGGGCAGCGAGGGGGAACTCGCTGAACGCGTCCTCCGTGGAGACAGGGGACTCGCCCGGGGGAACGCGAGCGCGGCGCGAGGCGCGAGGGGCAGCGCGAGACGACGCAGCGCGAGGTGCAGCTGCGCGGGATGCGGTGCTACGCGGGCCGGTGCGGGGTGCGACGCTAGGCAGCCCGGAGCGGGGCGACCCCGCCGCGCGGCGCGCGGACCGAGACGACGCAGGACGGGGCACCCGACGAATCGCGGCGCGCGGCCAGATCCGAGCAGTGGGAATAAACTCACTGCACGGAGGCTCCGTGGAGTCACGAGGCTCACACGGAGAGGTGCGCACCGCGGTCCGCTCGGCGAGAGGGCACTCGTAGAACGGGTCCTCCGCGAAAAAGGGGTCCAAAGGGGGGACCGACGACGGAGTCCGCGAGACCCTGAAGAACTCGCCGAGCGGATCCTCCGTGGAGAAAGGCTCCGACGGAGGACCGGGCGCAGGGACCTGCGCAGCCCACCCCAGCTCGTCGAAGGCGTCCTCCGTGGAGTCCAGAAACTCGCACGGAGGAGTGTACGACGACTCCCTGGCGGCGCGAAAAAACTCGCTTAGCGGGTGGACCGTGGGGTAGGGAATCTCCCACGGCGGGAGACGCGCGTCAAACGGGTCCTCCGTGGAAAAAGGGTCCAACGGAGGAGCCGAGGACGAGGTCTGCGAGACCCGGAAAAACTCGCCGAGGAAATCCTCCGTGGAGAAAGGCTCCGACGGAGGACCGGGGGATGGGGCCCGGGCACCGCCCCTCCTCGCTCCAACCTCCGAGGAGCGAGTACTGCGGCGAGAACCAGACGGCGTGGCCGGCGCCAGGCTAAGAAAGCCGATCGCCACAGACGGGGTGTATGATGGCATGGCTAGTGCCGGGTTAATAAGCCAAAAATGCTGCAGGAGGTTACGGCTAACTGACGTGGCTAACGCCAAACTAAATAGCCTAATGCAGCCACAACAAACTTGGCTAGTGGCGTGGCTAGCACCGATCTAATAAAGCCAAATACTGCTGCTTAAAAGCGGCTATTGGCGTGGCTAGCGCCGATCTAAAAAGCCGAGTGTACCAGCAGGAAACGCGTCTAAACGCGGTTAGCACGAGCGCTAACGCGGCACGCGCTAATAAACCAAAACAAAAACACGCCCGGGACGAGAACCGGGAAATGCGGCAGCACGCGGACGCGCAGAAATATAAAAAGAGTGTTGCTTACCCGGAGAAGGAATCCTGGACTCTGCTACAGATGTTGGAGGTCAGCATTACTGTTACGACGGGGCGCGCTGCCCGGAAAATGGCGGTGCAGCGCGGCGTGGTGGAGAATCACAGAGCCAGGAGACCAGGTAAACAAACACAAACGCTCTTTTAATGGCTGATCGCGGGAACGCCGCTAGAACGAGCCGAGAGCTCAATACAGATGAATCGGTGCAGCGGGAACGCCGCTGCCGAACCGAATACACGTAGTGAAAATACGTGGAGTGGGGCAACCGCGGAAAAGCCGCAGGAAGCCGAACGACCATTAAACGGAAACCACCGTGCGAACACCCGACGTGGCGATATACACACACAATGTATATACACACAGAAAACACAGAAATGCTGACCTCCTCGCAGTTGAGCCGAGAAACCTTTAAGTACTGCCAGTAGGTCGCCATCCATTAGGTAGGGCCCAATCCCTGCACAAGGGGGTGGGTCCTACCTACGGAAGCCCGACACGGCCGAAACCCGAAACACGGGAGGCAGGTGGGAGGGGCCCAACCCTCCCAACCCTCCCAACCTGACACTTGTACTCAACATAAGCATTTTATCTTCATTGAAGAAGAAATCCAAGTTAATGCAAATTTTTACCATATACCGTCCCTCAGACCCATGTACAGATTTTATTAAAAAATTTGGTGAATTTCTTTCTAACATAGTGGTCTATTCAGACAAGGCCTTAATAGTTGGTGATTTTAATGCTCACTTTAATAACCCAATAGACTAATTTAAATTAGCTTTTGACTACATTCTCGATTTCATGAGTATCATTTGGAGTGTGGTGGTGAAAAACATTGCCATAAACATACATTAGACTTCATTTTATCACGTGGTATTGACATTAATAATTAAACAATTGTTCCACAAAGTGAGATCATCTTTGATCATTAGTTAAAAACCTACAATTTAGAATTTGACACTGATCCACTTACAGATACAATATGAAGCACATAACTCTTCCCTCTACTTATGCATCATTCCTATAACTTTTCCCTGAATTAGACATTAAACCAGCATCAGGACAAGATGAACTTGAAAGCACAGCTAAATATCTAAACATGAATTTGAGATGAAAGACTTGTTAAATGGTACAATGATCAAACACGCTCCCTAAAACAAACTACAAAAACCATGTAGCATAAATAGAGACAAAATAAATTAGAGGCTTTCAGCATGACTGAGTATAAACATGCACTTAATGCCAACTAAGACCAAATATTACTCTGAATTAAGACAATTAAAGATGTCTTTTTAGTACCATTACCTAACTAACTCTGAACTAACTAAATCTGAGTGCTACTTAATCAGATTCACAGGTTCACTCACAGTTCAGCAGCAATGATTTCTAACCCCATATCTAAAAGAGAGCTTGTCTCATTATTTACACTTTCAAAGACAACATACTGTTAAGTCTGTTAGACCCAATATCTACAAATCTGCTTAAAGACCTTCAACCAAATATTACAGAGCCTTTAATAAACATTATAAATTGATCAGTTAAAATAGGCTATGTCCTAATTTGGAAAAACCTCTAATACTTTCCAACTATAGACCAATATCAAACCATCCTTTTGTCTTCAAAATCTGTTTCTAAAAAAAATACTTACTGTAGACAGGAGGTGGCAGACAAAGTAGTAGACTTTTTCTTTTCACAGAATACAAAAAACACAAAAAACCTAATTTGGATCCTCTAATACTGTCCAACTATAGACCAATATCAAAGCATCCTTTTGTCTTTAAAATCTGTTTCTAAAAAAAATTGTGTTCAACCAGCAGAGTCGCCATCTTCTAAGTAAAAACATTCATCAGTATCAGTCAGATTTTAGCTCTCACCATAGCACTGAGACAGCATTAATTAAAGTAGTTAATGACTTATTAACATCCTCTGATAACAACCAAATCTCTTTTTTTGTCTTATTATATCTTAGTGCATCCTTTGATTGTAACAGGTGCCTAGGGCACCTGTCACCTGTTTTGTGTTTCGTCCCGTTTGTTTGAGTTAATTAACGTTCAGTGTTCATTAGTTTAGTTAATTAACTTGGTGTTGTAATTGGTTTGTCTTGTGCACGTGATCGGGTGTCTTTTTGTATTTATGTCCATTGTTTCTTGTCTTCGGTGCTGGTTGTTGTTTTATGTCACGTAGTCTTTTTCGTACCTCATGTTTTGTGGTGCACTGCACCTTTAAATAAACCTGTTTTCTGCTACCTGCGTGCCTGGCTCCCTTCAGCGCGTGTAACGCGGTCTGCGCTTCCTATGCGCCACCGCTTCAGCCCGAGGTAGACTACCGTGACAGAACAACCAGCCACAGGAAATTTGGGGAGTTCAGAGCCCAGGTAAGCACTTTTTAAAATTTCAAATTATCAAAGCATCCTTTTGTCTTTAAAATCTGTTTCTAAAAAAAATTGTGTTCAACCAGCAGAGTCGCCATCTTCTAAGTAAAAACATTCATCAGTATCAGTCAGATTTTAGCTCTCACCATAGCACTGAGACAGCATTAATTAAAGTAGTTAATGACTTATTAACATCCTCTGATAACAACCAAATCTCTTTTTTTGTCTTATTATATCTTAGTGCATCCTTTGATTGTAACAGGTGCCTAGGGCACCTGTCACCTGTTTTGTGTTTCGTCCCGTTTGTTTGAGCTAATTAACGTTCAGTGTTCATTAGTTTAGTTAATTAACTTGGTGTTGTAATTGGTTTGTCTTGTGCACGTGATCGGGTGTCTTTTTGTATTTATGTCCATTGTTTCTTGTCTTCGGTGCTGGTTGTTGTTTTATGTCACGTAGTCTTTTTTCGTACCTCATGTTTTGTGGTGCACTGCACCTTTAAATAAACCTGTTTTCTGCTACCTGCGTGCCTGGCTCCCTTCAGCGCGTGTAACGCGGTCTGCGCTTCCTATGCGCCACCGCTTCAGCCCGAGGTAGACTACCGTGACAGAACAACCAGCCACAGGAAATTTGGGGAGTTCAGAGCCCAGGTAAGCACTTTTTAAAATTTCAAATTATCAAAGCATCCTTTTGTCTTTAAAATCTGTTTCTAAAAAAAATTGTGTTCAACCAGCAGAGTCGCCATCTTCTAAGTAAAAACATTCATCAGTATCAGTCAGATTTTAGCTCTCACCATAGCACTGAGACAGCATTAATTAAAGTAGTTAATGACTTATTAACATCCTCTGATAACAACCAAATCTCTTTTTTTGTCTTATTATATCTTAGTGCATCCTTTGATTGTAACAGGTGCCTAGGGCACCTGTCACCTGTTTTGTGTTTCGTCCCGTTTGTTTGAGCTAATTAACGTTCAGTGTTCATTAGTTTAGTTAATTAACTTGGTGTTGTAATTGGTTTGTCTTGTGCACGTGATCGGGTGTCTTTTTGTATTTATGTCCATTGTTTCTTGTCTTCGGTGCTGGTTGTTGTTTTATGTCACGTAGTCTTTTTCGTACCTCATGTTTTGTGGTGCACTGCACCTTTAAATAAACCTGTTTTCGGCTACCTGCGTGCCTGGCTCCCTTCAGTGCGTGTAACGCGGTCTGCGCTTCCTATGCGCCACCGCTTCAGCCCGAGGTAGACTACCGTGACATTGATACTATAGACCAGGGGTCTCAAAGTGCCGGCCTGCAGGCCACATCCCGCCTACGAAGCAGTCTTATACGGCCCCTCAAGGGTTAACAAAATAAGCATTAAAAAAAAAAAATAAATAAATAAATAATAATAATAATAATAATAATAATGTGGCGTGTTCTCCGGAGGAGTGGAGGAAAGAATGAGCCATTGAGTCACTCACCACTCTTTTAACAAGAATTTGCTCTGTAATTAACACAGTGTAATGGGGGGTCGCCTGTAACACAGGCGACCCCCTAGCCCCGAACCACGAAGTCCTTCAAGTGACCCGGCAGCCGTCTACTTCTAGTGGGTCTGAGCACTGAAAGACCTCAGTGGGTACATCAACGCACGCAACTTCAGGCACCCGAGAGTCATTGTACACAGAAACAGGCGTATGAACATCACCGGTAGTAACAGGTGTCGGAACATTCCAACAGCTAGCGTTATTAGAACATGTGAGATCAGGATTAACATCCTCAACAGTAGAACCCGACCTGGTAACTGGGACATTGCTATAAGCACCAACACAGGGTGTGGCACGGAGAGGTGACTGCAGCACCAGGGCATCCTGCAAGTTACTACTCCCCAGTGTGGGTCTGTACGGCGCCAGACGGTCTCGGTGTACTACCAACTTGCTCTTGTTCCATCTAATGCGATACACCACCTCACCCAACCTCGTTAGAACCGTACATGGACCCACCCAGGCAGACTGGAGCTTTGGACATAGCCCCCTCTTTCTCGCCAGATTGTACAGCCACACCTCCATGCCCACCGTGAACACATCACCGAAACATTTCTCGTCATATGCCCTCTTCTGTTTCCTGCAAGCAAAAGAAAGATTATCACGGGTCAGACCATGAACCAATGCAAGAGTGTGCCTCAAGTCTCTAACATACACAGGGAACGAGTTCTCGAGGGCGTGCTCGGGATTGGGATCCCCAAAAGCCAAGTTCACTGGCGTCCGGAGCTCTCGTCCAAGCATCAGCATAGCGGGTGTGAAACCTGATGATTCCTGCACTGTTGACCTGCACGCTAGCAGTCCCAGTCTTTCTGTTGCTTGTCGGCAATAATCGCTAGCTGGCTCGCTAAAGTGCGGTTGAAGCGCTCCACAAGCCCATCGCACTGTGGGTGGAGCGGCGTAGTACGGGTTTTTTTTATGCCCAGCAACCGACATGCCTCCTTCATCACCTCCGATATCGCAACAGTGCACAAAGAATTCAGTATCCGTGTTGCAGCCAGGCCAGTAAAAGCTCTGACGGAGTCTGCGCAGCGTTTTGGTCACGCCAAAGTGGCCCGCGCCCGGGGTGCCATGGACTCCCCATAGCACCATCCGTCTGAGCGACGCTGGGACAATGATTTGGTGTAGTTCCTGTCCATTCGACGGTTCCGACCACGCACGCTTTAAAACTCCGCTCCGAAGGCGCAGGCTCTCCCAATTTGAGCGTAAGGCTTTCGCCACTGTGCCCAGACCCGCCACGACGTCCCAGCTCGGGTACTCGCCCGCTTCGAGTAGCGGTACTGCCCATTTTAATTCCGGGTCCCCCCTTTGTGCCGTCATTATTTGTTCGTTCGAGAGGAGCTCAATGCGCTCGTCCGAACCGGCTGAGTTAGTTACCGCAGCACACGTCGGTATCACAGTAGCGTTAGCATCCGCCTTATCGCAGTACCTACAGCCGCGTTCAGCGCAGGGTCTGCGGGAAAGTGCATCCGCGTTGCAATGCGCACGTCCGGGCCGGTGTTTTATGGCGAAGTCGAATTCTTGGAGCCGCGTTAACCAGCATGCTAGTTGGCTCTCGGTTCCTTAAAATTAATCAGCCATTGCAACGAGGCGTGATCTGACCGTAGCTCGAAGTGTACTCCATAGACGTAGGGCCGGAAATGTTCTAACGATTCAACCACCGCCAGGAGCTCGCGCTGCGTCACGCAGTAGTTTCTCTCCATTTTGGAAAGCCTCCTGCTAAAGTAGGCCACCACTCTTTCCGAGCCGTCGTGCAGTTGTGACAGCACGCCGCCTATGCCCTGATCGCTCGCGTCCGAATCCACGACAAACGGTGAGTCCCAGCGAAAAATCTGGGACTGCCAGGATGGGGGCGTCGCACAAGCTGTGCTTCAAGCCCTCGAACGCCTGATCTGCGGCGGTCGACCATAGAAATTTGGCTCCCCCCTTAGTCAACTGGTGCAACGGCGCCGCAATGTCAGCGAATTTGGGGACAAAGCGTCTGTAGTATGACGCGAATCCCAGGAAGCTCTGCAACTGCTTTATATTCCTGGGGATGGGCCAGTCTCTCACCGCCTCGATTTTTTCGGGGTCAGTCTCCACGCCGTCCCCGCTAACTATGTGTCCCAAAAATTTAACCCGATGCTGGAGGAGATTGCATTTCTCCGGGTTTAATTTTAGATTAGCGGCCTCAATTCTTTTAAATACTAGCTCCAAGTTTTCGATCGCTGCGTCGAAATTGCGCGCGTGGACCAGCACGTCATCCAAGTATACCACACATTTGGATCTTGGTATTTTAGAGAGCACCCGCTCCATGAGACGTTCGAATGTGGCCGGCGAGTTGCACAGCCCAAACGGAAGGACCTTAAACTGCCACAGTCTATTCCCGATGGAGAATGTTGTCTTCTCCCTATCCTTGTTCACGAGTGGTATCTGCCAGTAATCACTACGTAGGTCAAGCGAGCTAAACCAACGTGAACCGGATAATTGGTCTAACGTGTCGTCGACTCTTGGAATCGGGTAAGAGTCCGGTTTCGTGATAGAATTTAGCCTGCGGTAGTCGACGCAGAACCGCCAGGAGCCATCTTTTTTCTTTGCCAGGACTACCGGGGCGGACCAGGGGCTACTCAATGGTTCAATCACCCCTGCCTCAGCGATGTCTTTGATCAGATTCACGGCCGCCGCGCGCTTCGCATGGGGCATTCGGTGTGGGCGAATCCTAATCGGTTTTGAGTCGCCTGTGTCGATCGCATGTTCGGTTAAGCTAGTCGTCGTGCACTCGTTTTCCGAGTTCGCGAAAACATGCGAAAAGCGTTCAACAAAACGACGTAGTTTATTGCCGTCATCAGCTGATAGCCCCTCACAGCTGTGGAGGCACATCTCGAGAATGAGGTTGCGTTCACTAATTTGGGGTGTGCAAGTGTTGGGTGCTGCGCAATGCGATTACATGAGACGGTTACTCACCCCTTTGATGCCTCGGGTTGCTACGGGGAGCCCATTTAGAGATACTATGCTCCATGTCGATAACGGCCTTGGTGTTTTCTAGAAAATCTTTTCCCAGGATACATGGCTCTCTGATGTTGCTCACCCAAAAGTGATGTGTTTTCGGTCCTTGACCGTAGTCAACTTGAACGTCGCAGGAGCCGAACAGTTTTAGGCGTTCGCCAGATACGGTGAAGAGTTCGGCGTTGTCTTGGTTTGCGCCGGCAGTGCGAACTACAGTAGAGATGCCTGGGTGGATCAGAGAGACTGACGAGCCTGTGTTGATCAGGGCCCACACACATTCGTCCCCGAAGCAACACTTGACATAGCAGCCGCTACTTCCTGCCACCTGGAACACGTTTTCATAGGGCGTAGTTGAAGAGGTAGGGACCACCGTGCCCCTTATTGGGCGGTCCCCCTGTCGTTTCCCGACATCCTGCACTTATTAGATCTGTGACCTCTTCTCCCGCAGCACCAGCACACAATCGTCGCATTCTCTGGGTTTTGGTTGTCGGGTAGGTTTGAACGAGTTGCCCCCCATATACCGTGTCCTTGTGAAAGTATAAGTTCAATTCTCTCTGCCTCAGTTATTGCCGCGTCCAGCGATGGCGGGTTAGCTAGTCGCACCTGAAGTTGCAGTTCGTCGGGTAAGAGGGCATCGATGAAAAAGTCGAGCGCTAGTTGTATTTGAATCTGCCCGTTGAATGCCGGATACGCTCTCCTCACTAGCGTGGTTATTTCTGCTGCCAGTACTCCCAGGCGTTCGCCTTTGTTGCGCTTCCTATATCTCAGCGTGGTTTTGGCAGACGACCCGCATGGGCGGCGGCTAAAACAGCACCTCAGGGCTCCGACCAGCGAGTTTCAGTCTGTCCTCCAGCGGTAGCTCAGCTAGCACTCATAGGGCGTCAGCTTTCAGGGCGAGACTCAAGTGGAGCGCCGTCTCGGCATCCGACCAGCCGTTGTGCAAAACGACTATTTCAAGTTGTGCTTCGAAGAGCGCCCAGTCGAGAGCACCATCATAAGAAGGTAACACTTGAATGGCTTTGCCTGAAGACGCCCCGTGAGCAGCGCCGTCGATTGCTGGCAGTATGTGATCAGCTCCCCTCGAACTCGCCCAATCAGCGGCGCCGTCGTGTGGTGGCAGCACGTGACCAACTCTCGCTGAAGACGCCCAATGAGCGTTCCCGCCGGCTTGTGTGGGGTGGCGCTCAGTGACGTCATCAGCGGGGCCTCCGTTTTGCAGTCCATGATACCCAGGGCGGCGATTAATCAGCTCACCGTAGCCCGCCCTCAAGTCGTAGAGCGGCGGTGCGGTGTCGGCATAGCTCCTCCCCACGTAGTGCAACTTTTCGCCATCCTCCAGAGTGGGGTTGTCGTTTTTGGGTCCATGATACCGGTCTGGATCCTCCATCAGCCGGCTAGATCCATCTGGTGAGTCGAGCCGAGTTCCTTTGATCTGCTTCGACATCCTCTGCTTGCCCCGTTCGATTCTCTCTGCTAGGATATCGATCTCCATCTGCAGAGCCGCTTCTGACACCAATGTGGCGTGTTCTCCGGAGGAGTGGAGGAAAGAATGAGCCATTGAGTCACTCACCACTCTTTTAACAAGAATTTGCTCTTTAATTAACACAGTGTAGCTCGTGAACAGAGGCTTCCCTTCCCTTACAGTGCATGGGTGTGGGGTATCATACGAGTACAGACACACGAGGATGGTGAATTCACAGACAACATTAGGAACACTTATACACACATCAAATGAAAGTTGACATTACACAGAACACGCTCGTGACATTACATTTTACTTTACACATTTTACAGACATTATAACACTACATTTAGACACTAAGTATGACACGCAAGGAGTTATGGGAAAGGTGCCCGCCCCCCCTAACGGACCCCGTTACAATAATAATCTGGCCCGCAATTTGGTTTAATCATTTATACATTATTATGTTATTTTTTATGTTTTATCTTAATTTGTAATGTGGTGTTTGTGTGTTGTCTTTATTTTTGTAAAAATACGCTGCGTTGCCTGGTGATTAGCACCTGCTGTGTAAGCCCAACCCACTCGTAAGCTGCACGTCTCTACGTGTAACGGGTTGTACTCAGAAACGAAGCCAAAGTCGATGAACAGTATAACAGTCACTGGTGTAGATGTTTTTTTTTGTGTCGCTGGTGGTAATGAAAGACACAGACTCGTGTAGTAATAGGAACTCCGAATCTTTTTACTCTTTTCCACATGTATCGTACATCTCTCGTGTGTCACACCTTTTTTCGTCCTCCCGCAACGCATACCTTAGGCATAGTGCCCATGTTACAGCACAACATTTTACAACTGGTTTATTGAAAACAGCGGTCAAACCCCAGTAAACGAAGGTGATAGCTGACACTCGGGAAACCGAACTCTCCAGAGAGGTAATCCATAGAACAGAAGAGAGGAGTGCGCATTACCGAAGATCAGATGCAAACAGCCAACCCATCCGAACAGCGAGATAGAGAGATAAACAAGAAGTAGTAATCAGATCTCTGGAGAAGAACTCCGAGCGCCACCAGTGGCAGGAAGGGGAATAGCAGGTACAGAAGGTAAAGTGGATGTGACACTACGCTACGCATGCGCTCACCATTCCCAGCAAAAACATTTTGTTAGCAAAAATGTCACTTTCAAAACTCAAAAAATAAAATAAAAGTTGACTTGGAAAAAAAGTACATATATGTGTGTGAAAAACTCTGTGTGAAAAATTTTATAAATCCAAGCACAGAACCAGACTGACCGATGCCCATCTCCAGTCCATCATCAGAGTGTTCACTGCAAACTCACTTAAATCAAATGTGGCTCATTTGTGTCAGAAGAAGCACTGTCAAGTTTCTGGTTGCAAGCACTGAGCAAATACTGAGTGTATTTGAATGTACAATGTACAAAATGTATTTGAATTAGAATATATGTACATAGTTATTATATAAAAAGTTGATTTTCCATTTTCCCGCTGCTTTTTGTTGCAATTCTTTAATCTGGCCCCTCATTGAAAACACAGCCTGGTTAGTGGCCCCCAGGTAGATTGAGTTTGAGACCTGTGCTATAGACCATAACATCTTACTGGATGGATTAGAAAACACTGTGGGCATCACAGGATCTGTACGCCAGTGGTTTAAATCCTGACAGATCGGTATCAGTTCACCTGTGTTAACAATCAATGTTCTTGCTATCTTGTTCAATGATCTTGCTAAAGTTAAATATGATGTTCCAATATGAGTCAGTTCTGGGACCACTCCTATTTGTCATATATATGCTTTTATTAGGAATTATAATTAAGTATTCATAAACATGGAATTAGTTCCATTCTTGTGCATATGATACACAGTTATACATTTCAGCTAACCCTAATGATGTTCGTTCAATCGGTAAGCTTGTGGACTGCATTAAAATGTGAATGTCAAAAAACTTCCTACAGGTAAATTCTGATAAAACTAAGTTATTAATAGTTTTCAGTTAACTTAACTAAGTTATTAAGTTGTACCCAAGGACAAAATTAACAAAGCTTCTAACACTGTGTTAAAGCTTGATAATTCGATAATCAGACCCAGTGGTTATGTTTTGCTTTTCCGGTGTATGCGCATTCCAGCACGTCTAGCAACATTAGTCTATGGGTGCCAGATAGTTTAGCCTGTGTGCGTGTCCTGTGATTTTTGTTTGCCGTTGCTCGATAGGCTCTTGTCTTCGCGACTAGTGCGCTGGCCCTCGGTTGCCAGATTCTAGGCTTAGCGCTGTTCCTTGGTTGTCCGGTACCAGGCAGTTGGAGCTGTTTTCCCGTTTGCCAGGGTTAACGTGCTATGCAGTGTTTTCTGGTTGCCAGATGGATTGGTTTATGCGCGTCTAGTTTTCAGTTCTGTAGGTTTTTCGGTTACTTAGTACTGTAATTCTCTTTGGTTTCCCTTTTGTTTTCATAGTGTGGCAGTTTTGTGTTGATCCCTTTTATTTTTATTAATAAATTCCTTGGTATTTGGTTACGGACGTCTTCCCTGTTTCGTTTTGTCTGCCACCTCCGGCCTACAGTAAGTAGCGCCGTCTGCCGCAGGTCTAGTGAGCCCTTGCGCCCTCTAGGGGCAGTCGTGACAGTCTCTATGCCCAGGAAATTTAGACAGGGTACAATAGTATGATCGCAGTCCTTCCTAACAGGTGTTTAATAGTTGGCTGTGACAGCAGTATGGCAGCCCTTTGGGGTCAGGACCTGTATGATGAGTACATTTGGAGAAGTGGGTACGAGTCACTTCGTGATGAAGAGGTAATTGAGTGCTCAATTGACTCCAAGGATGAATCAAATGATTCCACCTTATTCTCAGAGGTTATTCTCAGGGCTTTCACCCGACAAGACTCTCCTGAGTTAGTCAGAGGACCAGCGACATAGAGGAGGTCTTCAGCAAGAGCAGTGCTAGAGTCGGAAAGGTATACGCTAAAGGTATGGTGCGAACACCAACACCTAGGGGTTTGCCACCGTACCTTGGAACCCACAGGCTAATTTTCATCTTCCGACCATTCCTGCCTCTGTGTGTCCCTCTTGGCTTTGTCCTCTTCATCATTCCTGCCCTCCTGACTTTCCTGTCAGTGCTCAGAGCGCCTCCGTTCGTCCTGGACGCCTCTCCTCTCCTCTGCTCGTCTAAAGGTGAGGCGTCTGAGCTGAGCAGAGGCTTACCCACTCTAGTATTGCTGAAGACCTCCTCTACGTTGCTGGACCCATGCTCTACATTGCTGGGACCGCGTTCTACATTGCTGGGAACACGTTCTACGTCACTGGGGCCGCACTCTACGTCGCTGGGACCGTGCTCTACGTCGCTGGGACCATGCTCTACGTCGCTGGGACGCCTCTCCTCAGCTCGTCCCAGATGCCTCACCTCCACTCGACCAGGATGTGTGCATCGCCTCCAAGTGGGACATTCCCATCTATGCCACCGAAGACTCAGTGGTTTCAGTCTCGGGTTCCTTATTACAGGCTGACAAGCCCATCAGTGACATTTCTCACCCCTGGCCTCACCAAGTTGACTAAGTAGAGTCTGCAGTTTCCTCCCCTTTAATTATACAGCTCTAGTCAGTTATACCAGTCACATGATGCAATATGTCAATCACAACTCTGGTTATTACTTAAATGCTGTGCTTTATTAACGAACTGCTTTTCTTGTTTTTTTTTTCTTTTGAGGTGTTGCCAATTTACTGGAGGTGTCAGTACTTCATCCATGACTCTACCGAAGCACTGCGGCTACAACGATTACTGGATGGAACCTAGATTTCTTTTGGACTGACAGTCTTGCAGAATGCCCTCAATGGACTTGTATGGTTTTCCAATTGTTATAGTTTTTCAATTGTTTTAGTTTTTTCAATTGTTGAAAATCACACGGCACAGCATGGTGACTTAGTGGTTAGCCTATTCACTTCTCTGCGATTGGGATTCCAGGTTCAAAAAAAGGCCATTCTAAAAGTGTAAGGAAACGTGCATTGGCATGCTGATTGTGGGAAATCATCTCTCTTATTTTCTTGTTAATTTTTTTTAAACTATTTATAGCTGGGCCTTTAGACACCACCTGAATTAATTCTAATTCCAAAATTTAATTCTTCTCCCTGTCTGTGTCAGGTTGGGAGGGTTGGGAGGGTTGGGAGGGTTGGGCCCCTCTCCCCTGCCTTCTGTGTTTCGGGGTTTGGCCGTTCAGGGTTTCTGTAGGTAAGACCCATCCCCTTGAGCAGGGATTGGGTCCTACCTGATCACATGTGGCCTGCTGACTGTATTTCTGGGATCCCGCCCTAGCAGCCAGCAGGCCAGCATTCTTGATTGAGCTTCCGCTCATTCGCCACGTCGGGGTTTCAGAGTGGTGTTGTTTTTAGTCCTGTGTTTCACTCCCGGCTTTCTACGCCGAGCCACCAGCGGCTATCCCACGGTTTGTGTTTTTTGTTTTGGTTTATTTTCTGATTCGGACTCGTTTCGCCGTGTGGTCAGCAGCATTCCTGCTGATTTATGGTATTTCGACGTGTTTCGGATCACGTTCCCTCCAGCGGCGTTCCCGCTGCGCAGAGCGAATAAAGAAGCTTTTGTATTCGCTTACCTGGTCGCCTGGCTCTGTGTTTCATCACCGCACCACACTGCACCGCCATTGTTCGGGCAGCGTGCCCCGCTGTGACAGTCTGTATTGTTATTATTATTCTTTTTTCATGGACTCTCACACAAAGGTACCTGATGGATTGGGAGTCGTTGGACCAGAGGAGCTCAGCTGTGTGGAAATCCTAGATCTGGAACTCATTAGAGAGCTCTATTTAATACTATACCACTCTCATTCCAACAAACTTCTGTTGGTTGGAAACAAAGTTGCATTTACAAGTTTAGACAACATTTAATTAACAAAATTGTTTGTTTATTGATAATATATAAAGGAGAGTACATCCAGGTATAATTAGCATATTTTAATGGGTTTTATATGATTAAGTGTATACGTTAATGTATATAGTCATAATAAAAAAATATATATTTTTTAATATTTAATATTTTAATAAATATTTTGCATCATTCTGTCATGCCTACGTCAGGGTAAGCAGTGAAGTAACACACACAGAACACCAGGTAGTGGTCAAAACAAAGGAACTTTATTAATAGCAGGCATAAACAAACCAAGACAGAACTTACATGCCACATAACTGGTGACCTCTAAAATGAGGCCAAAGGCCAAACGTAACCAAAAGAACAGACATGTGACCAATAAACATAATGAGCTAAATACTAAAACAAGCCTAATGTTAATTAACTAAAAAGGAACAAAACTGAGGAATTAGTTAATTAACATAAACAAGGAAAATCAGGAAACAACATGCAGCTCTTAAACAAAACAGTCCCAGGTCACTCAATCCATTATGTGGCCCCTTGTGTCATCTAAGTAGTTCTTTTTGTAGCAATACATTTTATTAGGGACTCAGAGGTACTCTGGAAAACCAAGGCAGAACTGACATCTTGGCTCACAGCAATAGACAAGTCAGGGCTACCAGGAAAATTCAAAGCCTGGATGTACCAGCACGGAGTTCTGCCAAGACTCCTTTGGCCCCTGCTTGTCTACGAGGTGCCCATATCAACGGTGGAGATGCTAGAACGCAACATCAGCCAATTTCTCCATAGGTGGCTTGGGCTTTTTCGATCCCTCAGCAGCATCACTCTGTATGGCCATTCCACCATGCTGCAGCTTCCATTCAGTGGCCTATCAGAGGAATTCAAGGTCACACGCGCTAGGGAGCATATGATGTCCCGGGATTCCTCAGACAGAAAAGTTGCTACAGCAGGAATTCGAGTGAAAACTGGGAGGAAATGGAAGGCTCAGGAAGCTGTTGACAGAGCAGTGGCAAGGCTACAGCATAACATCTTGGTAGGCAACACTGCAGTGGGCCGCGCAGGTCTTGACTGCTTTTCCAAGCCCCGTTATGACAAAGTCAGAGGAAGGGAGAAGCGGCAAATGGTACAGGACGAGATAAGGGCAGAGGTAGAGGAAGATCGGTGAGTCAAGATGGTGGCTATTCACCAGCAAGGTGCCTGGACAAGGTGGGAGCACGCTGAGCAGTGTAAAGTCACCTGGCCAGAGCTCTGGAGACTTGAACCCCTGCACATTAAGTTCCTTATTCAGTCCGTATATGACGTTCTCCCTAGTCCAACCAACTTGAAGTGCTGGGGCTTAGCAGGCACTGCGGCATGTCAGCTGTGCCAGAAAAGAACCACCCTCGAGCACATCCTCAGTTGCTGCCCAAAGGCCTTGGGGGAGGGGCGGTATCGCTGGCGTCATGACCAGGTCCTCAGGGCTCTGGTGCACACGCTCAGCTCAGCAATCTCTAACTGCAGGTACCAACATACTCCCAAACACACCATCAAATTTGTCAGAGCGGGAGAGAAGGCACAACATCAGTCAGGTTCCTCTGGAGGGCTTCTCACCACTGCCCGGGACTGGAAGCTCCAAGTCATGGAGCCTCTGCACTTTGACCAGACATGTTACTAATATCAGAGTCTACAAAGCAAGTGGTGCTGGTCGAACTTACTGTCCCCTGGGAAGACCGAATAGAGGAGGCAAATGAACACAAGAGAGCTAAGTATGCTGAGCTGGTGACGGAGTGCCGGAGTAAAGGCTGGAAAGCCCGATGTGAACCAATTGAGGTAGGGTGTCGGGGTTTTGCTGGCCAGTCACTAACCCGCACCCTAAAAGTCCTTGGAGTAAAAGGTCAGCTGTGCAGACGAGCCATCAGGAACATCATAGAGGCTGCGGAGAAAGCCTCAAGATGGCTATGGATCCGGAGGGGGGATCCGTGGAGTAGTGGGCCACTTGGACACAAGTCGGAGGCTGATCACCCACGGCTGAGTCGCCCAAGGGAGGGTGTTTGATGATCAAAGACCCGAAACACCCCATGACCTCGGGTTCATCACTGATGATGTGTCCAAGTAGCACCAAGAGGTGTATGTAAGAAAAAAAAAATTACACACATCTTTAAAAAGTTTTCAGGTTTGTTGTTTTAGGTGACATTATATTCTTTATTTTTCCTTCTTATTTTAAGCTACTGGGTTTTGTTTTATTGGTGTTTTTTTGTTGCCATTTTGTCCATTACCTGTACTTTTTTCTATTTCAATAACGAACTTAGATGTATTTAATATATATAACATTTTTTATTATGTAAAATAAACATTAGGTAAACTGGTTATTAATGTTAAAACGATTTCACAACTTCTTATTTTAAACAGAAGATTTTTATTTTTCCATAAACACCTCCAAGACACAACTTTACCTCACGTTTGCATCCGAACTAACTCTCCCGCCAAGCACACCTCTACCTCCCCCTACATTACCGTATATATCCCAATATACTCGCCCCCTCACTTACAGAACAGATAACATTGTATATCACAAGTTAACAATCTCATTCTTTCCTTTTTTTAAGAATAAGAAAAAGAACAGTCCAAACAAAAATAAAACTTGCACAAAATACTGAACATATATGAAACATTTCAAATGTGCTTTGTTTGATAAATAATACTATGATAAAAATAACAACTGTAAATAATAAAAAAAATTTAATAATCATGCATTACTGAACAACTTTATAAACAAGAAATCACATTATCCAGAGACCTTTATCAAGTGCTATTAGAAGCATTAATGGTGAAACTCCCTTTTTAGTCAGACAATCAGCCAGCTGAGATTTGGATTCTGACCAACAAATTTCTCTGATTTTCTTTTCTTGAATGAGCTCTTTAATGCTGCTTATTTCTAACCTGAGTCTTTTCTCTGTAACTTGCTTAGTTGACTTGAGAGCATCAAACAGGGAATGATTGTCTGTGACACAGATCAATGGAAGAGTATTTTGACTAGCACTACCAGTGGTGAGCTCAGAAAAAAGTGTTGCCAGAAAGACTGCACTGTCTATTCCATCTGACATGGCAAGAGTTTCTCCTGCCAGCGTACTTCTGACCACACGCCTGATTTTTTTAGATTGCCAAAAGAGAGGAGAAAACTTTCCTCCTTGTCCCATAAGGGCAATCAGTGCCCCTCCCTGTGTACCCCCATCAGGAAGGTTACCAAATGAAGCATCACTGAAAACAACCAATGCCAAATCATCACGGTTACCTAAATGTTGGAATTTAAGAGTCACCTTCTCTGCCTTAAGTTTACGGATAACTTTGTTCACTTCATGAATGGATTGCACAGTAGCATGTTTTATGTTAGATGCCAGACTACACGTATCAAACATAACATCTGGCCTTGTTTGTTTAGCAACCCACAAAATCTGTCCTATTTTTGATCTGATTTGCTCCTTTTCTGTCTCACTTAATGAAGCATCTCTCTGTACAGCTCGTGCTACTTGTAACTGGACTGGTTGTAGATTGTCAATGTAAAGCTGTTGATGCACCTGTATTACATCATTGACAGTAGAAATATCCATTCCAACATAAGAAAAATTGTCATGTTCTTCACGACCCACACAGAAATTAGATTTTAGTACCGGGATCACATGTGTTGCAAAATGGCTAGAACCAGCCCAAAGAAAATCATCTACATGACATGCAAGTACTCCAGTAACCTGAGATTTTTCATTTTTCCAGTAAAACACTGCAGGATCAACCTGTGATATTTTACCACCAGTGTTCAGCATAATCTCTTTGACCTTATTGTACCAGTAGAGTGAAGCATCTGCGAGTCCATATACACACTTTCTTAGTTTCCATAAAACATTTTTCTTTTTTGCTTCAGGTGGAGGACGAAGATAAATGTCTCTAGATAGTTCCATACCCTGCAGGAAGGCAGATTTAATGTCCATAGAATTAACTTTCCACTTGTTTTGGCATATCACAGCTAACATCAGTCTAAGGGATTCAGATGCACATGTAGGAGAGTCTTTCTGTAATTCTTGTACATTTACTTCTTCAAAGCCTCGTGCTACAAGTCGGGCTTTAGGAACAACACCATTAACAGTTTCTTTGATTGTACAGACCCATCTAGTAGACACACATTTTTGACCTAAATCTTTTACTTCCACAAAAACACCATTATTTTGCCAGTTCCCAATCTCCTGCTTTTTAGCAGCTTCAAAGTTAATGTTCTCTGTTATGAGTACATCTGCATCCCTGTCTTCAGGGTCAGTACAAAGACCATTAACACATGACATGTTTAAAGCTTGTTTGTTACCTTCACTACCATCAGGTTCAATATATTGCACATTATACCAGTTTTTGTATTGTCCTTTAGCTTTTCCTGCTCTGCCTAATACTCTGGCTGTACATGGAACACTGTCATCTCTGTTGATAAATGTGATCAACTGTCCTGCCCTCAACTTTATATTTTCAGGGGAGACAGAATCAGGACATGTGAGCTCAGTTTCAGTTTGTACCACATTAGACTGTGCAATTGACATGTTTTGTGTAGAATCAGTATTTCTGATATTAATAGTATCTTCTTCTCCACTATTACTCTGTTCATCCTCATCTGATGCTTCTGTCTCATCATTTTCAACCGTTTCTTTGTTGACATTGTCATCATCAGTAACACTCTGTAGTATTTGTTTATCTCCTCCACTCTGCGCATTTACTCTACATAGCCTAGACTGGTGAACCCTAACAAGAATCCCACCATGTCTTACAAATACAACCGCCCCATCTTGTCCAATAACTACCCCTGGGCCCTTCCACTCTGTACTGTCTACTCGTTTGTAGTACACTCTGTCTCCTGTCTCATACTTGTCATCTGTAGGCCTAAGTTGTTTGCGTAGCGCTCTCCTAATTCTTTCTGAGCATTCTGCTTCAGTGAACGCTTTCCTGGAAGCATGTAATGCTGATATATGTTCAGCTACCTTCCCACTCACCGTTGTGCCCTCTAAGGCAGGCGGTTTATCTATTAAAACAGAAGGAAGGTTAGGGTTTTGACCAAACACAAGTTGATGTGGACTATAACCATGTACATTCAGCATACTATTCTTAGCCATAAGAGCCCAGTCTAATGCAGTGTGCCAGTCACATCCCCTTTCCTTTTTAATCTTTAAGATTATTTCTGTCAGCGTCATGTTATGTCTCTCAAGTAGTCCATTGCTCCAGGGACTATATCCTGCTGTTGTCTTCACCTCAATGTTAAAGTTTTCTGCCATGTCCCGTATCTCCATGTTGTTGAACTCTCCACCGTTATCTGTGTAGATCCGTCTGGGTGCACCGTGAACACTTATCCATGTGTGAATGAAGGAATTGACCATATCTGAAGCTTTTTTTGTCTTTAAAATGCTCCCAGCGCTGAAACGTGTGAAGTGATCAATGATGTGCAGGTACCACACACCAGGCTCCAGCTCATGCAAATCCATTGCTACTGTCTCATTGTACTCAGTAGCCAGAGGCAAGCCAACAGCAGGTCTGGGTTTTGTCTTGCAATATCGCTGACATACATCACAGTCACGAACTATTTCTTGCAGAATAACCCCACATTGCTTATCTGTATTACCAGAGCTTTGGATGAGCCTCAATAATCTCTCTGCAGATGCGTGACCAAACTGCTTATGTAGCTTCACAAACATTTTTCGTTTTTCTTTTGTAGTCATTTTGTCAGTTACAATAAGAACTTCATTTTCAGTCAAGCTTGTTGTAGTCTTTTTATCTCTAATGTCCACACAATAATGTCCTGAACTAGTGAGCTCCAGTGGAATAGGCTGCTTAAACATGACAACATTGTCATTCTCCATGTCTAAAACAGTTCCTGCTTTCTTCAGGGATGTTTTGCTCAGCAAAAGGGGAATATCAACAGGAACTACTTCACTTTCAATGTGACATGTAGTTTGCCCAATTTTGGCTGGAAGTTTCACTTTTCTGCTGGAGTACACGACTTTTCCATCCCCAAATCGAAATGATTTACAGCTGGAAGTCTCCGTTTTCAGTATTTTGTTAATTTGACTTTGGCTGAGGTCAGTCATATAACTATCTAGCCATTTCTGACCGCATACTGTACGTGTGCATGCAGTATCTATAATGGCTGACCCCAGTGCTTCAGTCAGGAAGATTTCAGAGTCTGTCATGGAGGCTTTAGTGAACAGGGGGTAATATTACACTCTTCCACTTTTTCGTCTTCAGTTAAATTTACATGGTCACTTTTCCGGTTAGGACAATCTTTAGCCCAGTGGTATATGCTTTGACATATAGCACATCTTGTTCGCTTACCATACTTGTCCAGAGGATTTGTACCTTGTGGTGGTTGTCGCTGTCCACTCCTCGATAAAGTACCGTAGCTCCGTTTGTATTTCGCACCTGTTTTCTGCTCCGTAAAAAAAAAAAAACCGCATCCTGATCCAGCTGGATTCCACTCCATGTGCCACCTTTTCCTCCAAAAATTCGTTTTAGCGCGGACTTCATAGACGCAAATGTTAAGTCTGTGCAGGCTGTTAGAGCAAGTTGCCTGCTTTTTTCATCAAGACAAGCTGTATCTAAAAGTTTAAACGCTAGCACCGCATCAGGCAGCGTCATGTTGTACTTTTTCATTCGGTTATAGCGCTGTTCAAAGTCTATTACATAGTCCGCCATAGAGACAGTGTCATTCTTTGAAATAGAGTCAAAATATGAGTAGGCTTCATACGCACGGTCTTTTTCTTCCCTCTGAAACACCGAGTCCAGTTTTGCAAGCAATGTGTCCATGCCATCATCTTTGTCCAAATCATCAGCGGGTATTTCCATAGCCGTCTCTCTGGCTCTCCCCTCGAGGCCCAGCGCCACCGCCAGTGCATGCTTTTTCTTATCCAGCTCTGTAACACGTCTCCAGATGCTGACTTCATTCTTCCAGCACTCGTATGACCTGGCTTCGTCGAACTTTGGTGGTACTTTATAATTGGTAACCATCTTCTGCTACCAATGTTAAAACGATTTCACAACTTCTTATTTTAAACAGAAGATTTTTATTTTTCCATAAACACCTCCAAGACACAACTTTACCTCACGTTTGCATCCGAACTAACTCTCCCGCCAAGCACACCTCTACCTCCCCCTACATTACCGTATATATCCCAATATACTCGCCCCCTCACTTACAGAACAGATAACATTGTATATCACAAGTTAACAATTAATAGTAATACAATTATACTAAATTTTAATAAAGTTTTATGATTCTGTCTTAGGAAAAGTGCAAGCAGCTCCATCTCTCAAAAAGCTGATGCTCTACAACAAAAAACATTTTTGTAGAGGCTTTCAGGATTTCCTGTCACAGTGGGCTCCATGGCACAGTAATATAATGCAGAATCAGTAATTACAGCAAAGAAAATTGTGAGATCCACTTTTCTTTTTTCCTTGTTAAGTGTAATGTTTACTCGTATGTTAGGTTCTTTAGGTTTAGTAACAGTTCCAGTATTTTCCATGATTAATGCCAAAAATTGTGGCTTTAATCCAGACCTTTGTTGATACCAGTGCAGACTATATGGTGATCCCTCATATGTGCAAGAGAGTGTGATTTTAGTGCCTTTCTCTGAATTTATAGAGTTTTCATCTGGTGTAATATCAACAGCCTTCCCTTTAAAGACAGAAAAAATTGCATGAAATTAGTGTTCCCAAATTTAATAATTATCTCACAATATGATGTTACTCAATACAACACCCACAACGATTTTTTTTTCTATAATTATATGATAAATCTGTGTGTGTATTTTACTTACCATTTGAGAAAACATTTAGTAATAACAAAAAGCAAAGAAACATTGTTCTACTTTGCTTCAAATGTTACTGTCTATAGTTATATTGCCCCTGGTGTACAAAAAAACACTCCGCCTACCATCAAGGATTTAAACTGTTTCCTTACTTCTATCCTTCCAACCTATCACTTTTAAAGCATTGCTCATTTACTTTTTTATATAGTAATACAATAATGCTTAGATATATAGCGAAATGAACAATTTGAACACTTTTTTATAGTTATCCTTTTGTTGATTTGTCAAGTTGACTGATGACACACCCTTCAAAGGGAGCATAATTTGATGTAACTTTTCCACAAACCCTTTAAAATTTTCTGTTAATATTCTGCCCTTGCAAGAGTAAACAATTGCCTTCCACAAGTAGAACTACTGGGACATTAATGTTTATCCTATACATGCTTGTTTTTGGATCAATTATTTGCAAAATTGAAATAAGTTTTCTAATATTTTAACAGAAACATGGAATGTAAATGTGAAATTAGGTTTTACTTCTATGCAGGTAACAACAATAATCAACACTCACCAGTTACTGAACAATCTAGTGTTACAAAAAAATTATGTAGTACAAGTGTTGAATACCTTTAACCCCATATCTAAAAAAGAGCTTGTCTCATTAATTACACAAAGAGAACATCCTGTCTGTGTTGACACAATACCTACAAATCTGCTTAAAGACCTCCTACCAAATATTACGAAGCCTTTAATAAACATTATAAATTCAGCACTTAAAATGTCCCAAAAAAAATGTGAAGTGTGCGGTCTTTCAATCATTACTTAAAAAACCTAATTTGGATCCTCTAAAACTGTTCAACTATAGACTAATATTAAACCTTCCTTTTGTCTCTAAAATCTTAGAAAAAATTGTGTTCAACCAGCTAAATCGCTATCTTCTAGCTAATAACATTCATGAAGTTTATCAGTCAGACTTCAAGTCTCACCATAGCACTGAGACAACCTTAATTAAAGTAGTTAATGACTTATTAATGTCCTCTGATAATAACAAAATCTCCTTTTTCTCTTATTACATCTTAGTGCAGCCTTTGACTCTATAGATCATAACATTATACCTTTAAAACATTTCAAAGCTAAGAAATATACTCTCCTTTCAAATTGCAGAGAAACTAATTCATGCTTTTATTACCTTAAGACTAGATTATTGTAATTCACTTCTGACAGGATGTTCTATTAAATCTTTACATTAACTACAGTTACTGTTTCCAATTCATAATCACTATTAATCTCAAGAGTAGATTAATAACGCATTTATTTAATTTTGTGTTCAATTAATTCCCTGTAGATAAAGGTGTAGATCTCAGGCTTGGTGGTGTTGGGTTTATGGTCAGAGATCAGTCAGTGCTGGCATTTCACCTCATCACCCAATTCATTTTAGTAGATGGTGTGGCACTGAAATGATGTCACATGCTGCACTGTGTCAATCAAACTCTGGTTATTACTGAAATGCTGTGCTTTGTTAACTCTAACTGCTTATTTTATTTGTTTCTTTTGAGGTGTTTGAGGACGATTACTGGATGGAACGTGGATTTTTATTGAACTGGCACACACTCAATGGAATTAGTTAAACATTACTGTCCTTTAGGCTTGCTCTGTTAGGGTGATGGGATAGGAGGAAGCAATTTACGGACTCAGTGGAAGCCCCTAGGATGACTATCACCAAGTGCCCGGGAAATAATAATCAAAGGTGCAAATAAGAGCAAATTAAAAGGTGTGTACAATGAAGGGGTGATATAATAGGGGGTATATTGGTTATGCAAACTGTACTTTACGGGGATCGAACTCAGGACGTGCGACATGGCGATCGAGGACGTTACTATTGTACCACGTGAACCTCGGAACGGTGACGCACCAGACTCTAAAGACCTGCCGAAGGACGCAGGAACGCTAAACATAAATCACGCTGAAACAGTGGTATAATAAGCCAACTAAGAAGCCTACCGAAGTCCCGGCGGCTGGAAAGTACAGTTTAAATTAAACACAAACGAGGGAGGAGCGCGCTTCAACACAATCTTTTGTGCTACGTCTGACCTGGACATAAAGGAGCGCGCGGAATGAACAACGTCTGTGCGCAAGCGCACTAATCACAATTCCTCGAAAGCTCGGCGCCGCGACTGAGAAAAAACAAAAACATCCGATGCGCGCGTGCTGACTTAGGCCACGCTAACGCGCGTGTCAGAAACGAGAGTGGTGCGCTTCGGCAGCGCGCACGCACGCACGCACGCACACACACACACACACACACACACACACACACACACACTCCCCCTGCGCTGATTCTCGAGCTCAACGCAGCGAGCGCTGGCGACTGTCCAACCAGCGACACGCCCACCACCAAGCGCTGTCTTTGCCTGCTAGAGCTAGCTTGCCCCCAGTGGCTGCTCAGAGACTCTAGCAGCATAAAGAGGTAAAAACAGCGGACCACCCCAGAGTCAGAGTGCTCTGGTCGACTGGACCGGATAGGACAGAGGTGAAAGGCACAATCAATAAACAATGGCAAAATTGGTCACAGTGTCACGTGGTGGCAAGCGTCAAGTTACAGTGCGACAAAGCGCGAGGCTTGTCGCATTGTTTAAGTAGGTGAGCCGGCAGGTGCGCCTTGTTGCTGTTGATTGGCGCGGCGCCTTCTGGGAGTTGTAGTTCTCCCACAAGGACGCTGCCCTCTACCAGTACTTCGTCGCCTACCGCTAGTGGCTGGTCGCCCCGTTACATGCTCTTTGGGGAATTAAAGGCTTATAACACTAAGTAAATTACTTAAACTTGTTAATTTTGTCTAAACCTAACTATGCATAATTAAACAGTTTGCTGGAGTGCTGCATTGCAAAATGAAAATCGTTGGCCAAAAATGTGAATATGGTGTTTCACAAAACGGTGTTTTCTAAATGTTTGCCAGTATTTCAAGCATTACATATAAAAAAATAGGCTAAAATATTTCATTTTGTTTTTATAAAATAAAAATATTAATAGCAGACATACCACTGTATAATTTCAATAAATTGATGATCAAATAATTAAAACAATAACAGGAACGTATTTTATACTAATACTAACCATGTCATGGCGTCCCAACCCCAGAGAACAGGGCAAATCTCCTTACACAAACAGAGGTAGTTTATTCAACACTTTCGTTAAGCAAAAAATAAGAGTAAACGAAAACCAAAGTCTTGAAACAAAAAAATAAACGCCGGCACGTCGCCGGGACGTAAACACTGGGAGACGGCCTCAGGATCCGAGGTGCGTCGTAACGCTGGGGGTGAAGCATATGAGCGGCCGGAGCGGCTGCAAGGGCGAAGCATGATGGAGACGAGGACTGAAGGCTAGGGCTGGAAAAGACAACAGCTTAGCATTTGAACTGTCAACTAGAAGAAAGGCAACATCGACGATCCAACGCGTCACTTAAATCAGTTAAAACTCTGGTGAAATCCCACCCCCATTCCGATGAGAGGCGTGGCGATTGAACGCGCCGATAGAAATGTAAGACGCAGGTCTTACAAGCCATACATCCATCCCATCCATTATCGTCCACTTTTTCCTCTATTAGGGTCGCAGAGGGGGGGGGGGGGTTCCCATGCCCATCCAGGGGAGAACGTCTCGGGCGCTGGGCAGGTACACCCAGGACAGGACACCAATCTATCGCTGGACACACACTCACTTACACAGACACACTCTATATAGGGGACAATTTGGAGAATTCAATTGACTTGGTCCATGTTTTTGGACTGTGGGAGGAAACCGGAGAACTCGGAGGAAACCAACACGGTCACGGGGAGAACATGGAAACTCCACCCAGATTAGGATTTGAACCGGGAATCCCTAGCGCTGAGAGGCGAACGTCCTAACCACTAAGCCACCTTGCCGCCACAAGCCATACATTAATTAATTCATTTATTATCTTCTGCTTTATCCTATATTATTGTCGCGAGGGAGGGGTTCCCCATGCCCATCCAGGGGAGAACGTTTCGGGCGCTGGGCAGATACACCCAGAACAGGGCGCCAATCTATCGCTGGGCACACACTCACACAAACACACTCTACATGGGGCAATTTGGAGAACTCAGTTGACTTCCCTAGCGCTGAGAGGCGAACGTCCTAACCACTAAGCCACCGTGTCGCCACAAGCCATACATATCTGCCAAAAAGTGAGCTTATAGACCAACATACAAAAACACTCTCTGGCACTAAATATGTGACAACTACCAGTGTGGATACAATGCAAATAAAAAACTAAAATTCAAAGCTGCAAACTGCAGTAATTGTGAAACTACATACCCTTTCAAGTGCCATCAAATGCCAAGCCTTTGGACAGCAGTGTCATGATAACTGCTGTTATAACTATTTTAAAAAGCTATGCAGATTTGCAAGTAGGGGCAAATCGACCAAAAGAGAAATTTCTAGCATGTGTTGATTCATTCATTATCTTCCGCTTTTTCCTATATTAGGGTCGCGGTGGGGTTCCTCATGCCCATCCAGGGGAGAACGTTTCGGGGGCTGGGCAGACACACCCAGGACAGGGCGCCAATCTATCGCTGGGCAATGTGTTGACTTAACCATGTTTAAATGTACATATTTATGTATATAGTTTTAAATAATTAATGTTTAGCATCAGTCATTCATTCCAACCCTGGTAGATGATAAGCCCTGTTAGCTTCCAGTATCTAAATTATTTACAGAATTTTTGTCAGGCACGTGACTGATGTAGCAAAAAAATAAGAAAGGACCTAGGAGGCGCAGGTCAGTGAGTCGCTTAATGAGTCGAAACGACACAGGGAACGTATGACACAGGGAATCAAACAACGTGGGACAACAAAACAATGCCGGTATGAAGACGGAACTGAAACGGAAAGCATATAAACTCAAACCAGACCATGTAATGAAACAAAAGCAATTTTATCAATCTATCAATTTATCAATATAAAACTGATAACCAAATTTGTAATCTATGCACATTAATTTAAAATAAGGTAAACTGGAAATTAATTATAATAATAAAAATACTTTTAACTGTTTAATAAAGATTTAAAATTCTGTGTTAAGAAAATCAAACAGCTCCATCTCTCAAAAAGCTGATGCTTTATGACAAAAAACACTTTTTGTAGAAGCTTTCAGGATTTTCTGTCACAGTAGACTGCATGGCACAGTAGTATTGTGTGTTATCAGTTATTGCAACAAAGGAAATTGTCAGATTCACTTTTCTTTTTTCCTTGTTACATGTAATGTTCATTTGTAGAGTGGTATGAAAAAGTGTTTGCCCCCTGATTTCCTGATTTTTTGCATGTTTGTCACACTGAAATGTTTCAGAAAATCAAACCAATTTAAATAGTTGTCAAAGACAACTGTCAGACTTGGGAGGGCTAAGCCACTCCCCCCTGATTTCCTTAGTTTGCTATTTGGTGTCAGGGTTGGGAGTGTTAGGCCACTCCCCCTGTTTTCGTTTTCGCCGTTCGGGGTTCCCGTAGGTAGGGCCCATCCCCTAGAGCTGGGATTGGGTCCTACCTAATCACATGTGGCCTGCTGACTACACTTAAGTGAGCATGCGCCCTGGGTCAGCAGGCCAGCATTGTATGTGTCAGTGTTCCCACGGTTCGCCTGTCTCCCCGCCTATCACGGTCCGTCTCTCCGGCTTATTGATTACAGCTGGTGACTATTCTGCACCCACTTTATTTCCTATTTAAGGCGGTCAGAATTGCTCCTTCCCCGCGAAGGATCTTTGTTCTCTCCCGCAGTTCACGTTTGATTAACGCTGTGCTTGTGTGTATACTGGATCTCCGTTTTTTGCTCAGGTCCTCGGAGCGATGCTATCGCTTCCCTCAGCGACGGTCTCTACAGTCTCAGACAGCGGTTTGGACGATCACGTGTCTGCAAGGAAGGAGGAGTGACGTGACCCAACAGCAGGAGGCGGAAACTCTCACGTCATCTGTCTACAGCTACGTCACGGGTGACGCTGACCCCGTTCCCAGAGTCACGTGCCGACCGATTCGTTTCCGGCAATTTTGAAACTGCGGCATTCCAGTTCTTTTGTTTCGTTTTTTGTTGATCGCCATCGTTTTTTCCCGACGCTAAGGGATCTGCTATTAAACAGAAACTGAACTGTTCTTGATCTGTCTTCTGTTTTGTCCCGCACGTCATAACAGTATGTTTGTATGCGTATGTATTTGCATATGCTTACGTTACTTTGGGGTCAAGTGTGCTTTGTTTGCGTTCGGCGACGCGTGCCCTCTAGTTTCGGATGTTTTCTTTTCATTTATTAAATATTTTTACTTATCTGGTTGCCTGGCTCGCTCCTTCCCACGACATCGCACCGCGCAGTGCCGCCTTTGGACGGACTGCGCCCCCCCCAATGTGACATTTGGTCGTTCGGGGTTCCCGTAGGTAGGGCCCATCCCCATGAGCTGGGATTGGGTCCTACCTAGTCACGTGCGGCCTGCTGACTAGACTTTGCTTAAGTTAGCATTGCTTAAGTTACGTTGGGTTGTTTATGTGCTATGTTTGTGTTCGGCATCGCGTTCGCATTCGTTTCGGTTTTGTTTGTGAAGCTTTTTTGTTTATTAAACATCACCCTGCTGCTTACCTGGTCGTCTGGCTCGCTTATTAGCACCCAGTGCATCTCGCTCGTGCAGCACCACCTTTGGACGGACTGCGCCCCCCTTTGTAACAGAATGCTGGCCTCCCACACCCAGCGAAGTCCAGGATTCCCCGTCCGGGTAAGCGCCTCATTTTTTTTTATTATTCCCCGCTGCCGCGTATCACGTTTCCTCGGTCCGCCCCGGCAGTCGGGTCCATAGCCGTTTCTCCGGCTGCAACATTAGCTGCGTCACCTCAGCGCTAGCCCCGCCGTTAGCTGTTGCTCCAGCTGCAGCATTCAGCTGCATTACCTCGGCGCTAGCCCCGCTACTAGCCGCTTCTCCCGCTGCAGCGTTTGCTGCATTAGCTTGGCGTTGACCCCGCGATTAGAAGTTTCCCCGGCTGCAGCAGGTTGCTGCATTACTTCGGCGCTAGCCCTGCCGTTAGCTGTTGCTCCGGCTGCTGCGTTAGCTGCATTACTTTGGTGCTAGCCCCGCCATTAGCTGCTTCTCCGGCTGCAGTGTTAGCTGCATTAGCTCGGTGCTAGCCCCGCCATTAGCCATTCCTCCGGCTGCAGCATTAGCTGCTTAACATCGGCACTAGCCCCGCTATATTTTTCATCCTCCCTCCTCGTGAGCATTTACGATGAGGGTTATCGACCGTGTCCCGGAGTATGGGTGGATCGTGCTCCCTCTCTCTGATCCGTGTACGCTCCCAGCACCTTGCGACGGAATGGCTTTGAAGCCACTCCGTACATCATAAGAAGAAAGAAGAAACTCGACAGAGTCTAACTGGGGGCAGGTAACAGGAACCATGGTGAGAGTACCAGCACATACACGAATGGGTTTTCTACCTTGGACTTTTACCCTAAACAGAGAAACGGAATTAGCAAAGGCTTCGATCTTCTCAACCTGTTTCAGAGCACGCCTAAACGCTGGGTCAGCCGACCGCACAGGAGGGGACTGGAACAGTTCCGCCCCATGTTGCTCAAAAAGAATCTGATAACAGGCTTCAAGTACATTCATACCCAAGATACCTGGTATAGAAGCCTTATGATCAAGCAAAACCATGTGTTCTGGATCCTTAACAATCAACACCCCCCTTTCTGGTATGTGTTGCCCCAAAACCCCTATACCCAACTCAAGGTAGCCTGTGTATGGTATATCTAACCCATTTGCTGCTTTCAAGCCCAACCACTTACAATCTTTTTGTTGCACATGTGAGAAATGTTTAAGAAAGAAACTCTCTGTAATAGTCGTTACTATAGAACCAGTATCAATTAAACAAGGCACTTTTATTCCCCCCATAGATACAGATAAAACTGGGCAATTACCAACCAAATGATTAAAACCTGCACTGGGAGAAGGACATGAGCCAGGTGTTTTATTTCCCAGAGTGTGGCTATGCATGCTGGGGATTTCTAGTTTTCCGACTGGCTATTACGCCAATAACGCTCTACATGGTCAGGTCTATCGCACCTAAGACAAATCGGCTGGCCATCAGAGGTGCGTCTAAACCACACTTCTCTAGGTGGAACGGTGCGGAAGTTACTATTTGGAGGTGCTAAGCGTCTAGTTAGCATATCTAACTGTGCTTGCTGTTTTAAAACTAGATCTTTCAACTCAGCTAATTCAGAGGAATGTGAAGTTACAGAATCACACTGTGAAATGAACTCAACTTCATTATCCCGTATCGCCACACATTGACTCTTACCACGACTCCTAGGCCGATCCTCCTCCAAACACCTAATAGCCTCCTGCCCCACATCCAAAAGTGAAAGCTGCCTGTCCGCCTGCACCAACCTCTTGAGTTCTCTACACAAAGCATGATCCATTACATTTTCACAAAATTGATCTCTTAAGACCATATCAGCATTGGCAATGGAACCACTGTTACACTGTTTGACCCTCCCCATTAACTCCATCAAAGCATGTGAAAACTCAAATACAGACTCTCCCTCCCTTTGTCTCCTATCAAAGAAGCGCTGCTGCCAGTAAACATAAGACTTACTACACCCATATATTTCTTGTAAAACAATAATTATTTCAAGGTAGCTTTCTTTAATTGCTGAAGATCCATATTTAATCTCATTACGAGCTTCTCCCTCTAGATGATCACACAAGAACATTGCTTTATCAAAGTCAGACATATGTTTTGATCGAATACAACTCTGAGCTTCTTCTATCCACTCTTCGACGGAAAGGCCACCTGAACTCATAGAGCGGGAGAATTTGGGACATTTCCTTTCCCTTGGAATGTAGAATGCCTGCTCCCGTCGTACTGGTTGGGGGTCACCAACCTCCATACCTGCAGGTCGTACTACAGAGAGTCTCTCATTCTCTGTCCGCAGATGCTCCACCTGCTCTCTCAATCTCTGTAGTTTATCGTCCATTCTCGTCGTTGACTTGGTCCCTCACACCGGTAACTAGCTGCTGTTTTCTCTAAAAAAAAGCTAAACTAATACTGCTGTGCTCCACCCAACAAACCAAAATAAATCTTATCCTGCCGACTGCGCCAAAAATATGTGGCCCGTAACCTCCTTTTTGGCTATTTAACTGAAACCGACTACGCCACCCCTTAGTTTAAACCTAGAGCCAGGGGAGCTCTGAAATATCAATGCACACAGGTTACTTCAAGAAAAATATAAATTTCCTTTATCTAAAGTCTTTGGTCACAAAAGGTTGGCAGGCAAGCTTAAGAAACAATAATCATAACTCTCAAATAAGAAAATAAACCATAAATCTTTAATTACAAAATAAATATAAACAAACAACTAATCATAACTAAGTATCAGGGTAGGGATGGAACAGCTAAACAACTCAGTAGTGACTATACTCAAATAAAAAAATAAGGAAAACCCAATAATAATAGGAATTTTCATTACAAATCAAATTAGTGATCACTACACACCACTACAATTACTGACTAGATAGCCTTCTCATTACCCAGATTTAAAGAAACCTATGATATAATTAGCCATAACCAGACCTTACTAGGCGAAATATAAATATAAATAACAAAAATTATTATATACTCTAAGAGTCAGAGCAGCAGTTAAAGTATTTAAAATAAACTTCTAAATGTTTGGTAAAAGAGAACAGTACTTATACTTCACATTTTGTCAAAAAAAACTCCTAGCGACACAGTAAACGAAACAGCTAAATAGAAGCGAGTAAAACAAAAACAAAGAAAACAGTCTTAAGAAAAACAAACAAAAAAAAAACCCTTATAAGAAAACAGCAGCTAGCCCCATTAAAAACACTGGAATCTGTTTAAGCAGAAGGGGCAAGAGAACATAACATTAAATGGCTTTAACAACAACACAAGCACCATATCAGTAAGTTAAATCCAGTCTATTAAAATATGCACATGTTCAGATGTTACAGATACATACCCCATTCACAGGCAGCAATTCTATCATTCTCTCAGTCAGTTTCTTATGACCATAGTGCAGCTCTCAGCTAGCCTACGCACAAGGCTAAATTACTAGTCAAACATTTAATATGAAAAAAAAAACACACATGAAGAGGGGGGGGGGAATTACACAGCAACATACCTTTAATTACTTCTGAGCTCTGTGTTACTCTCTGTGCTGCAATACACACACTGTATGTTTGGCTAGCTTAGCTACTACTGCTACCAGGACCCCTTAGCTGCCCATATATCAGCCTGTCCACAAAACCCCGGGAATCTCAGCCAATGCCGACTTGCAACCCATTAACCACAGCCTCCAGTCCCACTGGCTATATATATACGGTATGGCAGATCCAAGATGGCGACTCTGGTCAGTAGCTCCGTTGTGCTTTGTTTGTTTTTGTTGTCACATGCGAATCCAACACACTCACATACAGCGCGGAGGATCTTCTCAGCATCAGGCATTCCATGCCACATGGCATTACTCAAGATTTTTCATTCTCGGACTGTTTTTTGGACATTTTAGTGAGCGGAGCAGCTGCGCTCCTCAGACGCAGACGCAGGCGTACGCGAAATGTGGGAAATTCCCAGGTTCGTCAAACTCACTAGGCAACAAAATGGACGAACTTTCACTCCTGAACCAGACCAACAAGGACTTTTCTCTCTCAGCGGCGCTGTGCTCTCACTGTGACCTGGATCACTGAGGCTGTCCTGGACAGCGCGCTCCAGCTCGCCGGCTTTCATCTCCACAGAGCGGACCGCGTCGCAGAGACTTCGGGGAAGCTTAGAGGCTGGGGGATCTGCTTTTACATCAACCGCGGCTGGTGTACAGATGTCACGGTGTTCATAAAAACATGCAGTCCTGATCTGGAGTCTGTGTTTATAAACTGTAAACCTTTCTACTGCCCGCGGGAATTCTCCTCCGTGGTGCTCGTCGGAGTTTACATTCCACCTAATGCGTGCGGGCGTGACGCACTGCGTGCTCTCACAGACCAGATCACCAGCGCGGAGTACAAACACACCGAGTCTGTTTTCATCATTCTTGGGGACTTCAACAGAGCTAAACTCACCAGCGAGCTGCCCAAATACAGACAGCATGTTACCTGCCCCACCAGGGAGAGTAATATACTGTACTAGACCACTGCTATACTGTATTAAAAGGTGCATATAAGTCTGTTCCCCGAGCTGCTCTGGGCCTATCTAACCACTCTATGGTCCATCTTCTCCCAACCTACAGACAAAAGCTCAAGTGGGCCAAACTTCTGGTCAGTACAGTGAAGAAGTGGACCAGTGAGGCTAAAGAGAGGCTCCAGGACTGTATGGAGTTAACAGACTGGTGTGTGTTCGAGGACTCTACAAGCGGCCTGGACGAATACAGTGACACTGTGACATCCTACATCAGCTTCTGTGAGGACATCTGTGTTCCGACCAGGACTCGCATTAGATACAACAATGACAAGCCCTGGTTTAACGCCAAACTTATGCATCTGTGGCAGTCCAAGGAAAGCGCTTTTAGGAGTGGGGACCGTGCGCTCTACAATAAAACCAGGAACACACTCAATAGAGAGATCAGAGCTGCTAAGAAGAACTACTCCACCAAGCTGAGCAGACTAATGTCCACAAACGAGCCTTCAGCCGTCTGGAAAACCCTGCACAATCTATCAAGCTACAAACGACCCGCACACCAAACAATGGGGGGTCGTCAGCTGGCTAAACGACCTAAACACCTTCTACTGCAGGTTTGAAAAGCCCAGGTCAAATCAACATCACAACACCACTTCACACCCTTCTGACTCTCAGTCACCCATTCAGCCTGCCCTGAAGATCTGTGAAGCAGACGTGCACCGACTCTTCAACAAACAAAGAGTGAGGAAAGCACCAGGTCCAGATGGAGTGTCACCCTCCTGCCTGAAGAACTGTGCATACCAGCTTGCTCCTGTCTTCACCAGGATCTTCAACAAATCACTGGAGCAGTGTGTCGTACCGGCGTGCTTCAAACGCTCCACAATCATTCCCGTCCCCAAAAAGCCAACCATCTCAGGACTGAATGACTACAGACCTGTCGCACTGACCTCTGTGGTCATGAAATCCTTCGAGAGGCTGGTTCTCACTCACTTGAAGGACATCACCAACCCCCAACTAGACCCCCTGCAGTTTGCGTACCGGGCCAACAGGTCTGTGGATGACGCCGTGAACATGGGATTACATCACATCCTTCAGCACCTTGACCATCCATGCTCATATGCAAGAGTTCTGGGACTGCAACATCAGCACCATCATCAAGAAGGCTCAGCAGAGGCTGTACTTCCTGCGTCAGCTGAGGAAGTTCAACCTGCCCAAGGAGCTGATGGTGCAGTTCTACACCGCCACCACACAATCTGTCCTCACCGCATCCATCACATTGTGGTGCAGCTCAGCCACCAGACACAACACCCACAAACTACAGCGCATCATCAGGTCTGCAGAGAGAACCATTGGCGTAAAGCGACCCTCCCTACCAGACCTGCACATGGCCAGAACCAGGAAGTGGGCAGAGAACATCGTCCGTGATCCATCACACCCTGGACATCACCTGTTCCAGTATCTTCCCTCAGGCCGGCGATTCAGTCAGTTGAGGATCAAGATTACGGAGAAGCTTTTTTCCACATGCCATCACACTCATGAACAGCTGAACATTAAAACACTACTTCTGGACTCATTCTCAACACTCTCAACCAGTCTTCTTCCATTCTCACCTATTTAACTATCCATTACAGTATTACACTAGCACTTTATTTAAATACAATCTGCAAATTGCACAACCGTCATGTTTACAGGTGTGTCTGTGCGTGTGTGTGTGTGTGTGTGTGTGTGTGTGTGTGTGTGTGTGTGTGTGTGTGTGTGTGTGTGTGTGCGTGCGTGCGTGTGTGTGTGTATGAGGAATGCTAGTTTGGGTATGTCTGTCACTTATTCTGCACTGTGAGCTATTGTAACCAAAGACAGATTCCTTGTATGTGTGAACATACTTGGCCAATAAAGTCTGATTCTGATATATATATATATATATATATATATATATATATATATATATATATATATATATATATATATATATATAGGGTGTTGAATTACTGTGAATATATCTAAAAAAATACAGTGTACTGTATGTTATTATTTACAGATAATTACAGTATGAAAGGATGGTTAAACAAATGCTGTTGTACAATTGTGCAATTTTGCATTATATTACAAGAGGTAGTAAGTAGTATGTTGTAATCTGTTTAAATGTGTGCCTGGTTGTGCTAGCTTTTATGGCCCTAAACTTTCTGCCGGAGGGAAGTCGTTGGAAGATGTAATTTCCAGGATGAGATGGGTCAGAAGTTATTTTGTTTATGCATTTTTGTTTAATCAATTTGGCCTTTAACTTTGTATGTGATCTTGCTGCCATTCAGAAGCAGCACTTTAGTTATTCATGCTGCCTTTGGCAATATTGGTATTTTATTGCCATCTAAAGGCAGCCGTGACACATTACTTGCTCCATAGCCATGAATTTCACATAAGCGATAATATTTCAGCTCTCCATCCATCCATTATCTTCCGCTTTATCCTCTACTAGGGTTCCTCCATCTTTGTGGACTGAGCCATTCCATTTGCAACTGGGTCCTGGACTTCCTGAACAACCAGCCGCAGTCAGTGAAGATCCACAACACCTTCTCCTCCACCATAATCCTCAACACTGGCTCCCCAGGGCCGTGTGCTGAGCCCCCTCCTGTTTACACTACTAACATATGACTGCTTGCCCACCCGGGCTGTCATATTGTGAAATTTACGACAAAGCAGTGGTTGGATGCATCACAGACGGTGATGAGTCTGGCTACATACAGGAGGTGGAACACCTGGAGGGTTGGTGCAGAAAAATCAACCTCTGAATCAACATAACTAAAACCAAGGAGATGATTGTGGACTTCAGAAAGGGCAGACACGGCCACCTCCCTCTGGACATTGGAGATTCTGCAGTGGAAGTGGTCTCCAGCTACAGGTACTTGGGTGTGCATCTGAGCAACAACCTTACCTGGAGCACCAACACTTCCACCTTAGTCAGGAAGGCGCACCAGCGGCCCTACTTTCTTAGGAGACTGAAGAGAGCGGGACTCGAGAGCTCAGTCCTCTCCTCCTTTTACAGATGTGTGGCATGGAAGCTGCTCTGCCACAGACAGGAAAGTTCTGCCGAGGGTGGTAAAGGCTGCATAGAGGACTATTGGAGTTAACCTACGGACCACGGACATCTACACCTCCAGATGCAGGAAAAGGGCCTCCTGCGTTATTTTATGAGAATAAAAACATACTGATATTTATTTCTCTGTGTCTCTTATTTACCAATTATGGATGGTCAAATAATAGGTGTATAAGAACACACACACACACACACACATACTGTATATATATATATATATATATATATATATATATATATATATATATATATATTCTGAATCTGATTGTCTTTATTAGGCGTCCTGTCGGAACTTCTATTTTGAAGCCTGACTCCCGGCAAGGACACCATCTTAACACACAAAATGGTGCGGCCAGCGAATGCCGGCTTCATCTCCAAGGCAGCGCACTAATCGTTCCAACAATCGGAAAATGCTACCTAGGAGGCGTAATTACTAATTTTTGGTCTCACCTGCCTTGAAACTTATTTATATGACCCTTCTCTTAACCCATGCGAGGCCACATTGTATTTTGCCACGGTGATGAGACGGACATGCTCCTGCGGTTTTTGTGTTTACTTGTGTGGTTTCTTTTCTCTTTTAGTATCTCGACATTTTGGACTGTGGGATGAACCCGGAGGAAGCCCACCCGGACACGGGGAAAACATGGAAACTCCACCCAGATTGGGATTCGAACTGGGAATCCTTAGTGCTGAGAAACATGTTAACCTCTAAGCCATTGTGCCGCCCCTGGATAGGGTCTTGATTGTATTATTTTGTATTATTATATTTATTATATAACTGTTAATAATAAAATGTTTAGTTAGATATATTTATTGTTGTTGACATCAGAATGTTACCACATAAAGTTCCTTGCAAAGAAACTATGATGGAAATGAAGACGCAGTCAAATGAGTTCAAGTTCAAGTAATTTATTTATAAAGCGCTTTTTACAACAGTACATTGTCACAAAGCAGCTTTACAGAATGAAAAGCCTTTAAACCCCCAAAGAGCAAGCTGACGCGACAGTGGCAAGAAAAAAAACTCCCTGTTATGTTTTTATTTTAAGGAAGAAACCTTGGGAGGACCAAAACTCAGTGGGGGCAGCATGATTTGATAAAAAAAAAAAATTTGTTTGTTTGAATAGGGAGATTTCTAACTCTCACCAAGTACTCACTGGTGATCCTCAGGGCTCTGTACTTGATCCTCTCCTCTTTCATTATACAAGACATCACTGGGCACAGTCATTCAGGCACATGGTTTCTCTTACCACTGCAATGCTGATGACACTTAGCTTCATTTCTCTTTTGCCCCTGGCGACACCACTATCTTCAATCTGATATCTGCCTGGCTCACTGACATATGTGTTTGGATGAAGGCCTGTCATCTCAAATTTAGCAAAAACAGAGCGTCTCATAATCCCAGCTAAACCCTCCATCCATCATGATGTGATCTTCCAAATTGATGACTCCACAATCTCTCCAACCTATTTGGTCCATAACCTTGGTTTCATAATTTGACTCACATCTTAAACTCTCTGATTAGGTCAACAAAAGTGCCTGTTCCTGCAGATTCCTTCTTTACAACATCAGGAAGATCAGAACTTTTTTAACTGAACATGCTACTCAGTTCCAGCCCTCAGCCTATCCGAGCTTGATTATTGTAATGCACTGCTTGCTGGTCTCCCAGTTTGCTCAATCAGGCCTTTGCAATTGATTTAAAACTCTGCAGCCCGAATTGTATTAAACCAGCACAAGCAAACTCTTGTCAGTCCACTACTCATGTCTCTCCATTGGCTCCCTGTAGCTGCTCACATTCAGTAAAAGGCACTCTGGCCTACAGGGCTATTTCTGGATCTGCCCCCTCTTACCTTCACTTTATATTTTCAAAATACACTCCAACTCTTTCACTTCTCTCTAGCGATGACTGTCGCCTGGCGATTCCACATCACAGATACTAACTCTCACTCCACTGCGTTCACCAATGCAAAATGGTGGAACAATCTTCCCAACTCTGTGGCAAGACAAAACTCCCTGTTGTGTTGTTATTTTTAGGAAGAAACCTTGGGAGGACCAAGACTCAGTGGGGGACTTATCCTCTTTAAGCAGGTGGGCAGCATCAACAGTGTAAAACAGCTATGTACAGTTTGTGTGATTATCAGATGTCCGTATTTAACAATTGGAAAACTATATAAGTCCATTGAGGGCATCCCGCAGGACCTCTGTCTGTAAGGTGGAGTCATTTGGCATCAACAAACAACTGAGAAAACATCTATTTCATCACTTATGTACAAATATATATATTCATATATATATATATATATATATATATATATATATATATATATATATATATATATATATATATATATATTTTATTGTCCTTGTATAAAGCACTTAAAAATATCTGGGGCAGTCACATTAACATTGCAAAACTGGAAATATTGCTTAAATAACTGGATACAAAAACTGCCCTAAAAAGGTTAGTTAACAAAATAAAATAAAATATTTATTAACCTGTTTATATACTTTACATTTTATTTGCTAGATTATTTAAAATAAGTTTAACTTGCCAATTTTACAGTTGAAATAGCTGGTAGGACAACGAAGTAACAAAGTTACACTTAGATGTACTTAGATGAAATGTGGTTTATGACAATTAACTAATTAATTAATTATTAAAAATTTATTAATAACTTATTACGTCTTATTGCAGGCATGTTGACACAAACCACAAGTTAAAGCCATCGGGGTTTGTGTTTCATGAGTTGATTGAAATAACTAAATAACATACAGGTATGTTGCAAGGAAAGTAGCAACAATCCAGCACGGTTTACATTACCCCCTCCCATAAGAAGTAGACCAAATAATATTTACCCTGATGCAGCGGCCGACCTCTGGGTCTGGGAGCAGGACAGTCGGGATGACCCATGTGGAAATCCGAAATCAGCAGGGGGTCTAAAATATCTTTAGCACCCACCCAACTACATTCCTCCAGGCCCCCACCCAGTTCACCACGTACTGGATATTAGAACCCACCCTTCTAGAGTCCAACAATGATGAGACTCTGTAGGTCTCTGGGATGTTACTAGCGGAACCCTGACAGGTAGGTTCCTCCTAACTCTCCTCAAGGGTACTGGACACGTATGAGGGAGGTGTGGAAGATGCATGGGGAAGGACAAACCAGTAAACAACGTTGTTGATGCGCTTCACTAAGCGAAAAGGACCCACAAATTTGCACTGCACTGCAAGTTTAGAGCCAGACCTGATCACCCTGAGCGTACTATGAAGCCTGCGAGTGACGACAATCCACGAACCCTGTATTCCATTGCTTGGCATCTTGAATGTGCTAATGGACCTGAAGCTAGATCTCTTCGCTCTTCCTAAAACACTCCAGATCCCATGGCACAAAAGGCGGTTAGTACCCGAGCATACATTGAAAAGGAGTCAGTGTGTATGTATGTATGTTTGTATATAGGTATGTATGTGGAATAGGCTACAATAATCTGTAGAACTGTTCCTGTAAAAACGTAAAAGCAAACATGTATGGTACATCAGTGCAGTCAGATTACTATTCAGATTACTATACCAGACATGACAGGTTAAAAAAAAAAAGAAAGAAAAGGTGTCAGTTCCGTGGCCAAGTGCCATGACAAATTTTACATGGTAAAAAGTGAGACCAATCCCTCTGAATCTCAGTTTCTAAGGTCTAATGCACATAATTAATAAAACATGTGGGGGGCAAGATGGGACTGAACTGATCAGGATCGGGTTCTAAGTCACCATACAGCCAAGACAGTGCATAATCCGCTGCATTGGCATGATTGGGCCTGTAAGAGATAATGAAATTAAAGTTAATTAAGAACAGAGAAGAAAAGGAACATTTTGGTAATAACCAAAAATGGAGCGGTGGTACCAATAAGCCAGTGTCTCCACTCTTCTAGGGCAAATTTCACGGCTAAAGTTCTGATCCCTAATGGCATATTCCGTGTTATGCGATCGAACAGCCCCCACCCCCCTAATGACATATACACCTCCACCACAAAGGTCTCTGATGGGAATGGTCAAAGATGTTTCTGAACATCTCCAGGAAGCCTGAGTAATCTTGAGAATAGACTGATCTAGACTCCCACAGTGCCAGGCCACAAGTGCCAGTGAGACAGGACATAATAAAGATGATACGCTGCGAATCTGACATGGGGGGCAGTTTGCTAGGTACAACCTGCATTATAGAAAAAATGTGCATGCTCAGGGTTGCCCTCATAATGCTCAGGTTCAGCCAACGACAGAAGTGAGGAAGGGTCAGATCCAGTAGATCATGGTGTGATTCCGCAGGGGCAGTGGCCACAGGTGTAGCTTGTGCTTGCAGCACTAACATGGTGCGGTCCTGATTGTCCTGGCGAACGACAACGGTGTGTATAATGTTACATAATCCTAACAAGTCTAGGTGTATTGGCATATTTCGGCGTCAATTTGCCGGAGTGCCCCTTAAGGTGAATGTCACGCGAGGATAACCAGACCCTCTGACCTGGGCGGTATGAGGGTCCTAGCTGCCGTTTGCGATCTGTTTTGCGTTGTATAGTCTCCACACTCGCCTTCAGCATAGCTCAAGCCTTAAGCCAAGTACGACGACATCGCCGCACGTACTGTTGGGCGGTGGGAACCCCTACCTCGGCCTCCTGTTCTGGGAACACGGGAGCCGGATAACCAAATTGGCATTAAAATGGGGACATGCCGATTGCTGAATGCCACAGCATGTTATGACCATATTCAGCCCAAGGCAAAAGCTCTGCCCAAAAGCTAGGGTGGTCAGTCGTAAGACACCGGAGCATGCGGCCTAGCTCTTGGTTGAGCCATTCGGTCTGGCCATTGGACTCCAGGTGAAACCCGGATGACAGACTTACGGTGGCCCCCAAGGATTGACAGAAGGCCTTCCAGAACCGGCTGGCAAATTGGGGACCCCGGTCAGAGACTATGTCTCGAGGGATCCCGTGTGTCCGGACCACGTGTTGGATTAGTAGGTCTGCTGTCTCCTTGGCATTAGGCAGCTTAGACAGGGCCACGAACTTGCCTACCTTGGAGAACTGGTCTACCAGAACCAGGATGACTGTATTGTTCTTGGACTGTGACAACCCCATTACAAAGTCAAGGGCGATGTGTGCCCAAGGGCGCGAGGGTACTGGCAGTGGTCACAATAGCCCAGGGGTATGACCCTGGGGGGTCTTGCTGCGGGCACATGTCTCACACACTGCCACAAACTCTCTGATGGACATTTTCATACCTGGCCACCAGAACCTACGTTGTAAAAACTCCAAGGTTCTGGTGACTCCATGGTGTGCTGAAAATGGGGAAGCCCGTTGGAGCGCCCCCGCGACCTGGGTTCCGCTGGAGGGCCTCCTTTATCTGTGCCTCAATGGGCCAGGTCAGGGCTGCGACGCAAGATTGTGGCAAGATGGGTTTGGGATCAAGGTTGGTTGCCCTCCCTTCCTGAGACCACAGCCGTGAGAGAGCATCCGGCTTAGAGTTTTTGGAACCTGGCCTATATGTCAGCGTAAAGGCAAAGCGTTCGAAGAAAAGTGACCACCGAGCCTGCCGGGCATTGAGGCACTTCGCCTGGTGAACAAAGGCCAGGTTCTTGTGGTCTGTCCAGACTAGGAGGGGGTGTTTGGCACCCTCTAACCAGTGCCTCCATTCCTCGAGAGCCAACTTCACTGCCAACAGTTCTCGATCCCCCACTGGATTGTTTGGCTGGAGTTAGCCGACGGGAAAAGAGCACTGCCCCGACTCCCACCTCTGAGGCATCTACCTCCACTATGAAGGGCTCCTGCGGGTCCGGAAGTTGGAGGACCGGGGGAGCTGTCAGCCAATTACAGAGGGTAAGAAATGCCCATTGGGCCTCCAGGGACCATTGAAATGGGCCGGTGTTTTTCCAAGTAAGCGCTGTTAGGGGGGCTGCTATCGAGCTAAAATCCCTAACAAACTTCCGGTAGAAGTTGTGCCTTGGGATATAATAAACTCCAGGAAAGACACTGTTGAGGTGTGGAATATAGACTTCTCCAATTTAACGTAGAGGTGGTTCTCTAGGAGAAGTTGAAGGACCCGACGGACATGACCGATGTGCTCCTTAAGTGACCGGCTATAGATCAAGATGTCATCGAGGTAGACGTTGGTTTATCGATCGAGTGTCTCCCTCAAGACCTAGTTAATGAACCGCTGGAAGACAGCTGGGGCATTCATTAAGCCAAAGGGCATGACTAAATACTCGTAATGTCCCGTTGGCGTAAGGAATGCTGTCTTCCATTCGTCCCCCTACCGAATGCGAATCGAATCAGGTTATAAGCGCTGCGGATATCTAACTTGGTGAAAATCGTAGCCTTCTGCAGCGCCTCAAACCCAGTAGACATTAATGGCAAGGGGTAGCGATCCCTGATGGTTATGATGTTTAGCCCACGGTAGTCAATACATACGTACAACTTACGTAACGAGCTATATTTCTTCCCAACAAAGAAGAAGCCCGCCCCCACAGGTGAGGACAATGGTCAAATAAACCCCATGTCCAGGGCTTCCCGGATATATGCCTCCATAGCGGTGCGTTCCACGGCATTTAAGGAGAACAACCTTCCCCTGGGCAGTGAGGTGCCGGGGAGAAGGTTAATAGCACAGTCGTGGTCACGATGGGGTGGGAGGTTGTGGGCTCGAGCAACACTGAACACTTCTCCAAGGTCATGATACTCATGCGGAACCTTGGAGAGATCAATGGTTGCAGGTTTGGTAGATACTGGGGTCTCCCGCTTCAGCAGACACGCCTCACTGCATCGGGGTGCCCAGCCATAAACCGAACGCGATTGCCAGTCGATGCGCGGGTTATACTTTTCCAACCACGGGAACCCCAAGTTCAGCATGAGCCGGGGGGCCCAAGTGATGTAAAAATTAAGGGTCTCTTCGTGCCCTCCGATGCGAAGGCGGACCAGATGGGTAGCATGAGTAATGGGACCTGCTCCCATTAAATTCTTTACCAGCACGCCATCAATGAAGTTCCCCGCAACCCCAGAGTCTACATAAATCCCAATCCTGCCTTGCTTCCCCAAATTAACTGTCCCCTTAAGGTGATGCCAAATGTATGGCCTAGGTTCCGCCCCCCTGACCGAACCTGGCCCGGGCGTTTCCCGATGGTCTTGCTGGTGGTCGGACGCCCCCTAGTTTCATCGGCTCCTCCCCAGAACTCGATCTCTTTGGGTTGCGAGCTGGGGCTGTCCAAGCAGGCCGAGGGTTTAGGGCCCTTGTGCGATTTGCCCTTTCCCTAGCGCGTTGTCGCAAGCGCGTGTCTAAGCGAATGCACATCTCATACATCTCGGTAAGGCGGGTAGGAGGGTTCCGAGTCGCAAGCTCGTCCTTCATACGCTCACTATGGCCCTGGTGAAAAATACCTAGCAGAGCACCCTCGCACCACCCGCTCTCCGCAGCCAGGGTGCGGAATTCGAGTACGTAGTCGGCGGCAGACCAAATCCCCTGGGTTAGGGAGAGTAAGCGTGGGCCGGCTTCAAGCCCCTCCCTGGGGTTGTAGAAGGTCTGCTGGATTGCCTGACGGAAGGCCCGTTCTGTGGAGCACTCAGGCTGGCTTCCGCCTCCCACAGAGCATTAGCCCAGGTTAGGGCCTTGCCAGTTAGTAAGGAAATCATGAAGGCTACCTGGGGCTCGGTGGGAAACCTAGAGGGCTGCTGTTCCATAGCCAGTGAACACTGGAGCAGGAACCCCCTGCAATGCTCTGCCTCCCCAGCGAACCTCTCTGGGGTTGCAATCTGTGTGTCTGAACCCCCGGGAGGGAGTCTAGATGCCCCCAACCTAGGTGGTGATTCAGCCTAGGAACAGCCTCGGCACGCTGTTCTGCAATCAGGGTCAGCTGCTGCGTTATTTTATTCCAGGAGCTGTTCATGGCGGCCAATGGCTGCCCCCTGGAGCTGCAATGCCTCCCTGATAGGCGGGTCCCCTGCTGGTTTCATCTCTGGTCACGCTGTACTGTTACGATGGGGGGAATAGTAGGAGCCAATATACAGGGGGAGAACGATGTTAAGCAACTGGTGCACTTAAAAATAGAGAATATTAAAGGTGATTGTGGCTTAACGTTAAACCCGAGGCGCACAGGGAGTTCCGCACAAAACGTACCGACCGAGGTTCGAACCGGAGGACAGTGACGTATGAACCGCAGGACCAACCAGCCGCGCCACCTGGATGTGAAGGAAGCTAGCGCGAGTAGCGTTATAGCCCTACGGCAGCCGGCAGCGGAAATGAAGGGAAACTAAAGCCTCAGTGACTGAGTGAGGCGCGCAGCTCGCGTAAACACAAAAGAAATAAACAAACTAAAGAGCAGTTTGAAAACACACTGCTTCTACGACCACGGTGCAAAAACCCGAACCGAAAGTGAGACGGTGTGACGTCACCGAGTGCCGCACACTGCCGCCTCAGCGGATGAGCGACGCTCAACCGAACGCGTTATTTGGACACAATAATAATATTACACACAGTTAGGAAGTGATCGTGATCTTGCCCCAGGGTGCACCCCGGCAACCAATATCTTAGGACAGTAGGAAAACTATGTTTTGAAGGACCAATGTTCTCTCAACCAGAGAACTTATCAACTTATCAGAACCGGTCACACACTTTGCGTGAAAAAGGCGACGGCGTGACGAGGACGCGCCACCATACGCAGCTTTAAATAAGGAAGCTGGCAGCTGGGTCTAGTCAGACCTGATTGCAGCTGTGCTTCCTGGGAGTTGGAGTCTTTCTCCTGGCCCCGTGTGATGGCGGCGTGCGCCTCTGTCGCCCCATTGTGGCGACACGGCCTGTGACACCTGCAGCTTGCTTATTCATTGTGCTACTAGTTTAGAAGTCATGTTAGCATAATAACAATATTTAATAGGAAATTTACTTACTTCTCACATACTTCTTACATCTCCAACAGGTCTAGGTATGTTCATAAAAAAATTAGCAACAGATAAAAGGTTCACTTATATGTTTGTTGATTCAAAAAAGTTGTATTGTCACAGAACTAAAAACATACTTAATGATCTAAAAACTTAAATATTTTTGAATGGACAATGCAAGTATAAAAAACAGGGACACTGTCATCTAGTTATAAGTAGGCCACATTTATTAAAACTAAAAAAGTACAAAATATGGACCTGTAGGATATGTTTTGACAGGTGCTTTAGATTGATTGTGACCATAGACACAGCACAGGCATTGCTGAGACAAGAGACAAGAAAAGCAGTTAGAGCTAATAATAATCACATTACTTCCACTTCTTTTGTTGTGACACAGCAAATAACTTCATCATTAGGGGTTTTATTGTTGAGGGACTGAATCTTATCAGTCGAGAAGGCTGAGACAACCCTTTTGATGTGTCAGGCACACTATCCATGTCTGTAGGAGCAAAAGGAAATAGAATATTAACATTTAACTTTTGAGTAACATTTGAATTTCCAGTGATAGTAAGCAATGACAGTAAGCATCAAACAAATTTTGAGATTATTTAATTAATGCATTATGTTGTAAATTTTCATTTAAGTATAGCTTTTATCAGCACATAATACTACTTCAAATCAGTCGTAATGCAGCTTGTAATAACATAACTACATAATGTACATGCAAAAACAAATACAGATCTGAAGAGAATTAGTTTCATCATAGATGCATGTAGATAAAAAAAAAAATTACCATGTTTGTCACTGTCTGATATTTCTTACAAATCAGAGCTGATTGTGTGTCCATCCAAACATGACTGTCAAAAGGATCAGACATAATAAATAACCCTCATAGAGCCAGTGTATAATTTATTATGTCAGAAAACTACAAGAAAGTGTACACTGCTTTGCATTTGTTACTGACATACATATATATTTCCAAAAATACTTAGCATTACTTACAAATTGAGTTTCCTCAATTAATATGACCTTGTCAGGCCGGACATAAGTTACGATAAGAATGTCCTTTAATGGTCCCACAATGGGGGAAATTCACATTTCTCAGCTTTTCTTTCTTCAGACTTCTGATGAAAATCATTTTTCACAAGGTCTCTGCTCAAAGTCTGTTTAAATGTAAGGGATGGTTCAACTAGTTTGTTGTGGCAAGGCATCAGAATTTGTAACCTGAACACATGATAAGAAGTTTATGAATCTCTTAATATATGCATATGAAAATGCACTTTTTGCTAATGCTGATTTAAATTTAATTTAATGCTTAGATTTAAATTTTAATATATCATTTGTCTGCACACAAAAAATAATTCTTTTGTCAGTTTTTTTTAGTTAGTTAAATTTTTATTTACTTAAGTAAGTTTAAAACAAGTTTAAAGAAAGTAATAATTTGAAACTATTTTAACTTAAAAAATTTAGTTGTCAGAAAGCTCGTTCTTCCCCAGATGTGAGCGGCTACGCGGAGCAATTGCGTACGCCACTTGCGCATAGTGAGAGCTTCCCGGGCACCGGCTACGCGGGGAATACTGTGTACGCCGGCCAAACGGAGGGAACACGCTCCCACGAGTATGACCTGCGCGGAGCTATTGCGCAGCGACGCATCGTGGCAGAACGCGGAAGGAGAAGTCCAGAAAACACCGGGATAAAAACCAAACCGATTTATTCATGAAACTGGTGACGGAACACCAACAAAAAGGGGGAACAAACGGACAAACTAACATTGGGCAAAACAAAGACGTGCCCTGAAAAGAGGGAAAACGGAAACTAAATAACAAACCAACTAATCACATGCACAGAAACAAACCAATCACCCAGCTGAGACAATGAAAAACACAAACGAGCTGTTAAAACTTAGCAATATAAAATTATTCATAAATTGTCAAATTTATACTTTTTCATTTATGTTGTTATTGCAAAAATTTAAACAAACAAGTTATATATGACAAAACAGATCAAATGCTTAAATGGATTCCTGCACATCCGGCTGAAATTGCTATTATTGCTATTATTATATTATATTATTATATTATTGTTGTCAGTGTGTGTTGTGCTGCGTTGGCTGAGTGAATCAGTGTTAAAGACTTTGACTGAGTATAGTCCACCAAACAAAAGTTTTTAACATTTAATATGTCAGGCTAACTAGTAACAGGTTTAGTTTTCACTATTGGAAATTACAAGTAAAAATACCATTTCGACATGTAAGAAATGTCACATGAAGATATCTATAATACAATTTTGACATATTACAATACATATTTTTACATGTAGAAAATTCAGGTTAGAGATATCATTAATTTAATTGCTGATATCTGAAATTCTCTTGTAACTAGTAAGAATAACAATTTCATATATCTACAGTTGCATTTCCACATGTTGAAATGTAATTGTTACTAGTGAAAATGTCATGTTCTTTTTCAGATATCAACAATTACTCTTTCAAACATGCTTTCAAACAATCACTTTTGTTCACGTTTCGGATATGTGGGTCATCCCCGGTTTTTACAATAATGTTGCTTCAGAATAAAAGTGTAACATGGCAGAGCAAGTGATAACAATAATCCAGCGGAAATGTTTTGCAATTGAACGCATAGAAAAGGTATATGCAGTCAAAGGGAACTACACGCCATAGATGCCACGATTGTCAATGCAGAGAGAATTGCTGACCAACTTTCTACAGAGACGGCAAACAAATTAATCTCCTGGTGATCAGAGTGTAGCCTGTGGGACATAAGGTTCCAGTGGGAAAGAAATTAGAGGGGCATTAGGACCTAGTAGGAAGTACTGCCTCAAGTAATTAAGGCGAATTAAATTGAGCTCCCTAGGGATCCGTAGCATGCCGGCATCGTTGAGAAGCGTGCTCAGAAAGCCAGTCTGGAGTTTCCGACTTTAGTCCTTGCTTGTGGTGTGTGAGGTTCAAACGCAGGAGAAACGGTATGTCAACTTTTTAGTGGTTGCTTATTTCAAGTGTATGAGTAGCTCAAATCTCTGGATAGGCTCAATGGGGTGTTTATTTATCCTGTAGTTGAATGCAGTACTGAGGATTTGTTCTGGTTGTACCTTCAGTAATATTGGAGAGAGGAGTGGAATTACAGGTAACTGCTTTTTAGCAATGCTGGTTAATGCCTGTAGATTGTGGGGCTGTGGGTTCTTATACTGGGGTGGCTCAATATGACTTGGTTATTTGTTGTCGGCTCCAGTGGTTGTATTTTAATTAATGTTTAGTTATCCAGGGGAACCAGGGCCTGTGGAAGAGTGTGTAGAAGGCATTGGCAGACATTACAGAGCAACCTACAGAAGGGTAATATATACTAGTAGTTTTGCATGATGGTGTTGGGCTAGTAGCATTAGCCTAGTATGGCTAACTGCAGGTTTAGGATAATTGCTTATCCATAATTGTGGTAACATTAATTTAGTCTCTTTTATAGGAATGATTGGTGGTCAGCATAGGATGTAGCCACTGTTTTTCTTATTTTTATTTTCATTGTTTTTTCCATCTTCTCACTCTTTAGTATTGATGTTTCTTATGTTTTATTTATATTTGTTTTTCGATTGTGACAAGAATTGACGGTCTGAGTTTTAAAGTCGTGTTCCAATGTCATTCTTTTAATCAAAACCAGATATTAATTGCCATGAATGGTTTAGAACTCTGTTTTAAATATTGGAAAGTGTTTGTAACCTTTCTGTAAGCCATCTTCTATCCCAGTTCATGTGTGGTGGTTTGGGTGAATAACAATTGAGATTTTTGGTGTGGAAATGGATACCTGGGTGTGTAGATTTAAATGTAATAATATATTGATTGTGGTGATTATCTCCATACTGGGCTAGGGGTTGTTGCTTACCCTCATGACATGTTTCACTTTTTATACTGTTGACTGCAATTCTAGAGTTTTCTATGGCAAAACCATAAATGTATAATTGATATTTGCTTGATCATTTCTTAGTCATTTTATTCAGCAGCTGTGTGATCAGTTGAATGAACCATTGTCGGGAACAGTATAATTAAATAGGGTTCTCCCACCCTTTATAATCAGGGAGTGACATAGTCTTCATTTACTTGGGTGTAGTCATGGGGCCCACGAGAAATAATTTTTAATTTACAACAACATTCCCCAATGACCTTCTTGGATTCCCCAATTACCGTTTGGATTTTTTGGTGCCTTCATGTGAATATTAGCGGTGGATGGAGTATGACGTCATCTGGTGTCATCGCCTAATTTGCATACCCACGTCAAGATCAGAACACAAAACGGCCATTGGTCGGCATTCAACTCAATTTGCATATTGGTTTTGAATATGTGCCCTCATTTGCATATTAGTTCTTACATGTCAAAATAACGTTTTAATTTTAACTAGTTGAAACTTTTTATATATGCAATTCAATTCTGACTAGTGATAAAAGGAATTGTAGATATCTTAAATACAATTGTCACTAGTAACAATATAATTTTCACTATTAAAAACTGTTATTTCAGATATTTGAAATGCAGTTTTAGATATCTATATTGTAATTTCAGATATCTGAAATTATGTTTTTACTAGTTACAATTGCAGGCCCAACATATCAGTAATTTAATCGTTACTATTAAGAATTGAGTTTTACGTATTCCATATTTACATATTGATCTCTATAATGTGAGAACAATTAGAGATATATAAAATTATCATTTCCACTAGTGGAAATTTAATTGTTGATATCTACAATGCTACTAGTCAAAATTACATTATGTATATGTTTACTTGCAATTCTAACTAGTAAAAATATAATTTTAGATATCTACAATTGCCATTACCACTACTTATTAAATGTTAAAAGGGCTTGCCATACAAAATTTTGACTATTAGTTTGATAAAGGATTTTTTTTTTCTCCACACGTGTTCAGTTCTGTTTTTATTTCTTATATCCGAGTCCTTTTCTAGTGAAATGGAATATTGTAAATAGGGACCATTGAAGGTTGCATCTGTGAGGTGGAAGGTGCATTTATTTCTACATTAACGTTTGAATGATAAAGAGTATTTTTCTGGTTTGTGATGTTTGCTGAGTTCAGCCTTCCACAACAATACAGTGAATAAATTTCATCATAGTTTGAATGGTTACCACTATTTTGGGCCATGCAATCATCCTGATTATAATCGCTGATATGAGATTTCTTGATGCCTCACCTATAACGCACATCCAGTATTTACAACTAAATATCGCAAAGAGAAAATGGTGCAAGTTTGTCAGACATTCCATATATAAAATTGTTAATTTTATGTATGTATGGGCGGCACTGTGGCTTAGTGGTTAGCACGTTCGCCTCTCAGCACTAGGGATTCCCAATTCGAATCCCAAACTGAGTTTCCATGTTCTCCCTGTGTCAGCGTGGATTTGCTCTGGGTTCTCCGGTTTCCTCCCACAGTCTAAAAACATGGATCAAGGTCAATTGAATTTGCAAAAATATGCCCCATATAGTGTGTCTGTATGCGTTAGTGTGTGCCCAGCGATAGATTGGCGCCCTGTCCTGGGTGTTTCTGCCCAGCGCCTGAAACTTTCTTTCCTGGATGGGCATGGGGAACACCCCCTGCGACCCTAGTAGAGGGTAAATAAGATCATAAGTTAATGGATGGATATATATTTGTATATAAACATTTCAGAAGGCAAACACTAGTTAATTTTGGACAGCTAATCATAGTTTTCTGGTGTCCATTCCCAAAAATAGAAAAACTTAATCAGTTCAGTGAAAAATTTCCAAGGCAATTCTAGAAGCACTGCATAGACATTAGTAATTGAACTCATTTAACTGTACTTAATGTACTGTACATTACTTAATGTAATATGTAGTTAATATAATTCTGTAATCAATGTAAAACTTAACTGGTGTCCAGTTGGACATCCTGTCAGAGGTAAATTACAATAATTTAAACTTAATGTTTTAAAAGCATGAATTAATTAATTACTGGAGTAGACATAAAATTTCTGACTCCTATGGTGTGTGTGGAACAACTTTTTCTAATAAGAACAACACACATCTATGTTTATTTGACAAGATGTGTTCGTTTAGTAATACTGTATTCTGTATAAAATGGATTTTAGTCAATCCATTGTGTTCAGAAAAAGCAGTATACTTGAATTACCATGATCATTGTGTGTGTGTGTGTGTGTGTGTGTCTGTGTGTGTGTGTGTGTGTGTGTGTATATATATATATATATATATATATATATATATATATATATATATATATATATATATATATATATATATATATATATAATTTGCTGCTTCCAATGACCCCAATTAAACAGATACTGATTTTGTGCCGGATTGTGTATTCTTCATCAAACATACATTTGTTTAATTTATGGCAAATCTCAGATAACCTCTGGTATGGTCCGTGTGGTTTTACTCCGGGTTGTTCGGTTTCCTCCCACAGTCCAAAAACATGAATCAAGTCAATTGAATTCTACAAATTGCCCTGTATAGAGTATGTCTGTGTGAATGAGTGTGTGCCCTGTCCTGGGTGTATCTGCCCAGCACCCAAGACATTCTCCCCTGGATGGGAATAAGGAACCCCCCCGCAACCCTTATAGAGGATAAAGTGGAAGATAATTGATGGATGGCTAACATCTGGTATGCATTTGATAATGTTTTGTGAAAAACCACAAGGCACACAACCATGAATCCAAAAATTCATACATTCATATAAAGAATTTTATGATGAATTGCTGCTTCCAATTTATTTGTTGCAATTTGTCATAAAATTTAAATATATGCCTGATGAAGTATTCACAGATAAATGGTATGTATCTACCATAAATAAATGGCATTTATCTAACATAAAATCCATCAGTCTGCAGTTGTAACTGGTGCTTTCGATTATTTAGACCTGTTTACAATTACAACCTGTTTGACAGTTTACGAATGGTGGTTTAAAGCTGCTCAATTAAAACATAAATAACAAACAGGCTTTTTTGCATTCAGTATCATCAAAGCATTACTGTGAATGCCGTCAGGTATGGCTTTTAAAATAAATATAGAAATGGTTTTACATCACTAATAGTTGATCATTTGCTGCATTATTTATCAGATTGCATAGGGCTCATCTAACTAATTTGTCACTGTGACCTGCACCAGAGGACCGCAAAGTGTTAAGAACACATGAAGCAACATACAGCAGTTATTGTACAGTGTATTTAGGTTTTCTGTCACTGTGGGCACCAGGGCACAGAAGTATGTTGCAGAGTCTGGCATCGAAGCAGGAGATATGATCAGATGCACTTGTTTATCATTAATTTTAGCAGACATATGTGGTGGTCTGGTTGAGCTCATATCACCACTCGGTAGGATGTAAAGAAGGAACTCGGGTTTAGATTTTTTATATTGCCTGTACCACTGAAGATTATTAACAAATGAATTTTTGTAGCTGCAGGAAAGTTCAACATCATCACCATCATCAGTTATTTCACTTGAAAATACTGGCTCTATTGGATTTGCCATAGATTGATCTGCCATAGGTTGATCTGTCGTAGATATAAACAACAGGTAACAGATGTTGTTAAGGTTTAGCAAACATAGTGTTTAATCTATAAATAAAATGTTATTTATAAAAGTAATTTAAAAGATACTAAATTATTCCACATTTACTCACCCAAGAAAAGCAAAAAATATATAGAAAAAGCAGGCAGCATGGTTTTGGTTAGAAGGATAAACATAGTCTTACAGTTCTTTCTGCTCAGAGGTCTTACAAATTTCCACCTCGTAAGTGAGCGTGCCACGTGACAGTGTAAGAATGTTTTGTAGGTCAACCTAAACTGAACACAGGAAAACCTTTAGAAATAAGGAAATTTGGTTTGGACGACATGTATCGTAGTGGTTAACACATCTGCTTCTCAGCACTAGGGATCCAGGTTCAAATCCCAATCTAGTGAAAGTTTCTTTGTTCCCCCTGTGTCTGTGGGTTTTCTCTGTATAATCTGGTTTTCTCCTGCATTCCAAAAACATGGATTCAATGTGAGTTGGCTGCTCTAAATTTACCCCCTCTAAATTTACCCCTATATAGTATCTTTGTGAGTGATTGTGCCCAATGACTGATTGGTGCTTTTTTTATGTGTATTGGACAAGCAGTGTTTGTTTAGTGGTTCTGTATCATTGTGTTCAGAAAAATCAGTAAGCATGAATACTCAAGAATTCCTACCTGATGTTTAAGTTTGCTTTGTTAGCATAAGCAATATTACAAAAACGTATACAGCAAGCTTTTAATACTCAAATTCATGTCTCAACAAAACTGCAGCCATGTTTTCAACAAAACACATGAGAGTTTCTGGCTCATGAAGTGTTCCCAGTAAGTTTCCATAAACAGGGATTGTTTAGAGTTCCCCAAAAAAGTGTTGTATTTGTATCACTTTGTCAGTCCACTAACAATTTGGAAACAGTTCCTGAATTAAATAGCTCTGTGTGTCATTTTATTGATAATCGATTTTGACTGTAATAAAAAAAAAATAAAATAAAATATATATATATATAAATAAATAATGTGTAGCAAGTACTTCCTGTTTATTTTATAATTTATTACTTTTTTGTTTTCTACCATTAATTTGCTTTCTGTCACTTTGTGTGGCAGTGTGTTGTGTTTTTTTTTTATTTTTGTTTTATATATATAACTATTAAGCAGTGGGTTATTAAGCCAGGGTTCGGAGGGGACCCGCCTGTCCTGATGGAACGGTTGCAGCTGGATGGACGCGTGGGCAAGGTGGTGTGTCTGGTGTCTCTTTCCGTAGTAGACATCAAGGATTTATACCTCTTTGGCTTTATGATTGTGTATATTATGCTAATCAATTAAGGCATTGCCCTAGTGTATAGGGAAAATAAGAGTTGGGTCAGCTGTCCAGTGTCCCCACAATATGATTATTATGATGGGCATAGCTGATGAAACTCAGACTTTGACTATTAATTGCAACATGGAAACCATCTTGGGGAAGCTGTCGTCATTCCGAAAGAGTTTGAAAGCCTTGGAGACTAGGGATTCCAGTTAAAATGCCGTGGGCCTTTGTCTAAACAAAAAGTCTTACCTGCCTTTTTGCCCCATGTTTTCAGTATTTAGCCTTTGGGGCGAGTTGTTGATAGCGATTCCTCCCCCAAAAGAACCGTTGCTATGGATGTCTGGCTACGTACCCTGTTCTTCCTAGAAGGACAAATGCTGTGTTTCCGCTATGGCATTCTGCAAAATGAGAATACAGACTCTCTGCCCCCCATCTTCCTAGATCAACACGCCTTCACTTGACTTCCCCGGTCCGGCATGATGGGTCTGAGCTTCTTAATGTGGCAGGTTGCCCTGTAACTGTGACTAGTCCATGTCAATGTTGACTGTGCTGTGTGCCAAAAGGTGTTTCTTTTTTTGTGTTCCTACATTGTGCTTCTGGGAACATTCTGGGAAATAAAAACAGTTTTTTATTTTACCTTTCTTTTGTTTCCCAATGTGTTCCATCTGATTTTTCTCACATCTGAATTTTCCCATTGCAGAATTAATACAGTATCATCAATTATTTAATAAATAAAAAATATGCTTTTTATGTTCTTTTCCATTTTTTAAAATTTATGTGTCCATATTTCTTTTTATTCTGTTATTCTTCGTTTCATTTGTTAATTTCTGTTCCACATGGGTGGCTTAGTGGTTAGCACGTTCGCCTCTCAGTGCTAGGGATTCCCGTTTCGAATCCCCATCTGGGTGGAGTTTCCATGTTCTCCCCATGTCCGCGTGGGTTTCCTCCGGGTTCTCCGGTTTCCTCCCACAGTCCAAAAACATGGATCAAGTCAATTGAGTTCTCCAACTTGCCAATGAGTGTGTGAGTGAGTGTGTGCCCAGCAATAGATTGGCGCCCTGTCCTTCGTGTATCTGCCCAGCGCCCGAAATGTTCTCCCCTGGTTGGGCATGTGGAACCCCCCCGTGACCCTAATGTAGGATAAAGCGGAAGATAATGGATGGATGTTTTTCCACATTAGCTGGAGTACACATCACCAGATTTAGACATTTTAGACAAACAAGTGAACAGTTTAGAAATTATGGTTTGAAGCTGCCTGCTCAATTAACACATGAAAACATCAATCATAATAATAATAATTATTATTATTATTAATAGGATCAAACCTTTACCATGAATGCCACATGTTATGGCTTTTAAAATAAATTGCACAAATTGTAATATAGAAATGTTTTTACTTCATTAATAAATGATTAGTCACTGCATTATTTATCAGACTGCATAGGGCCCATCTAACTAACTTGGCACTGGAACCTGCACCAGAGGACTGTAAAGTATTAAGAACACATGAAGTAACATACAGCAGTTATTGTACAGTGTTTTTGGGTTTCCTGTCACTGTGGGCACCAGGGCACAGAAGTATGTTGCAGAATCTGACCGTGAAGCAGCAGATATGATCAGATGCACAAGTTTATCTTTATTTTCAGCAGACATGTGTGGCGGTCTGGTTGAACTCATAGCACCACTCGGAAGGATGTAAAGAAGGAACTCGGGTTTAGATTTTTTATATTGCCTGTACCACTGAAGACTACTAACAGTTGAGGCAAACTTTTTGTAGCTGCAGGACAGTTTAACGTCATCACCATCAACAGCACTTAATCCACTTGAAAACAGTGGCTCTATTGGATTTGCCATAGATTGATCTGCCATAGATAGATCTGTCATTAGTATAAACAAAAGGTAACAGATGTTAAGGTTTAGTAAATATAGTGTTTAATTAATCTGTAAATAAAATAATATTAAAAAAAGACATCCAAAAAAAATACAAATTTATTTTTTTTTTTTTTTACTCACCCAAGAAATGCAAAATGTATATAGAAAAAGCAGTCAGTATGGTTTTGGTTAGAAGTATAAACATAGTCTGACAGTTCTTTCTACTCTGAGGTCTTACAAATTTCCACCTCGTATGTGAGTGTGCCACATGACCGTGTAAGCATGTTTTGTAGATCAACCTAAACTGAACACAGGAAAACATTTAGAAATAAGGAAATATGGTTTGGGGTGACATCTGGTGTAGTGGTTAACACATCTGCTTCTCAGCACTGGGGATCCCAATCTAGTGAAAGCATGTTTTGTAAGTCAACCTACATTTACATTTGGTCATTTAGCAGACGCTTTTATCCAAAGCAATGGAGCAATGAGGGTTAAGGGTCTTGCTCAAGGACCCACATTGGTAACTTCAGTGAACCTGGGATTTGAACCCCCAACCTTCAGATTGATAGCCCAACACCCTAACCACTGAGCTACCACGGCCTAAACGGAACACAGCGATTTTTTTATTTTATTTTATTTATTTATTTATTTTTTTTTATTAATCCCACGTTCCAAAAATTTACTTTTGGAACATGAAATAAAAAGGACAGGGCGCCTAGTGCCCAAAATGTTCTCCCCCAGTTGACCATTTAGTGGTTCGGGCTTTGGACCATTTTGTATGTGTGTGTTTCATTAATTTTCAAAATTTGCAAAATTTTTAATTTGCAAAATTTTGCCTTTTTGCATACAAGCTTGTGGCCACACATTAATAAGATTAACATGCAATTAACAATGGAGCATGGTTTATGAAAGTTGACGCCACACTTCACCTGAACTGCAATGCCAAAGATGTCACATTTTAGAAGGCAAGCAACACTTACTTTATATATTTTATATATAATTTATATACCTATACTTCATCTTGTATTTTCAAATTTATGCGAGTGTTTATAGAAATCATAGAACGCCACAATTCACGTTGTTACAGGTGCCTGTGGCACCTGTCCCTCGTTTGGGGTGGTAATTGTCTTCGTTGGGTGATTGGTTGGTTTTGTGCACGTGTTTAGTTCCTTTTGTATTTATTCTGAGTTTTCCTTCCCTTTGGTGCACGTCTTTATTTTGTGGTTTCTATACCCAATGTTACGTTGTTTTGTTTGTTCCCCATTTTCGTTGGTGTCCCGTCACCAATTTTTATTAAATTAAACATTTTGGATTTTATCCCGGTGTTTGGACTCTCCTTCCGCATTCAACCACGGTACGGTGCTGCGCACCTTCTCCGCGTGGGTCGTATACCGTGGGAGCGTTCGCCGTGGACCCACGCACGCATTTTTCCCCGCGTGGTCGGTACCCGGGAGCGCTCACTAGGCGCGAGCGGCTGAACGCAGCAACTCCGCGTTAGCCGCCCTCCTCCGGGGAAGAACGGACAGCCTCTAACAGAAAGACGTGCCAAAATATCTGGAGAGTTCCGGACACCAGGGGTCGCCCATTGCCGAGTCGGATTACCAGAGGCCGCCCGCTGACGATTCCGAGTACCAGGGACCGCCCACTGCTGAGTATGAGCATCAGGGACCGCCCGCTTCCGTGTCGGAGCACCGGGGACCGCCTGCTGCGTGGCCCGGGCCCCCTTGCCGACTACAAGCACCAGGGTCCTCCCGCCGCCGACTCTGAGCACCTGGGGCGCTCTCCCCGCCTCGCCACTAGAGGGCGCCGATTCGCGCCCCCGCAACGAGATGTAGTACTCCATGCCGTCAGCAGGGGGCATCCAGCATGCCTCATTGCCAGAGGGACCTTCCCCCCCCCCCCCCCCTTTTTTATGAGAACTGTTTGTTATCTTTTTTATTTTTTGTTGGGTCGCTGTCCTTTTTTGCGCGACCCTTGGGGTGGGGGTATGTTACAGGTGCCTGTGGCACCTGTCCCTCGTTTGGGGTGGTAATTGTCTTCGTTGGGTGATTGGTTGGTTTTGTGCACGTGTTTAGTTCCTTTTGTATTTATTCTGAGTTTTCCTTCCCTTTGGTGCACGTCTTTATTTTGTGGTTTCTATACCCAATGTTACGTTGTTTTGTTTGTTCCCCATTTTCGTTGGTGTCCCGTCACCAATTTTTATTAAATTAAACATTTTGGATTTTATCCCGGTGTTTGGACTCTCCTTCCGCATTCAACCACGGTACGGTGCTGCGCACCTTCTCCGCGTGGGTCGTATACCGTGGGAGCGTTCGCCGTGGACCCACGCACGCATTTTTCCCCGCGTGGTCGGTACCCGGGAGCGCTCACTAGGCGCGAGCGGCTGAACGCAGCAACTCCGCGTTAGCCGCCCTCCTCCGGGGAAGAACGGACAGCCTCTAACAGAAAGACGTGCCAAAATATCTGGAGAGTTCCGGACACCAGGGGTCGCCCATTGCCGAGTCGGATTACCAGAGGCCGCCCGCTGACGATTCCGAGTACCAGGGACCGCCCACTGCTGAGTATGAGCATCAGGGACCGCCCGCTTCCGTGTCGGAGCACCGGGGACCGCCTGCTGCGTGGCCCGGGCCCCCTTGCCGACTACAAGCACCAGGGTCCTCCCGCCGCTGACTCTGAGCACCTGGGGCGCTCTCCCCGCCTCGCCACTAGAGGGTGCCGATTCGCGCCCCCGCAACGAGATGTAGTACTCCATGCCGTCAGCAGGGGGCATCCAGCATGCCTCATTGCCAGAGGGACCTTCCCCCCCCCCCTTTTTTTATGAGAACTGTTTGTTATCTTTTTTATTTATTTTTTGTTGGGTCGCTGTCCTTTTTTGCGCGACCCTTGGGGTGGGGGTATGTTACAGGTGCCTGTGGCACCTGTCCCTCGTTTGGGGTGGTAATTGTCTTCGTTGGGTGATTGGTTGGTTTTGTGCACGTGTTTAGTTCCTTTTGTATTTATTCTGAGTTTTCCTTCCCTTTGGTGCGCGTCTTTATTTTGTGGTTTCTAGACCCAATGTTACGTTGTTTTGTTTGTTCCCCATTTTCGTTGGTGTCCTGTCACCAATTTTTATTAAATTAAACATTTTGGATTTTATCCCGGTGTTTTGGACTCTCCTTCCGCGTTCAACCACGGTACGGCACTGCGCACCTTCTCCGCGTGGGTCGTATACCGTGGGAGCGTTCGCCGTGGACCCACGCACGCATTTTTCCCCGCGTGGTCGGTACCCGGGAGCGCTCACTAGGCGCGAACGGCTGAACGCAGCAACTCCGCGTTAGCCGCCCTCCTCCGGGGAAGAACGGACAGCCTCTAACACACGTATGGTCATATTTGTTTAATATAAATAATGTAAAAATGTTTGTTTAACTTTTAATAATTTTCACGTTTAGCCTCTACTACTGTAATTATGAACCTGTACTACAAAAGGAAAGTAATAATTTTCTCTTTAAATCATTTTTTTCTCTCATTCAAACCCAATGTGAGGATTTGGCCTAAGAGAGTAATGAATGAGTGAAGTTTGGTCTTTTTATGGTACTGTATTAATATATTAAACCACGTTTAGCTGGTTTTACGTTAATTGTTTTAGACCAGGGGTCTCAAACTCAAATTACCTGGGGGCCACTAACCAGGCTGTGTTTTCGATGAGGGGCCAGATTAAAGAATTGCAACAAAAAGCAGCGGAAAAATGGAAAATCAACTATTTATATAATAACTATGTACACATTCATTTATTATCTTCCGCTTTATCCTTTAGTAGGGTCGTGGGGGGTTCCCCATGCCCATCCAGGGGAGAATGTTTCGGGTGCTGGGCACCCTCTGTACACATATTGAAATTCAAATACACTCAATGTTTGCTCAGTGCTTGCTACCAGAAACTGGACAGTGCTTCTTCTGACACAAATGAGCCATATTTGCTTTAAGTGAGTTTGCAGTGGACACTCTGATGATGGACTGGAGATGGGCATCGGTCAGTCTGGATCTGTGCTTGGATTTATTAAATTTTACAGTTGAGAAGAGTTTTTCACACACATTTTTTCCAAGTCAACTTTTCTTTATTTATTTTTTTAAATGCTTGAGGGGCCAAAAAAGAATGCTTCGTGGGCTGGATGTGGCCTGCGGGCCGGCACTTTGAGACCCCTGTTTTAGACTGTCCCAAATATGAAGTTTAATATTTTCTGTCCATCAGACCAATCACCTGAAACTGCATTTATCATTCTGGAGTATATTTTGAAATTTACTTTTGACCTGCTACCATGTTCTTTTCACTTTGATCATTTTGCTTCTAATTCCAGATATTATTAATATTATTAATTTACTATAAAACATTTAAAATGCTAAAGAATGGATCTATGAATAACTCCCGTTCAGCAGTAGAGAAAAAAGAAGCCTGTTTTTAATGTTCTTTCAACATTATCAGCTTTATCGATTACTGGGACTGTTTGAATTCTGCGTGCACCTGCAGAATCATCAATTACACAAGCCTCGCTTGACGTAGTGAGAACAGTTCACATTTGGATTTCAATAGTGGAACAGAACTAGTCAGAAATGAACTGTTTGGCTAACTCAGGCGAGGCTTGCTCAAACAAGCGCTGCTTTTATAAGCTCGCTTCGTGGAACAGGCCCCTGGACTAATTCTAATTCCAAGACAAAATCCTTCTTTGTCTATTACGTTATTTTTATTCTTTTTTTCATGGACTCTCACTGACACACAGGTACCTGGTGGATTGTAAGTGGTTTGGCCCAAAGGAGCTCAGCAGGGTGGAAATCCTAGTTCTGGAACTTATTATATAGTTCTGTTTAATGCTATAATACCCTCATTCAAACAAACTACTGTTGGTTTGAAACATGGTTCCATTCACAAGTTTGGACAACTTTTTATTAACAAACTTGTTTGTTTGTAAATATGACTTAAACGAGAGCACATTCATTAATAATGAACATATTTTAATATGAGGGGTTTTCAACATTTTATATGATTAAATGCATACATTAATGTATGTAGTTATAATTTAAAAATCTATTTATATTTAGAATAATATTATTTAAGTTAATATTTTGCAGAGCAGTAACGCACACAGAACGCAAGATAGCAGTCAAGACAAGGGTACATTATTAACAGCAGAAGTAAACAAAACAAGACAGAAATTACATGCCACATGGAAGATAAAAGAAGTGATGACCTCTCAAATGAGAGAGGCCAAATGCAAGGTATAAGTTACCAAAAGAACAGATATGTGACCAATAAACACAATGAGCTGAATTCTGAAACAACGCTTTATTAATTAACTAAACAGGGACTAAAACTCAGGATTTAGTTATTTAACACAAATGAGGCATGGGGAAATAGGAAATAACCTGCAGCTCTTAAACAAAACAGTTTAGGTCCCAGGTCATCATTTATTTCAGCCCTGGGGCCTGTTCCACGAAGCGAGCTAACTCTGTAAACCTGGCTTTTTAAGACAAACCTGGGTTGATTTGCTCAAATTCGGTTGCTTTGTACCAAGTTAGTGTTTTTGCTTAGTTAAGCTGTATTTTTATATATATATATATATATATACACAGTATATATTTTTGCTTAGTTAAGCTGTATTTTATATATATATATATATATATATATATATATATATATATATATATATATATATATATATATATATATATATATATATATATATATATATATTTATTATTATAATTATTTATTAATTTTTTTTATGTAAAATTAATATTAGGTAAACTGGTCATTAATAGTAATGCATGTATACCTAAATGTTTAATAAAGAGAATAGAGAGAATAATGCAGAGAATAATATTCTTAGAGAATCGGATTAAGATTAATTACATTAATCTCTTTCCTCAAAATTCTACACAAAATACCACATTATGACCATGTGAAAAAAGTTTTCTTGAGAGTTTTGAAAATGTATTAAAAATAAAAAACTAAGAAATCACATTTACATAAGTATTCACAGCCTTCGCCATGAGGCTCAAAATGAAGCTCAGGTGCATCCTGTTTCCATCCTTGAGCTGTTTCTACAGCTTAAATGGAGTCCACCTGTGGTAAATCCAGTTGATTGGACATGATTTGGAAAGGCAAACACCTGTCTATACAAAGTCCCACAGTTGACTGCATGTCAGAGGGCAAACATGAAGTATGAAGTCAAAGGAATTGTTTGCAGACCTCCGAGACAAAATTGTCTTGAGGCTCAAATCTGGGGAAGGATACAGAAAAATTTCCCAAATTTGCCAAAAGGCACCTGAAGGACTCTCAGACCATGAGAAACAAAATTCTCTGGTCTAATGAGACAAAGATTGAACTACTTGGTGTGAATGCCAGGCATCATGTTTGGAGGAAACCAGGCACTGCTCATCACGAGGCCAATACCATCCCTACAGTCAAGCATGGTTGTGGCAGCATCATGCTATGGGGATGTTTTTCAGCAGCAGGAACTGGCAGACTAGTCAGGATAGAGGGTAAGATGAATGCAGCAATGTACAATGTCCTGTATGAAAACTTGCTCCAGAGCGCTCTTGACCTCAGGCTGGGGTGACGGTTCATTTTTCAGCAGGACAACGGCCCGAAGCACAAAGCCAAGATCTCAAAGGAGTGGCTTCAGGACCACTCTGTGAATGTTCTGGAGTGGCCCAGCCAGAGCCCAGACTTGAATCCGATTGAACATCTCTGGAGAGATCTGAAAATGGCTGTGCACAGACATCTCCCATCCAACCTGATGGAGCTTCAAAGGTACTGCAAAGAAGAATGGGCAAAACTGCCTAAAGATAGGTGTGCTAAGCTTGTGGCATCATATTCAAAAAGAATTGAGGCTGTAGTTGCTGCCAAAGGTGGTTCTACAAAGTATTAAGCAAAGGCTGTGAATACTTATGTAAATTATTTCTTTGTTTTTTTAATTTTAATAAATTTTCAAAACTCTCAAGAAAACTTTTCACATGGTCATAATGGGGTATTTTGTGTAGAATTTTGAGGAAAGAGATTAATTTAATACAATTTGAAATAAGGCTGTAACGTAACAAAATGTGGACAAAGTGAAGTTCTGTGAATACTTTCCGGATGCACTGTATGTCCAGAACATCTGCACACACACTCTCCACAGTTTCCTCACGCTTACTCAGCATGTTACAACACTAAACAAAGGGGTGTAGCCATACTAATTAACAAAAGCAGTCTGAAGACATTCTTAAACAATACATGAGGGATTTTGATCTTCACAACACCCCACTCTTAGAGAATATAGTAATATAGAATATAGTTGCTCCGGCACCGGCAACGGGCACAGCTTACCCACTGGAAGCTCTCAGGGGGGGGGGGGGGTCCTTACAGGCGCCGCAGATGGCACAGGAGCGCACAAAGGACTGATCGTCTGCCTGTAAGGACTCCCACCAGTACCTCCGTTGGACAAGCTGGATGGTTCGAAGGACGCCTGGATGACCAGTGCACAGAGAGGAATGGGCCCACGTAATGATACAGGCACGAAAGGGGGCAGGGACGTACGTCCTACCCTCTGGACAGTTTGACGGTACAGTGACTGTGCGCAGCGCCTCCTGAATCTGGGTGTCAACCTCCCAACGAATTAGACCTAGAAACTTGCTCGCAGGAATAATCGAAGTACCAAGGTCCGGATTGGATTGCGAGGGGCTGTGAAGTTGGGACAGAGCATCGGCCCGTTTGTTCTCCGAACCTGGACGGAAAGAAATTTGTAAATCAAATTGATTAAAAAAGAGGGCCCACTGGGCCTGATGCAGGTTCTTATGATCAGTGAGGATGAGCATGGGAAGGGAGGACCCTATGAGCCAATGTCTCCACTCCTCCAGCGCCAATTTGATGGCCAAAAGCTCTCGGTCCCCGATCCCGTAATTACATTCGGCCGGGAGGAACTTGCGGGAGAAGTACGCTATGGGGCGCGCTTGCGCTAATCCCCCCGTGGACTGGGTCAGCACTGCACCCGACCCACTACAGGAGGCATCCACCTCCACGATGAACTGGCGCCCGGGGTCAAGATGGGCCAGAACCGGTTTCGTGGTGAAAGCAGATTAAAGGCCCGATCCGCCTCCGGGCTCCAGCGCAACGTGGAGGGAGCGCCCCTGAGGCTAGAAGTGAGTGGTAGCACGATCCGACTGAAGTCCTGAATAAAGCGCCTATAAAAATTAGCGAACCCTAGGAACCGTTGCAGTTTACCGAGGTGAGTTCGGTGTCGGCCAGTCCACGACCGCTTGCACCTTGCCGGGGTCCATCTCGATCCCCTTATGGGAGATGAGGAAGCCCAAAAAGGAGACAGAGTCCCGGTGGAAAACGCACTTCTCCCCCTTAACGAACAGCCCACTTGCGAGGAGACGCGATAGCACTCGCCGGACCAAGGCGACATGGGAGGACAGATCCTTTGAGAACACCAGTACGTCGTCAAGGTAAACAATCACCCCCTGGTGGAGAAACTTCCGAAGCACATCATTAATGAAGGCCTGGAAGACCGTCGGGGCGTTGGTGAGGCCATAGGGCATCACCCGATACTCATAATGCCCCGAGGTGGTGATGAATGCGGTCTTCCATTTGTCTCCCTTCCTAATCCGAACCAAATTGTATGCATTCTGGAGGTCCAATTTAGAGAACACGCGCGCCCCATGTAACTGTTCAAGATTCGACTGGACCAACGGAAACGGGTACGGATAGTGTTTGGTGGCTTTAGCTCACGAAAATAGATACAGGGACGCAACTCCCCTCCCTGTTTGGGTACGAAAAAGAACCCCGATGCTGCAGGCGACTTAGAAGGGCGGATGAAGCCCTGACGTAAAGCCTCTTCAATATAGTCATGCATAGCCGCGTCTCGGCTACTGAGAGGGGGTAGGGGCGCGCGTGCGGTAATTTAGCCCCCGGCGCCAGGTCAATAGCGCAGTCATAATGGCGATGGGGAGGAAGTGTGTCAGCACACGACTTAAAAAACCTGCGCGAGGTCCGTGTATACCTCGGGTACCTGAGGGGGAAGCTGGAACTCTGCCCGCCCACAGGGACCACAAAGCGGCGGCCAATGTCTCCACCCAAGAGCCCAAGACCCCCCACACCACAGGACAAGGCCACAGCCGGCCATACCAAAATTGTGCATTTTAGGTGATACAAGTGAATTAAACCTAGAAACAGATATATCACACATAGTTCTAACCGCCTTCTGCATCGCCAAGAAAACTATCCTCATGAAGTGAAAATCAAAAAAGGACTTATGTTTAACTTACTACAAAAATCTAGTCCATATTAGCCTGGAAAGAAGATCGGCTACCACCATTAACCAATTGGCGACATTTGAAACCCTCTGGTCCCAACTGATCAGCCATCACATGATTGGGTTGGCCGGCTGTGGCCTTGTCCTGTGGTGTGGGGGGTCTTGGGCTTTCGTGGGCTCTTGGGTGGAGACATTGGCCGCCGCTTTGTGGTCCCTGTGGGTGGGCTGTGGTGGTTGGTGGTCATGGGCGGGTGCTTTGGCGGGCTGCGGGTGTGGATCTGGGGGTCGGTGGTGGCGGGTGCCAGCCCTGTCATGATGCAGACCTCCCTTATGGGGTCGAGGTGCGGGGCCCTGGCGCCCGGGGTGGCCTGTCTCGCGGCTGGTTCCCTCGGCGCGCTGGGGAGGCCTTGGCCCCAATTGGGCTCTGCCACATGGGGTGGTCGGCCTGCTTTGGGGTGCCTGGCTGGCATTCCGGGGCTCTGGGTGCCTCCCCAGTGGGGGGGGGGGGGTCGCACCCAAGAGAAATAGAATCCCCTTATAGTGTGACTGGGTGCTGTTATTCAGTGCTCATGTTACATCGGTCCCCCCAATTTTATTTGCACTGTAGCTTTCAGACACACTTCCACTTTACACATTCACTGCAACACATTGGATGGGAGGAGGGGGAGGGTGGGTCCTCACACGCCTGGCCCTGTGCGCCCTACCTGTGTTGGGGACTGGCTGGCTGCCTCGCTGGGACACTGCGGGCCCAATGCCGGTGTTGAATGTGTGTGCATGAGTGAGATTGGTGTGTGCAATTGGGATGAATGAGCACATATGAATGGGCACTTGTGTGTGTGGACGACGGGTCCTGGATCTGTGGCCTGCTGAGCTCGTCACCAGGGATGCTGGGAGTCGCTGTCACCACCCCCTGGGGGTGCATTCCTGTGTGTCCTGGGGTGTCCGGCTGGGTGTCTTGGTGTGGGGTCTGACCTGTTCCCTTGGTGGTGATGTACTGTGGGTGGTTTGGGCCTCCTTGGTGTTGGAGGGGGAGCTCTGCCGGGGGGTCGGGTCGCTTGCGGGTGCTGGGGCCTTGGGGGCCGCATGCTCGGCTCTTGCCGAGGGTGCCGGCCTGGGGGGGGGAGGGTTGGATGTCTCTGTGCCTCTGGCTCTCCGGGTTCCTGCCCCCTGTCCGTTGAGGCCTTATCTGGGGTCTCCGTCCTTCCTCCTCTGCGGTGCGTGTGTGGTGACCATCGGGTTGTCTTCAGGTTCCCGTTGGCCTCGGGTGGTCTGGGTCCCCTTGGTCTTTCCCTATCCGTCGCTGGGCCATGGGAGCATGGTCGCGGTTTCTTGCCCTCATCATGAATGCATTCCATAACAGGGGCACATGCATACACACATAAAGAGACACACACACAATTTCCAATATTAGGATGTGTGTGTGTCTGGGGGTGTGTGTATGTATAATGTGTATAATGCGTGTGTGTATTTATGTATGTTTGTGTATAGGTATGTACAGTAGTGCTCAAAATAATAGCAGTGCCTCAACAGCAGCAAGATACATCACTGTTTTTGTTAAAATTTCTCTACCACCACAAGTAAGTTTTTGGAGGGCTTAATAAGGGTATAGAAAACCAACAAACCCAACAGGCCCCATATGCATACTGCGGATTCTGTGAAATTGAATAATTAACTGAAAGGGGTGTGTTCAAATAAATGGCAGTGGTGAGGTCAATTAGGGAGGGCGTTCTGGGAAAAAAAGGTGTTAACAGGTGATCCTTATTTAAGGAGCAAGGCAACTGACATGCTGGCTGTGCATTTTTCCTGAAAAAACAAGAAAAATGGGTCGTTCAAGACACTGTTCTAAAGTCGATCGTTTTTTAATCAAGAAGCTAATACAAGTGGGGAAAACCTATAAAGAAGTACAGAAAGTGATTGGCTGTTCAGCTAAAATTATCTCCAATGCTTTGAAATGGCAAGAAAAAACAGAAAAGCGCGGAAGAAAAAAAAAAACAACTCCTCGAATGGATAGGAGAATAGCCAAACTGGTAAAGGCTCAGCCAATGATCGGCTCCAAGAGGATCAAGGCAGACTTTCAGTTGACTGTGAGTACTGGTACAATCAGAAGACGTCTTGGTGAAATCAACCTACCGGCAAGAAGCCCCCGTAGAGTCCCACTGTTAAATAAAAGACGTGTGCAGAAGCAGTTAGAATTTGCCAAAGAACACATTGAGTGGCCTGAGAAGAAATGGCATAACATTTTGTGGACTGATGAAAGCAAAGTTCTTCTTTTTGGGTCCAAGGGTCACAGACAGTATGTCAGACGTCCTGCAAACACAGAATACAAGCCACAGTACTCAGTGAAGGCAGTAAAGCATGGTGGTGGAAGCATAATGATATGGGGATGTTTCTCCTACAACGGTGTTGGTCCTATTTATCGCATACCAGGGATCATGGATCAATTTGAGTACATCAGGATATTGGAAGAAGTCATGCTGCCATATGCTGAAGAGGAAATGCCTTTGAGGTTGACCTTTCAACAAGATAATGACCCAAAACATACCAGCAAGCGAGCAAAATTCATGAACAGGATTCAACTGATGGAGTGGCCAGCACAATCCCCGGACCTTAATCCCATAGAAAACTTGTGGGCTGACATAAAAAATGCAGTGCATGGAAATGCAAAAAAGAAATGCAGGGGAATTGTGGAATATAGTACAATTGGCCTCAGCTGCAATACCTGTTGACCGTTGCCAGAAATTGGTTGACTCCATGCACCACAGATGTGAAGCAGTTATCAGAAACCGTGGCTTTGCAACAAAATATTCCATGCACTGACAATCACTGAACCGGTTAAATGTCATTTTCTTGTCATCTATCGTCCCCCAGGTCAACTAGATAACTTCGTAGAGGAATTTGATATGTTATCATCTCTCCCAGATGATGGTTGTCCTCTTGTTGTCCTCGGCGATTTCAACATTCACTTAGACCTACCGTACGCCGCTAAGTTTCTTGATCTCATCTCCAGCCTGGACCTCCATATACTCCGCACCTCAGCTACCCACCGGGCTGGCAACCAGCTCGACCTCATCATGACGCGCTCATGTCTCTCTTCGGACATACACATCACTCCACTTCATGAATCAGACCACTTCTTCATACAGTTATCTGTCTCTCTTCCACCTTCTCCCGTGATCATCAGTAAAACATCTCAGGTACGTCACAATCTTAGTGCTCTCTCTAACACACTCTTTGCCAACTTGGTTACAGATACCCTTCCTAGCATTAGTAACTTCTTAACCCTTGACACCAACACTGCATCAAGAACATTCTGCTCCACCTTGGCTTCATGTCTTGATCAGGTCTGTCCAAAATCCACCAGGAAAACACACAGTTCTCCGTCCAGTCCCTGGCTCACGGAGACGCTTCGGAAGCAACGTACTTCTCTTCGTTCCGCCAAAAGAAAATGGCGTAAGTCTGGTCTGTCTTCAGACTTAGAAACATACCAGTCCTCACTTGCCACTTTCTCGAAGGATGTAACTGCTGCTAAATCCTTGTTCTTCCAGTCCAAGGTAACATGCATCTCAGATGCCCGCACCTTATTCAGTACTTTCAACTCCCTACTAACTCCTCCATCTCCCCCTCCTAACACTTCTCTGTCAGCTGATGTCTTTGCAACTTTTTTCACAGAAATGATTGAGGGCATCAGCAACTCTTTCATACTCACCATTTCCACAACACTACATCTCACACATCCAGCCATCCAACCTTCTCCTCCTTCTCCCCTGTCACAGAATCTGACATCTGCAAAATTCTTCTTGCCAGTAACCCAACTACTTGCCCCCTTGATTCCATCCCATCCCACCTTCTTCAATCCATCGCCTCCTCCATCACACCAGCTCTCACACACATCATTAACTCCTCTCTCACGTCTGGGACTTTTCCAAATTGTTTCAGACAGGCCATAGTCAAAACCCTACTCAAAAAACCTACGCTCAACCCAAATTTGGTCGAGAGCTACAGACCTGTTTCTCTTTTACCTTTCCTGTCTAAAACACTTGAATGGGTGGTATCCACACAGGTCTCCAAATTTCTTAATCAGAATAATCTCCTTGATCCCAATCAATCCGGTTTTAGATGTGGTCACTCCATGGAGACAGCATTGCTCTCTGTAATTGACTCACTTAAATCTGCCAAAGCCAAATCTTAATACTCGGTCCTCATTTTGTTAGACCTTTCTGCAGCTTTTGATACAGTAAATCATCAGATTCTACTGTCCACTCTAGCTGAATTAGGCTTTTCTTGTACGGCACTTGAATGGTTTTGATCCTATCTCACAGGAAGGACCTTCAAAGTGTCATGGAATGGGGAGATCTCTAACTCTCACAAAGTACGCACTGGTGTGCCTCAGGGCTCTGTACTTGGTCCTCTCCTCTTCTCACTTTACATGACATCACTGAGCAAAGTCATCCAGGCGCATGGTTTCTCTTACCACTGCTATGCTGATGACACTCAACTTCATCTGTCTTTTGCCCCTGATGACACCACCATCTCAAATCGGATATCTGCCTGCCTCACCGACATATCTGTCTGGATGAAGGCCCGTCATCTCAAATTAAACTTAGAAAAAACAGAGCTTCTCATTATCCCAGCTAAACCCTCAATCCATCACCACCTGACCTTCCAAATTGATGGCTCCACAATGTCCCCAACGGATTTGGTCCGGAACCTTGGTTTCACAATAGACTCCCACCTTAAACTCTCTGATCATGTTATCAAAACTGCCCGTTCTTGTAGATTCCTTCTTTACAACATAAGGAAGATCAGACCCTTTTTGACTGAACATGCTACCCAACTGCTTGTTCAAGCCCTAGTCTTATCCCGGCTTGTAATGTGCTACTTGCCGGTATCCCAGCTTCCACAATCAGACCTCTTCAACTAATTCAAAACTCTGCAGCCCGACTTGTGTTTAACCAGCCCAAGCGAACTCATGTCACTCCATTACTCACTTCCCTCCATTGGCTTCCTGTAGCTGCTCGCATTCAGTACAAGTCACTGACTCTAGCATACAGAACCATTTCTGGATCTTCCCCCTCCAACCTTCACTCTATCTTTTCAAAATATACTCAGACTCGTTCACTTCGCTCCAGTGATGATTGCCGCCTGGCGATTCCACCTCACTGAGGAGCTAATTCTCACTCCGTGGCGTTCACCACTGCAAAATGGTGGAACGATCTTCCCAACTCTGTCCGTAAGGCAGAATCACTAAACAGTTTTAAGAAACTATTTAAGATGCATCTCTTTAACAAATACCTGTTGTAGAAGAAAAAAAAAAAAAAAAGAGGGGGGGGAGGGGCCGCAGCATCGAATAACAATCAGGTTTGATGAATTTACAGTATAGTTGGTTTTCTCCATGGCTTCTGACTTGTGGCGTTCTCATTTGTAAGTCGCTTTGGATAAAAGCGTCTGCTAAATGTAAATGTATTAGTTAAGGATACTCAGTCAAGTTGACTTATCAAGAATTTCTTAGTTTGTGCATTACATTTGTGAGTTTCCAAGAAAAGATGTGAACGCTGCTATTTTTTTGAACATTACATTTCTGACTTTCTATGAAATATCATTATTATTATTTGAGTTTTAATTACTTTTCCCAATTGTCCTGCTTTTGAATAGAATGTGCTGTGTCCCCAATGCATTTGTGTTCATTAAAGTACAATATGTTAGAAGAATTTTGACATTTACTCATTTCTTTAAAGACACTGCTATTATTTTGAGCACAACTGTATGTGTACATATGTACAGTATATAGGAATGTATGTATAGATTTTTTTTTTTTTTTTTTTTTTTCCCCCCCCGTCTCTCAGGAATAGGCTACAATAATCTGTAGAACTGTTCCTGTAAAAACGTAAAAGCAAACATGTATGGTACATGCAAAAAGCTACCAGACATGACAGGTTTAAAAAAAAAAAAAGAAAAGATAGCCCCATCATTCAAAAAGCTGATGCTCTACAACAAAAAACATTTTTGTAGAGGCTTTCAGGATTTCCTGTCACAGTGGGCTCCATGGCACAGTAGTATAATGCAGAATCAGTAATTACAGCAAAGGAAATTGTGAGATCCACTTTTCTTTTTTCCTTGTTAAGTGTAATGTTTACTCGTATGTCAGGTTCTTTAGGTTTAGTAACAGTTTCACTATTTACCATGATTAATGCCAAAAATTGTGGCTTTGATCCAGACTTTTGTTGATACCAGTGGAGACTATATGGTGATCCCTTATATGTGCAAGACAGTGTGATTTTAGTGCCTTCATCTGAATTTATAGAGGTTTCATCTGGTGTAATATCAGCAGCCTTCCCTATAAAGACAGAAAAAAATTGCATGAAATTAGTGTTCCCAAATTTAAAAAGACAAATTATTTCTTACAATACAATGTTACTCAATACAACACACACAAATGTTGTGCTGTGTCCTTTTTTTTTCAATAACTATATGTTCAATATATGTGTGCTTTTTACTTACCATTTGGAAAAACATTGATTAATATCAAAAAGCAAAGAAACATTGTTCCACTATGCTTCAAATGTTACTGTCTACAGTTATGTTGTCCCTGGTGTACAAAAAAACACTCCGCCTACCATCAAGGATTTAAAGATGAGCTGTTTCCTTAGTCCTATTCTATCCTTCCATCATATCACTTTTAAAGCGTTGCTCATTTACTTTCCTTATATAGTAATACAATAATGCTTAGACATGAATTGATATTAACAGTTTTTATAGTCAACCTTTTGTTAATTATGTCAAGTTGACAGTTGACACATTAGTTGACACTGAAATTAGTTTTCTAATATTCTGACAGAATCATGGAATGCAAACATGGAATTAGGTTTCAATTCTATGCAGGTGAATTACAGTTTTGGCTAAACCTAATTATGCATAATCAAACAGTGATCACTCCAATACAGCACTTAAGTTTCTTTTCAATGGGACTATGTCAAGTCATTTCCTCTAGTAAAACTGAAAGGGTGCACACACATTTTCTAGCGTCATCAATGCCAAGCCTTTGGACACCAGTGTTATGACTGTGGGAATTATAACTATTTTAAAAAGCTAAGTAGATTTGCAGGATTGGCAAATCAAACAGACAAGTGAATCAACTATCGAGAAAAAGAGAAAGTTCAGGTTTTACATAAAAGTGTAATGTCCATATTTGACTTAAAAGACAATCTGAAGATGAAACTGGTCAACTTTGCCAAGAAGGTATACCACATAGCACATCCAGAGAAAGCTAAACATGACCAAAGAAAACTTATTCGCATGTAATGAGTTAACCATTTTATGTGTTTAAATGTACATGTTAATGTATATAGTTAAAATAAAAAAAGTATCGATATTTACAATAATATTAATTAAATTGTTTAGCATCATTTATTCATTCCAGCCTTGGTAGATGCTGTTAGCTTCCCCTTGTATGTCATCTAAAAAATTCTTTAGAGCATTATATTTTGCTATATACATGTTTAAAAGGTTTGTAATTTTAGGTTACTTTATATTCTTTAGTTTTTCTTTTCATTTAGATATCTTTTGTGTTTTACTATTTACAGTACATTAATTTTAGTTTGTTTATACAGTATATATTTACATATATATTTTAATGCTTTTAGTTTTGTCTTCATTGTCGTTTTAGTTTTGCCATTTTTATGTTTTCTGGCCTTTTTTTTTTTTTCTTTTTTTTTTCATTGATTTCAATACTGAACTTTAAAGTATTTCAAATTGATAACCAAATTTCTAATCTATTTTGTAATCTATCTAAGTTTTATGTATCTGTGCTCAGAAAATGTAAACAGCTCCATCTCTCAAAAAGCTGATTTTTTTAAACAAAAACACCTTTTGTAGCAGCTTTCAGGATTTCCTGTCACAGTGGACTGCATGGCCTGTTCTGTTATCTGTATCTGTTATTGCATCAAAGGAAATTGCCAGATCCACTTTTCTTTTTTCCTTGTTACGTGTGATGTTATAATGCAATATTACACTTTCCTCTGAATTTATAAAGTTTATATCTGGTGTACTATTATCAGCAGCCTTCCCCACAAATACAGAAAAATATTACATGAAATTTATGTTACAAAATTTAAAAGAACATAATGATTAAAATACATTACAACTTAATGCAATACACACGACTAAGTGGTGGAAAGACTGCTGTGCTGTGCGTGTGTGTGTGTGCACAGATTAATACATGGTAATACAATAACATGTACATGGTAATACAATAATTAATGAAATAAATGCTTTAAAAATAAATTGTCTTATTAACCCTTTTACAGTCAACCCTATTATCCTTTAGGATTATCTCTCAATGAGTGAACACATACACAAAAGGGACTTTTCTTTTCTACAAATCCTTTTAAAAATGATTTTAACAATTCTGAATTTGCAAAAATAAAGTACAGCCCATCACAAAAATACCACTACTGGACCACTTATGATTGTCCTATGCTTCCATTTGGATTATTTTTAGAAAACAAGCAAATAATATTTTACAAATCTTTGTTAATATTTCTGTTAATTTTCTGACCAAAAATAAAAAATCTCCAAAAAGAGAATAAAAAAAAAAATGCTGAATCAGCATCACTTTATTTCACCAAGCATGTCATGTACAAGAAATTTGTTTTGGTGAGAGCATTTAACATACTAAAATAAAAAAAGACAGCACACAGAAAACAATAAACAGAAACTACTATGAAATTATAATAAAATCTGGTATTGTAAAAGGGTAAAAAACCAAAAGAAAAATGGACAAGGGATGTTAAATTACTGTGAATATGTTATGGTGTACTATTCGTTATTATTTACAGATAATTACAGAATGAAAGAATAGTTAAACAAATGCTGTTGTGCAATTTTGTGTTATATTACAAGAGGTAGTAAATTGTATGTTGTAAATTGTTTAAAGAGCAGAGTGCCTGGTTGTGCTAGCTTTAATGGCCCTAAAACTTCAGCCGGGTGGAAGTGGTTGGAAGATGTGATGTCCAGAGTGAGAGGGGCCATTCAGATGCAGCACCTTAGTTATTCGTGCTGCCATTGGCAATATTGGTATATTACTGCCATCTAAGGGCAGCCGTGACACATTACTTGCTCCATAGCCATGAATTTCTTGCCAAATAAGCTAAACTGTTTCAACTCTGAAATGAAAAGATAGGAAAACCGTTATATTCAAACTTTATGTATCTGCACATACTGTATCAAAGGTACATTTCACTAGTGAAGTTCTTTAGGCATGTCAAAAATGTAGTTCCTAAGTTGATTGTTTCTTTAAAGAAAAGGTTCTTTTAATTTTACTTGCTCGCAAGTCTGGCTGGCCTGAATTTGGTTACTAAAACTAACGTTTTTTTTTTATTAAGGTGGGTATAAGGTATGCAATTACTGAAAGATAAAGATTGAACTTTTCTTTAACAGTTAAGCAAAATAACATTTTCAAGTTAAAATAAGATATGCCTTTATTTGTCCCACAATTTGCAAATTTTAAATGACCTTTTACAATTAATGAATATTTATATATATATATATATATATATATAACATATAAACAAATATAGTTCTCAAATATTGGGCATATTGCATGTGCAGTATGTACAGGGTATTCCAAATGTAAGGAAGCACAAAAATGACAGTTTGGCAGATGGTCAATTTTCAATTCAGTTTTAATATTCAATTTTAGACAAAATCTGTATGTGGGGAAAACTGTTAGTGTGTGTCATTGACATGGTGGCCGTACTGAATGTTGCAATCTTGAGGGTAACTTGTTTTTGAAATAGAAAAGGTAGGCATATGATATATATATATATATATATATATATATATATATATATATATATATATATATATATATATACATAATACCAATATCATTTTTTACTGGAAAATATAGTGGTGTGTTTTATTTTAATGTAACTTTATTCATTATCACTTAGAAGGAATTACTGTTTTTTTTCTGTTTATCCAAATAAAAACTAGAGATTGTTAGATTTCTGGTGAACAAGCACATGAATCTTTACATGATATTAAAACTACAGCCATTCAAGTAGGCCTAATAGGATTCTAGCCTCCTTGACAACTTGTCTAAAACATCAAAAATATCACCATGGGGTTTAAATTTTTGTAAGTTTGAGCCACTTTTTAAGTTTACTCCCTTTGGTGCAGATCACAAACTGTGTGATAAGATGACATGATTATGTGGACAGCTAAGATTTAAGAGAAACATTTCCTAATAGTTCCTTCAAATGATGTTTGTAATGGTGGTGTTATGGTTGCTCACATGTTTGTTTTGTAGTTGTGCTTACCTTGTTTAGTTTATTAACTATCTGCCTTAGCTCATTCCCCTCATTAAATTCAGTAACTGTCATCTTATCTTGTTTAGCTTAGTTGCTCATTTGGTTTGGGTAATTAACTTCTCTTTTTGGTTTGTTTGATTAGTTCTGTTATTTATATCATGCTCATTTCTCAAACTTTGATATGTAAAAAAGTTAATGGTTGACTCAGCAAATGCTGATCAAAACAAATCTCAAAGAAACTCATATGGTAAATTATGCAAGTACTGTAGCTACACAGGTTATGATCCCACATCAAATATGAAAAACTGACCATAAATTAGTGGAACTATTAATGGTAGTGGCTTTAACTGGGCTTGTAATCATGTATTCTACAAGTGATGCAAATATTAATTTATGTGTAATTGGTCACTTGTTTTTTTCTTTGTAAATAGTTTATTTAACTTACTGTTAACTAACTGTACCAAAGTTAGACCACACTACAAGCTCTTAAAGGGAATGACAAGTGATGAGCATTTTATTTATTGCATGTTGACAACCAAAACACAAATGCATGAAACACATTAGCAAAGACACAGTGGCAAAGAAATACTGATACACCCTAAATCAAGCTGTGCTGTGTATGGTTTGCAGCTCAATAAAGATTGCTATAATAAAGCCCCTTGAACTATTTCTTGATAGATGTAAAAAGTAAATAAATCCTCACAAATTCCCGAAAAGTAAGTATGTCAAATTCTGTGGTATTGGAACCCCTCACCACTGCTCCTCTTGTTGACAATCACCACGGCCCCACTCCTATGGGATGTGGTTTCCACAGCAGTGTTTTTTTTTTAGCAGCACCGTGTGGTTGAGCAGAGTGGAGCGGGGAAGGGGTCTTAGCCCTCACTGAAATGTGGATCCGCCCAGAGAACTTTACTACACAAGCTCCCCTCGCAACTAATTTTCAGTTCTTTCAATCTCTTCCGAAATGTTATCCTCTTACACTTTTATCTAACACCATTTCATTTGAATTTTATACGCTGATCACACATCACAGAACCTGTTAAATGTCATTTTGTTGTCATCTATCATCCCCAAGGGCAATTGGACAACTTTGTCAAGGAATTTGATGTGGTATTATCATCTCTCCCAAATCATGGTTGTCCTCTGTAATTTCAACAATTCACTTAAACCGATCTACTATGCTACGGAGTTCCTTGCTCTTATCTCCAGACTGGATCTCCACCTACTCCACACTTCAGCTACCCACCGGGCCAGCAACCAGCTTGGGCTCATCATGACACGCTCTTGTTTCACTTCTGACCTTTACATCACTCCGCTTCATTAATCAGATCGCTTTTTCTTGCAGTTCTTTGGTTCTTTTCCTCCACCTCCCTCGATCATTGGTAAAACCACTCAGAGAGAGAACAAAGATTACGATGTAACTAAGACAGTGTTTGCTAACTTGGTTACAGACACTCTTCCTTGCATTAGTAACTTCTCAATTGTTGGCACTAACACTGCATCCAGCACATCTGTTCCACCTTCCTGTTTAGACCAGATCTGTCCAATATCCACTAGGGAAACACATAGCTTTCCCTCCAATTCCTGGCTTGTTTTCCCTTCAAAAACCACACACTACTCTTTGATTTGAAAGAAAATGGTGTTAGTCTGGTCTGTCTTCAGATTTAGAAAGATACAAGCTAACATGCATATCAGATACTCACACTTTATTAAGTACTTTTAACACACTCACTCCACCTTCTTCTCCTCCCAGCACCTCTGAGTCAGCTGATATTTCAGCAAACTTTTTTATACCCCCAAAGATTCTTCTTGCCAGCATTCTACTTACCCCCTTGATTCCATCCCATCTCACCTTTTTCAGTCTATTGCTCTATCATACCAGCACTTACTGTACATATCATCAACTTCTCCCTCACCTCTTCTACTTTTCCTGATTCTTTTAAACAGGCCATAGTTCTCTGCTCAAAAAGCCAACGCTCCACCCAAATTTGGTCAAGAGCTACAGACCTGTATCCCTTTTACATTTTCAGTCGAAAACACTTGAATGGGTGGTATCTACACACGTCTTCTTACGTAGAACAACCTCGTTTACCTCAATCAGTCTGGTTTTAGGTGTGGTCACTACACTGCTTTCTGTGGTTGACTCACTTAAATCTGGCAAAGCTAACCCTCAGTCCTCATTCTGCTGGACCTCTCGGCAGCTTTTGATACAGTAAATCATCAGATTCTACTGTCCGCTCTATTCAAACTAGGCTTTTCTGGTACAACACATGAAAGATTTTGATTCTAACAGGAAGGACCTTCAAAGTGTCATGAAATGGGGAAATTTCTAACTCGAACTGGTGTTCCTCGGGGCTCCCTCCTTGGTCCCCTCCTCTTTTCATTATACATGACATCAATGAGCATAGTCATTCAGGCACATGGTTTCTCTTACCACTGCTATGCTGATGACACTCTGCTTCATTTGGCTTTTGCCCCTGATGACACCACTATCTCAAATCGGATACCCACGTGGCTCACTGACATATCTGTTTAGATGAAGGCCGGTCATCTCCAAATTAAATTTAGCGAAGAAGGAGTGTCTCATAATCCCAGGTATACCCTACATCTACCATGATGGCTTAATAATTGTAATGCACTGCTTGCTGGTCTCCCAGCTTGCACAATCAGGCCTCTACAACTGATTCAAAACTCTGGAGCTTGACTTCTGTTCAACCAGCCCAAGCAAACTCCTATCACTCCACTACTCATTTCTCTCCATTGGCTCCCTGTAGCTGCTCGCATTCACAAGCCACTGACTCTGCCCTTTACCCTAGTGATGAGGTCACCAGATTCCACATTCCAAAAAAATAAAAAGGGTGGGGGTGCAGGATAGGATAATGATCAGGTTTGAAATTTCTACAGTATTGCTGGGTTTTTCCTGAACAACTGACTTATGTTCTAATTTGTATGTCGCTTTGGATAAAAGTGTCTGCTAAATGAATAAATCAAATGTAAATGTAAATGAATGAAGTCTGGATATATGGATATATATACACACAGTCGAAGAAAATGGCGGTAACCAAATTCAGTAGTGTTCAAACAATGTTTTACTTTAACATGCAATTTAAATCCTAATATATAGTTATATCCTTGTCACCAATATAATGCTATTTTGTAAAGCCTGAAAATTCAAAATGATATCAGCGGATATATTCCAGTACTTTATTGAATTGGTAAACTTTTTTACAACAGCTGAGCATGCACCAAATAACACAAATGGTTTGGAATCTGCATCACCTCGAAGATCATATTCACATTTTTGTGACATTATTAATGGCTATTGGTAACCATGTTCAACAGAATGTGACTGAAAGGACATTATGCATAATTCTTGAAGGAATTTATGAGTCTCTTAGGGAGATGTTGGCTAAACTAGCACTTCGGCAGGCCTAGGTAAGGGATCAAATTTGTTGAATAGCAACAATATGCAATTTCTGTCACACAAGGATTTTTTTTTTTCATTTATATATATAATATATATATATATATATATATATATATATATATATATATATATATATATATAGTGTTAAATATCTTTATTATTTTACGCCAATGTCCAGCGGTTGGACTTCTTTATTTAATCCTCCCGGAATGACGGCAAGCTCCAAATTAATTTTCTTCACTCGGCTTTTCACGTTGTCTGTGAGATGAGCGCGTATGGAGCTACAAATCAGCAGTGATGGTGATGTGTGGAAAAAAACACCCAGTCGCACAACAATACTTTTATAGATTTTGGAACCTTTGGAAAATTTTAGGCTTTTAGGTGCGCCTTATAGTCTGGAAAATACGGTACCTCTTTCTGTTTAAAAGGACCCTATAGCTAAAGACCAACAACAGATGTACTGTGAAATGTACTATTTTTTGCATTCAAAAATAATACACCTGGTGTGCCTTTTTACCAGAGACAAGGTGGAAGGCATTACAGTATGTGATAAATTAAAAAAAAACTTTCAAAAGGTGTATGAGTCTGCTAAAGAACATACCAGTAAGCCAAATTGTCACAATTGCAATCATAAAAGCCACGTGACAACAGACAGCAGGTTCCAGAGATACAAGAGATTTATTCCATGTACTAATATGCAAAACAAAGAACACATAACCAAAAGGACCTGAAATGTGGTTGAAGCTCTCTCAGTAATGAGAGAGTGGGGAAGGCTTAAATAACAAAAGACAGGTCATTACCCATACATTTGAGGCCATTCAAATTACCTCAAGATCTAAAATTATTCAAATACATTAATACAAAATATATATTACTATAAAAATATAAGTGCATACAAATAATATACAATATGTTTTTTCCTTCTTAACACGTTGAGTAATTCCTTTCAAGGTTTTGTAATGGCACTGTGAGAAAGTCCCTTCAAGAGTCAACCAGGAGGTAGTGTGGCACTATAGAATAGTTCAGCTTCATAATATACACTACGGTTAATGACCCGTCTCTGATCTGATGGTGTGAGATATATATATATATTAGCCAGTAGGGGGCGATCGGCGGAAACCGCACCAGTGTCTATCGGTCTGACCGGCAGAAGAAGTCAATCAGTACCGGATGTAGCGGATAGTGGGTAACATGGCCGATTAGCTCCTGTAACCTGCTATTTGCTGTGTTTTGCAGGTAAGCTGGGTGATAATATAAATATACAAATGAGAATTAACTGTAGTAACATTAATAATGACCAATAAAATGTGTGGTGAAAATGGTGGACTCGTGGTAAAGCTAAATACGATGTCAGACTGCGCCTCGTGTACGGCCATGGAGCACATGTAGTCATATACACGTGGTAGTTCAGTTCGTTGGGTTTTAGTTGGGTTTAAGTTGGGTTCGTAAGGTCGGTATTAATTATTTTTGGTTTGAAGCTGCACTTTATCTTTTCTGTTAATGGAGGAAACATAAAATGTTTACTGTTTATTTAATTAAAATATAATATAAAGGAAATATGTTAAAAAGGTATCCATTTAAACGGATTTAGTTTAAAATACAATTCATGAAAATGCATTCTGGTGATTTAGTGAGCTCAGAAGTTCAAGTGATGCATGTATAAATAAAACGGTTCAAGTGCAGAGACATTAATGCAGTTGGTTACGATAAGGATTATTTAAAGAATACTTTTCCATTATTTGATATTCTAATGTAAACATATTGTGTTCACTGTTGTTGTAAAGAAGAAGTCAGTCAGTACCGGATGTAGCGGATAGCAGGTAACATAGCAAATAGCAGGTTACAGGAACTAATTAGCCGTGTTTTGCAGTGTGTATTTAAAAATAAATGTTATACCGGCCAGCGATAGGTTGGCGCCCTGTCCTGGGTGTGTCTGCCCAGCGCCCGAAACGTTCTCCCCTGGATGGGCATGGGGAACCCCACCGCGACCCTAATAGAGGATAAAGCGGAAGATAATGAATGAATGAATGTTATACCGGAGATGAGTTGGCCCATCATTTCAAGAGTGTAACAGTAGCAACCACACAAAAGGTGTGTATAAAATGCTGCCACAAAAGCTGTATTTTTGTTCTTCATTTTACAAAAGGATGTGTCAAACAATGACCTAACTAAGCCATTTTCAAAAAAACGGTTATCACTTCCTGTAGACACAAGCAAAAAAAACTCCTGAGTAGGCTCACCATTGTCCACAGCACCTTCAGATATTCCACAATCATCTGTAAATTTAACATCTACCTTCTTCTCGGGTGAAAAATTTGATTTGGCCCATGGCTCTGAATGCTTTATCCCACACAATTACTCTTATGATATTAAAGCATACAGTTCTGTTATTTATTGCTTTAGAAGAATTCTGCTCTATTATTTTGTCCAACAGCATATTCAAATCACTGAAACTATAACAATGATAAAAAACATACAACAAAAGTAAGTAAACTTTATTTCTATAGCACCTTTCACAGATATAGAATCCAAAATGCTTTACATAGTGCAGAAAATAAAAATATAAAATGAGTAATAAACAAATATTAACTAAAAGCCTCTCTGAATAAAAACGTCTTAAGATATTTCTTAAAAGAGTCGGTAGAGTCCGAGCAGCACAGGGATAACGGGAGAGCGTTCCAGAGCTTTGGGGCGTGCACCTGAAATGATTGGTCACCCCAAGTTTTGAAATGGGTACGAAGGACCACCAGCAGCATTTGGTCTGAAGACCAAATGGGCAAAAACCTGGATGGGCAAAGAGGATTTCTGAATGTATTTGGCGGCCTGACCATGAAGTGCTCTTTAAGTTAAAACCAGAATTTTAAAATGACTCCTCAAATATACAGGGAGCCAGTGTAGAGAAGCCAGAATTGGAGTTATAAGTGCTCTTCTGTGTGCCTCGCAGCCAAAGAGGATTTTTTTATACAGCTAAAAAGACTGTTACAATAATACAAACAGGATGAATTAAAAGCATGAACAATCAAGTTCCTTCTGTGACACAACAGATCTCAACATTTAAGTATTTCTCAGATGATAAAAACAGTTATGGACTAATGTTTTACCGTGACAATCAAATGATAAGGGACTATCAAAGACAACACCCAGATTTCTAAGACAATTTTTAAGTATTCAAGTATCAAGTATTTTTTTTTTATGTCATTCCACAATATAAAGCACAGTGCAATATATGTGGAACGAGACAGCGTTCCCAGGAACATATATGCCAACACAAAGTGCACATGTGCAAACAAAATAAAAAAAAACAGTACAGTAAACAATAAACATTCAAGTAATGAACAATAAACATTCAAGTAATGAACAGGAAACATTCAAGTAATTAACAAATTTTATTTATTTTTTTTTCCCAAGTAAACATTCAAGTAATGAACAATAAACAATAAACATTCAAGTAATGACGAAGTAAACCCTGAGTTTGGTTATTGGCAACAGTTATCATTTAGTGGAGAGGTAACAGTGCTGGTGAAATTGTTAAAGAGTCTGATGGCCTGAGGAAAGAAACTGTTACGCAGTCTGGAGGTGTTGGCCCGGATGCTCCAGTAGCTTTTTCCAGAAGGCAGGAGTTCAAAGAGTGTGTGTGAGGGGTGAGTGTTGTCATCCACAATGCTGGTTGCCTTGCGGATGCAGCGTGGGGTGAAAATGTCCATGATGGAGGGAAGAGAGACACAGATGATCTTCTCAGCCGTCTTCACTACGCGCTGCAGGGACTTGCGGTCCGATACGGTGCAGTTCCCGAACCAGGTGGTGATGTAGCTGCTCAGTATGCTCTCAATGGTTCCCCTGTAGAATGTGGTGAAAATGGGGGGTGGGAGATGTGCCTTCCTCAGCCTTCGTAGGAAGTAGAGACACTGCTGGGCCTACTTGGCGATGGTGCTGGTGTTGAGAGACCAGGTGAGATCCTCTGCCAGGTGAACTCCAAGGAACTTGGTGTTCTTGACGATCTCCACAGCGGAGCCATCGATGTTCAGTGGAGCGTGATCACAGCTTGTCCTCCTGAAGTCAAAAACCATCTCTTTGGTCTTGTCTAAGTTCAGAGACAGGTTGTTGGTTCTGCACCAGAACTAAATTCAGACAGTTTGTAAAACTCTGAGCCTTTGAAAGAACAGTACAATTAAATGTCATCGGCATAGAGATGATAAGACACATTACTGTAACATTTTAAGATATTTCCTAAAGGGTATAAATACAATAAAAAGAGGATTGGGCTTAAAACTGAGCCTTGGGGTACCCCACAAGACAATTGTGCCATGTCCGAGTAAACATCCATCCATCCATTATTTTCCGCTTTATCCTCTATTACACCACGCTTTGGTCGATAGACCATAACATTACCATCTGGCCAACGTGGATCCCTCGGAGTGAGTCACCACTGGGGCGGAGCCGGCACCTTCACCACCCACCAGACAACGAACCGATCCCCGGTTCGAACTGCTTTTCAGCTGCCAGGAAGGATTAGTGGACATGATCATCAGCCTCGCACGCCAAGTCCAGATGGTGCATCGCCGACTACTCCTGGACCCGTGAGCACGCCTTTGACTTTGAACACCATCAACTAGGTACCGAATCCGTCTTGCGCGTCTGCAATGCATTCCGAAAGAGCCACGGTACACCTGGATCCTTACGAGGGGATCTGCAAGAGTGCAGGGGGTTCCTGTTCCAGTGTGAACTGTATTTTGATATTCGCCCCTCATGCTTCCCCACTGATGCACACAAGATATCCTTCATAATCGGGTTGCTGCGCGGCCGTGGCTTCCCAGGGCGTCATCTCTCCACTCGCTACCATGTATACCATGTTTATGGATCGTTTTCGGGCAGTGTTCGACCGTCCGGATTACTCTGACGACGTAGACAGTCGTCTTCTCACGGTGCGACAGGGAGCACGGTCAGTAGCCAAATTTGTCGTGGAATTTCAGGCACTAGCTGCGGAGTCGGGCTGGTGTGAGCGCTCGCTGCGCGGCATGTTTCGTCATGCGCTGAATGATTGGGTTTGCAATGAACTGGCTATGCGCAACAGTCTCCATACTCTCCAAGAACTCATTGACCTCGGGATACGGCTAGATGGTCGCATTAACGAGCGCCGTCGCGAACGGCTATCCTGGGACCACGTTCATACCACCACCGCGCCTAGGTTACCGGCAGCCCCACAGAAGGCTGCTCTACCACTCGAACATTCCTCGGTGCCTGAACATATACAATTGAGGCGTACCACGCTAACACCCCAGGAAAGTATCACCCGTAGGGAGTGAGGGATTGTCAAGTTTGCCCTAAGATTGTTGACTCGGCAGTTAGATTTGGGGTCCTGTCGAGTCCTACTCTAAAACCCCAAGTCCATCGACGCAGCCTTCCCGCAGTGTTTCTCATGCAGGAGAATAGTTTACCCGTCAACGTCCTCATAGATTCTAGGGCACAGGAGAATCTAATTGACGTTGGCTTTGCTAAAGACGGTATAGTACTTTCTCCATTGGCCTCTCCTCTCCACACTGTTGCCCTTGATGGGAGACGCTTATCCTCCATCATGCATCGCACTCTACCTGTTTGTTTGATGATTGATGGCAACCGGGAGGATATATGCTTCTCAGTTTTCCAATCTGCCGACGCACCTGTTATTTTAGGGTACCCCTGGTTACGCAAGCACATCCCCACCTTGATTGGGTCAACGCCCGGGTTCTCACGTGGGGGGTCTCTTGTCACTCCTGTTTAAGTGCAGCAGTGGCCCCCAGCAACACACCCATCCCTGGTAACCCCACCTCCGTCGATCTGTTCCAAGTACTGGTCGAGTATCACGACCTGGGGAGGTGTTTATCAATGAAAAAGCCTGCCAGCTTCCCCCTCACAGGTCGTATGACTACGCTATCGACCTTTAACCAGATGCTCCCCTCCCTTCCAGTCGGCTTTACCCCCTTTCACGCGCTGAGAGGGAGGCAATGGAGAAATACATTTCTGAGTGTCTCTCCATGGATTTGATCCGGCCCTTGACATCCCTGTAGGGGCCGGGTTCTTCTTTGTGTCTAAGAAGGACGGCTCGTTATGACCTTGCATTGACTATAGGGGACTTAACATCACAGTCCCCTACAAATACCTTTTGCCACTTACATCTTCCGTATTTGAGTCTCTGCAGGAGACGACAATCTTTACTAAATTAGACCTGTGCAACGCCTACCACTTGGTTCGCATTAGGGAAGGGGACGAGTGGAAGATGGCCTTCAACACCCCTGGTCACTATGAGTATCGCGAGGTCTACTTCGGTCTCAAGAACGCCCCGGCCGTATTCCAAGCCATGGTCAATGATGTGCTGCAGATTTTTTGGACCGTTTTGCCTTCGTTTACCTCGTTTACGATATACTCATTTTTTCAAAGTCCTTAAGTGAGCACTTCCACCATGTCTGTATAGTTTTGAATCGTCTGCTTCAGAACAGGCTTTTCGTGAAGGCCGAAAAGTGTTGTTTTCACCAGGAATCCGTATCCGACCCTACCCCGTGAAGATTAAAGCCATCACAGACTGGCCTACTCCCACATCTAGGACGGAGCTGCAGTTGCTAATTTCTATAGACGTTTTATTAAAGATTACAGCAGCATCACTTCGCCCCTGACTACACTCACGTCCACCAAGGAAAAATTCCATTGGACCCCTGAGGCCCAGAGCGCCATGGACCGTCTAAAGACCCTGTTCACATCCGCACCCATCCTCGTAAACCAGACCCCACCAAAGAGTTCCTCGTAGAGGTCGACATCTCAGGTGCACGAGTGGGGGCCGTACTCTCCCAAAGGTCTGAGGAGGGCCGACTTCACCCCTGCGCGTTCTTCTCGAATAAACTCTCGGCCGCCGAAAGGAACTATGATCTGGGCGACCGCGAGCCGTTGGCCGTCAAACTCGCCCTTCAACAATCGTGCCACTGGCTGGAGGGGGTCGAGCAACCCTTCGTGGTTTGGACCGACCCCAAGAACCTGGCCTACATTCAATCCGCTAAGAGGCTGAACTCTCGCCAGGCACGTTGGGCTCTGTTCTTTGGTCGGTTCAACTTCGTACTGTCTTATAGACCTGGCACCCGCAACGCCAACCCGATGCCCTATCATGGCTCTTCCTGGAGGAAAAGGTAACCATTAGAGCTGTGCGGATCAATACAAATATCAATAATATCGATACCAACGCTGGTATTGGTACTGAACAATACTTGCGTAAAAAGATCGATACTCAAGACAGCATCCACGTGGGTTCAGCGTGACCCGCCCAAGTCGACACGTCACAGTACGGAGAGAGAGACTCGGAGTGGGAGATAAAAAAAGATGTCTGAAAGAAAGAAAAGCGCTGTTCGGCTGTCTTTTACAGCCGAAAATGCGACATCGGCAACCTGTTCAGTTTGCAAAAAGTCTATTAGGTACACAGGAAACACAATTTCCTTATTTAAGCACATGAAAAACCTCACAGCACACCCAAAACCAGACACAAAAATCTATTTGAAAAAAAGAAACAAAGAAAGAAAAAAAACTGTCGAGTGAGCGGAGCATTTTTACTTTATATTTGTATTGTCTTTTCTTACATCAAAAATATATATTTTCCTCACGTTAAAGCAAACTTTGTTTTATTACTGTTCCATTGTTTCTAAACAAAGATGTACATTGGGATACATTATTTTGTTGTCACCTACAATGTTTGGCGAAATTCTATACTAGGTCTTTTGGATCAATGAAGCTTAAATATGAAAAAGTATCGGTATCGAATATCGTGATATTTGCCCTGTATTTACTTGGTATCAGATCAATACAAAAATTCTTTGTATTGCACAGCTCTAGTAACCATGACTAATGACAATATCCTTGCCCTGATCTGTTTTGTCGCAGGTGTCTCCTGGGATGTCCGCAAAGTCATCAAATGCGAGCTGGCCAAAGACCCTGATCCTGGCCTGGGCCAACCGGTCCGTACATTTTGTGTCCTCCGCCGCCCTGCCCACCATTCTCAAACGGGGCCACGAATCCTGTTAGGCATGGCATCCGGGGCAACTCGCACTGAGGAGTCCCTCAGACACCATTTCTGGTGGCCCACACTGTCTGCTTGTGTTAAGCAGTTTGTCAACGCCTGTGCCATCAGTGCTCGCAACAAGGCCTCTCACCAGCCACCCTCTGGACTGCTCCTGCCGCTCTCCATACCTAGCCATCCTTGGTCCCACAACGCCTTGGACTTTGTCACGGGTCTTCCAAGCTCCAGAGGTAACACGGTGATCATGACTATTATAGACAAGTTTTCGAAAATCTGTATGTCTTGTGGCTCTATCCAGACTCCCATCAGCACTAGAGACTGCCAAGATTATCTACGGCCACTTTTTCAGGATCTTCGGCATTCCTGTGGACATCATTTCGGACCGGAGACCGCAGTTCATCTCCCAGGTATGGAGAGCTTTCAACAATTATTTCGGCACTTCTGTTCCTCTGACCTCAGATGCCCACCCTCAGTCCAACAGCCAGGCGGAAAGAGACAACCAAGTGGTGGAGACCACCGTACGCTGCGTTTCTGCCCAGCACCCAGAGTGCTGGGGCGATCACCTAGCCTTGGTGGAATACAGCTCCGCCACTTGTAGGTCACCCTTTGAGGTAGCGCCTGGCTACCAACCTCCTCTATTCCCCGAGAAGCAGCGGGAGATTGCCATTCCTTCTGTCAGCCAACACATTCGACGTTGCCGCTGCATCTGGAAGAACACCATTATCGCATTATGCCAAGCCCAAGCCACATCTGTACTCTCAGCCCCTGGCTACAAGGTTGGAAAGCTGGTCTGGTTGTCCACTAAAAACATTCCACTTAACTGAATCTAGGAAACTATCCCCATGCTTTATTGGACCCTTCCCCATCACCAGAGTCATCAACCCGGCATCAACCCATCAATCCACTTGCCCCGTCAAGTCAAGCCCGTCATTCACTCCCCGCTCAACCCCACCCCAGTGACGCACCAGCCCCATGCATCATCAATGGCCGGCACGGTCCGTCGACTGCTGGACTCCCGCCGTTGTGGCAGAGGAATCCAGTTCCTGGTAGACTGGAAGGGGTATGGTCATGAGGAGTGTTCCTTGGTCCCCCGTGCTGCCATCCTGGACAGCATAGGTTTCATCGTAGGTTTCCTAACAAGCCGGGAGGCACCTGTTGAGGGGGGAGTGATGGTAGGTCTCTTCACGTGGTGTGGGTGTGTCTGGGTTTCATGCCCCTGTAATCCTGTGCTCCTGGTTCCTATCATGGTGTACCTATTTAAGCCACCTTCTCACAGTTCACCTTCCGATTGTGACATGACACTGCTGATGTCAGGCATCGACGTACGCCGCGTCATCACGCCACCATTTACGCTTCCCCTGTGTTAACACCAGTGTCTCGTCTCAACCCCGTACTGTTTACCCTCTGTGTGTGGCTAATAATCCATTGTGTACCTCTGCCTACAGACTGAGTTCGTTCCAAGTAGCGGATCCACCATGCTCCGGTCGATAGACCCTAACAACTCACACAAACACACTCTAAACGGGGCAATTTGGAGAATTCAATTGGCTTGATCCATGGACTGTGGGAGGAACCCCACAGTCCATGGAAAAGAAGCTCTGTAATTCAGAGCTTCTTTGCTCTGAAAGAAGCTCTGTAAATTCAGATAAAAACACACTGGCTGAACCAGGAGGATGATAAATTAATATGCAGTATATTTTAAGATATACTAAGAGAGTATATTAATATATTAAGAGAGCCAACTTTGATTATTTGAAGCTCAATCGCTAAGAAAAGTTAGTGGGTGTCATAGAGGTGTAGTGATTAGCATGTCTGACTCTCTGCATGTCTGACTCTCTGTGATTAGCATGTCTGACTCTCCTCAGTTTTGGATCCCGCGCTGGGTGAAGTTTCTATTTTCTCCTAATTTCCCCTATGTACAATAGTGTGTGTGTGTGTGTCTGTGTCAATGACTCTGTGCCCAATGATGGATTGGTGCCCAGTCCTGGGTGTATCTGCCAAGTGCAACCCTAGTCCTTAGTAAAGTAGTCCTTAGCAAAAGAGTATGAGATGAGATGGAAAAAAAAACATAGTTAGTGCCAATAAAATTTACCCAAAGACATATTGTCTAGATTATTAAATAACTGAAAAAAAGTCACTTCCACAGAATCATGGATCCAGTTTATTAGGGCACGTTCAATAAGTAGAAAAGAAATGGAAACGAAAATTCAAAGCACGTAAAGCATGTTGTGAGGAAAGTAACAACAATCCAGAACGCTGAACCAACATCACTTAACTAGCCCTGCCAATGAGTAAGCAGGCAATGTGGCACGCCTCCTCCCCAGAGAAGGGTGTTGCACCGGACAGGAAATGAGTTGGATGGCGCTGGGTTTACATTCCCCCCACTTGCTGAAGTGGCGGCCGACCCCTGGGTCTAGGAGCAGGATAGTCGAGATGAGCCATGTGGAAATCTGAAATCAGCTGGAGATCTGAAATATATTTAGCTCCCACCCAACTACGTTCCTCCAGCCACCTCCCAGTCCACAAAGTACTGGATTTTAGATCCCACTCTTCTATAGTCCAACAATTACGAGAACCTGTAGGTCTCCAGGATGCTACTGGTTGAACCCTGACAGGTGGATTCCCCCTAACTCTCCTTGAGGGAACCGGACACATACGGAGGGAGGTGTGGAAGACCTCTACGCACGGGGAAGGACCAACCGATAAACAACGTAATTGATGGGCTTCACTACTAAAGAACCCAGAAATTTAGGCAGCAGTCTCCGAGCATCCATGAGACACTGCAAGTTTAGGGTGCTAGATCTCTTTGCTCTTCCTAAACCACTCCAGATCCCATGGCACAAAAGGCGGCTGGTACCTGAGTATACATTGAAAAGGATTCAGTCCCATGGCTGAGTGCCGCAACGAATTTTGTACTACTCCTACTCACAGTAAGGATGTTCTGACTCGATGATATGCTTACCACAGTACCCAGCTTTTCAAAAAATGCTCTCCAATGAGGTAAATTGTGACCCGCAATCCGATAGAATATCCTCAGAGATGCCGAAACACATGAAGATATGACAAAACAACAGTTCCGTCTTCAAAAACCATTATACAAATCATACTTTGTCATTAATGAAATGAATGGAAAAAAAAATCCATCCACATATTAATCAGTAATGGTAGTAATAAAATTCTCTATCGATTTTCGAAAAGCTGAGTCCATAGAAGGATGGAGAAATTGATGGTTATGTATAATGGGTGCATAAACTGAACCATTTTGAAGGTCAAGGCACTTCCTAAATTTAATCTAATCTTTTTAGTGAATTGTGATTTACCAGGTTGATAGGGAACCACTTGGCAGGAACAGGAAGTTGTGAGCAAATTAAGGAGTGAAAAGAGTGTCATGAGGAAGAAAGTCAATTTGTGCCCATGCTGGGCAGTTATCCACAGAGATACAGTACAATAAATTATCTTATGAATATTGCAGGCCCAATAATAGTGAAGGAAATTGGGTAGGGCTAGACCCCGTCCATCTTCCTAAGATGGAGCGATGACCATTTTAGACGTGCAGGTTTGCCATTCCAGATAAAAGGTGTTAACATGTACAATAGTCTATATTATAAAATCTGATGAGGTGAGTTCGAGTAGTGGACTAAACTTTTGCTCAAATAATTGCTAAAATTTACAGGAATTTTACAGGAAATTTACAGAATTTTCTATGTGTAATTCCAAAAAAGAAAAGAGGTTAATGGATTTGAGAGAGCAGACGCAATAATTGGGAAAAACTCATTCTTTTGAAGATTTAATTTGTAGCCGGATATTTTTCCAATTTTTTGGAAGATATCTATGATGAGAGGGAGGGAAGAAGCAGGATTGGAAAAATATAGATGAAGGTCATCCGCATATAAGGAGAGGTTATGAATAGAATTATGATGCAAAATGCCTTCAAAAATGAACTATTATGAACTAAATCAAATAGTAAGGCTAGAGGGGACAGCCTTGATGTGTTCCACGTCCAAGAAGGAAGGTGGTGAAAAGGTACCATTTGTGAGGATAGATGTAGTTGGAGCGTCATACAAAAGATGAACCCATGAAATAAACTGAGTATAACAGCAAAACTTATCCAAGATAAAGAACAAATCATTATATTCCACCCTATCGAATAACTCCTTGGGATCCAGAGAAACCACAGCCTCTGGGGTATTAGAAGGGCTAGAATATGGAATACTTAGCAGTCTTCAAGCATTAAAGAAGGAAGGTCTGTCCTGTATGAAGGCTGTTTGGGCTGGCGCTACTAGGTCTGGTAGGATACACTAAGATCCTGGCTAAGATTTTAGCCATTCGACTTCAAAGTTCATATTTAAAAGAGATGTGGGCCTAAATCTACCACTTGGAGTGTTTGGGCTATCCAAAATTGGGTTAGCAAAGACTCGTAGTACTTGTGATTGTCAGGGTCCGGAGACCTGGCCATCTGTAGAGACTTAATAACCTCTTGTATCTCCGAATCTATAATGGGGGATCCAACCCCTCATATTGTGTAGGCAAAACCTGGGAAATTGTGTTATCTATTCTGGAAAAAGTATGATGGATGCCCGAAAAAAAAAAAAAAAAAAAAAAAAAGCTTTGTCTAAAGAGTAACATGTTTTCCACGGGTTCGAATGCTGACGTGAGCTTTTTAAAATCCAGTTAGCTGAATTATATACAGCTGTTTGCCTAAAAGCCGATCAATCTAAGACTATGTCCAGTACCTGATTGAAGTCAACCATAATAGTTATACAATGGATATCTAAATTAGGAAGGCTCGAAAATAATTAATCAAAGAAGTTAACATCAACCCACGAGGGAACATATAAGCAGGCCAGAGTTACTGCAGCATTCACCTGGGCATCCTTGATTGCTGAAATTGGCTTTAGGAACTTGGAACATTACTTCACTGGCGGGGAAGGTAGCCTGAGCTGGTACGGGAGGTTGAGAGATACCGGCTAGATAAAGTCGGGCTCACCTCAACGCACAGCTCTGATTCTGGATCCAATGTTATTGAGAGTGGCTGGGTTCTGTTCTTTTCTGGAGTTGCCCATGGCGAGAGGCATCGGGCAGGTGTGGGTTTTCTCGTGGCCCCCTGGCTTGATGCATGTATGTTGGGGTTTTCTCCGGTGGTCGAGAAGGTAGCTTCCCTACACCTTCGGGTTGGGAAATGAGTTTTGACTGTTGTCTGCGCTCATGCGCCGAACGGCTGTTCAGAGTACCCAGCCTTCTTGGAGTCTGTGGATTGGGGGGGGGGTACTGGAAAGTCCTCTCCCTGGAGACTCCAGTAGTCCTACTGGCGGACTTTAACGCTCACGTTGGCAATGACCGTGAGCCCTGGAGAAGTGTGATTGGGAGGAATGCCCTCTCCGATCTGAACCCGAGTCAAGTTCAACCCGAGTCTGCCGTCAAGTTCAGTTGTTCGACTTCTGTGCAAATAACGGTCTGACCATCACAAACACCATGTTTGAGCGCAAAAGTGTCCATACGTGCACATGGCGCCAGGACGCCCTAGGCCACAGTTCAATGATCAACTTTGTAGTTGTGTCATTGGACTTGCTGCCATGTGTCTTGGACACTCTGGTGAAGAGAGGAGCTGAGCTGTCAACTGATCACCACCTGGTGGTGAGTTGGATCAGGTGGCGGGGGAAGATGCCGGTCAGACCAGGCAGACCCAAATGTATAGTGAGTGTTTACTGGGAAGGTCTGGCAGAAGAACCCGTCAGATGGATGTTCAAATCTCACCTCTGTCAGAGCTTCAACCACATTCCGGAGGAGGTAGGGGACATTGAGTCTGAATTGGCTATGTACCATTCTTCTATTGTTGAGGCGGCAGACAGGATCTATGGTCGCAAGGTAGTTGGTGCCTGTCTTGGCGGTAACCCTCGAACACGCTGGTGATCACCCTGTGTGAGGGATGCCGTCAAGCTGAAGAAGGAGTCGTATCAGGCATGGTTGGCCTGTGGGACTCTAAAAGCTGACTGGTACCCACAGGCCAGGCGATTTGCGGCTTTGTGTGTCGCGGAGGCAAAAACCCGGGCGTATGAGGAGTTCGGTAAGGCCTTGGAAAGTGACTTTCGGTTGGCTCCAAGAAGATTCTGGCAAACTGTTAGGTGACTCAGGAGGGGAAAGCAGTGTGCCACTAACACAGTATATTGTGGAGGTGATGCACTGTTGACTTCGACAGGGGACGTCATTAAGCGGTGGAAGGAATACTTTAAGGACCTTCTCAATCCCACCGATATGCCTTCTAGAGAGGAGGCAGAGTCAGAGGACCCGGGAGGAGGCTTGTCCATCACTGTGGCTGAAGTCACTAAGGTAGTTAGAGACCTCATTTGTGGCAGGGCTTCAGGTGTGGATGAGATCTGCCCGGAGTTCCTCAAAGCTCTGGATTTAGTCTCTCTCCAGGATCCTCGAGGGTTCATGGGAGTTTGCCCAACCAGTCTACATTTGTTTTGTGGATCTGGAGAAGGCTTTTCGACTGTGTCCTTCGGGGTATTTTGTGGGAGGTGCTTCGTGAGTATGGGGTACATGGCTCCTTACTACGGGCCATTCAGTATGTGCGAAGCAGGAGCTTGGTTCGCATGGCCAGCAGTAAGTCTGACTTGTTTCCAGTGAGGGTTGGACTCCGTCAGGGCTGTCCTTTGTCACCGGTTCTGTTCATAATTTATATGGACAGAATTTCTAGGCGCAGCCAGGGGATGGAGGGTGTCCGGTTTGGTGATCTGAGGATCATGTCACTGCTGTTTGCAGATGATGTGGTCCTGTTAGCATCATCAGGCTGTGAACTTCAGCTCTTACGGGATCGTTTTGTAGCCGAGTGTGAAGCGGCCGGGATGAAAATCAGCACCTCCAAATCTGAGGCCATGGATCTCAGTCGGAAAAGGGTAGATAGTTCTCTCTGAGTCAGGGATGAGATCTTGCCTCAAGTGGAGGAGTTTAAGTATCTCGGGGTCTTGTTCATGAGTGATGGTCAGATGGAACGTGAGATTGACAGATGGATCGGCATGGGTTTAGCAGTGATGCGGACCCTATACCAGTCTGTTGTGGTGAAAAAGGAGCTAAGCCATAAGGCAATGCTCTCAATTTACCAGTCGATCTATGTCATGACCCTCACCTATGGTCATGAGCTTTGGGTAATGACCGAAAGAACAAGATTGCGAATACAAGCAGCCGAAATGGGTTTTCTCTGCAGGGTGGTTGGGCTCTGCCTTAGAGATGGAGTGAGAAGCTCGGTCAACCGGAAGAGACTCGGAGTAGAGCCGCTACTCCTCTGCGTTGAAAGGAGCCATTTGAGGTGGTTTGGGTATCTGGTAAGGATGCCTCCTGGGTGCCTCGCTAGGGAGGTGTTTCAGGCTGGGAGGAGACCCCAGGGCAGACCCAGGACATGCTGGAGGGATTATATCTCTCAGCTGGTCTGGGAATATCTCGGGGTTCCACCAGTCAAGCTGGTGGAGGTGGCTGGGGCGAGGGAGGTCTGGGTCTCCCTACTTCGGTTGTTGCCCCCGAGACCCAGACAAGCGGAAGATAATGGATGGATGGATATATATATATATATATATCTCAGGTTTGCCTGAATATTTGGGCTTGGGAGGATCCTTTTTGCTTTATTTTGCTGATTTAGAATTTTAGCTGCAAATCGCACCCAAATTCTGTAGATAAGAAGTTTTAGTGTTAGCGATGGAAGAGTTAATTTTAGGGGTTTGTCTCAAATTAAATTTAGAAAAAACAGAGCTTCTCATTATCCCAGCTAAACCCTCAATCTATCACGACCTGACCTTCCAAATTGACGGCTCCACAATCTCCCGAAACTGATTCGGTCCGGAACCTTGCTTTCACAATAGACTCCCACCTTAAACTCTCTGATCATGTTATCAAAACCGCCCGTTCCTGCAGATTCCTTCTTTAAAACATAAGAAAGATCAGACCCTTCTTGACTGAACATGCTACCCAACTGCTTGTTCAAGCCCTCATCCTATCCCGACATGATTATTGTACTACTTGTCGGTATCCCAGCTTCCACAATGAGACCTCTATAACTAATTCAAAACTCTGCAGCCCGACTCATATTCAACCAGCCCAAGCGAACTCATGTCACTCCATTGAACCTCCATTGGTTCCCTGTAGCTGCTCGCATTCAGTACAAGTCACTGACTCTGGCCTACAGAACCATTTCTGTATATGCACCCTCTTACCTTCACTCTATCTTTTCAAAATACAATCCGACTCGTTCACTTCGCGCCAGTGACCGCCTGGCGATTCCACCTCACCGAGGGGCTAATTCTCACTCCGTGGCGTTCACCACTGCAAAATGGTGGAACGATCATCCCACTAAGCAGTTTTCACTGAAGACGCATCTTTTTAACAAATACTTGTTGTAAATAAAATAATGATAAAATAAAAAAAGGGGGGGGGGGAGCATAGCATCAAATAACAATCAGGTTTGATGATTTTACTGTGTAGTTGGTTTTCTTCATAACTTCTGACTTGTAATGTTCTCATTTGTAAGTCGCTTTGGATAAAAACATCTGCTAAATGACTAAATGTAATGTAAATGTACCCAATCACCACCATCTTCCCTCAACCTAAAAAATATTTTATAAACTAATAACAATTTAAAAATATATATTTTTGAATGAACAATGCCTTACAAGTATATAAAAAACTATAAATTGGACCTGATGGACCTGTAGGATGTTCTGGATGAAGTATTGTCAGATGCATTAGATTGAGTGTGACCATAGAGACACAATGTGCACCAGCAATATAATTTGCAGTGGTACCAATCACTGGCAATCATGGGTACTGGCACTAAAGATCACATAACTTCCACTGGGCAAGGTTAGAGTATCAGCAATAGTAATAACATGCACAACAGGCATGGTGTGAGTGTCAGCTGAGATGAACGATGGCTCAGAGCAAAGATTTGGTTGTGACACAGCAAATAAATTCATCACCAGAGATGGAAGGGGTTTTACTGTCGAGGGATTGAGCCTTATGTCTAGATGGCTGAGACAACCTCATTTGATGTTGTAGGCACACTTTCCATGACTGTAGTAGCAAAAGTAAATAGAAGATGTACACTTAACGTTTGAGTGACATTTAATTTTAAAGTGATATTAAGCAATGGCAATAAGCATTGAACACATTTTTGAGATTATTTAATTTATGCATTATGTTGTAAATTTAACTTTAAATATAGCTTTTATCAGCACATTATACTTCTTCAAATCAATCACAATACAGCTTAAAATAACCTAACCTAACTACATAATGTACTGTACATCCAAATACAATGTGAATTAATTTAAAACTTCATTGTAGATGCATGTACAATCATGGCTAAAAGTTTTGAGAATGACACAAATATTATATTTTCACATGATCCGCTGCCCTCTGGTTTTTATGTGTGTTTGTCAGATGTTTTTATCACATACAGAAATATAATTGCAATCATATTATGAGTAACAAAAGCTTTTATTGACAGTTAGAATGAGTTAATGCAACAAGTCAATATTTGCAGTGTTGACCCTTCTTCTTCAGGACCTCTGCAGTTCTCACTGGCATGCTCTCAATCAACTTCTGGACCAAATGCTGACTGATAGCAGTCCATTCTTGCACAATCAATGTTTGCATTTTGTCAGAATGTGTAGGCTTTTGTTTGTCCACCCGTATCTTGATGATTGACCACAAGTTCTCAATGGGATTAAGATCTGGGGAGTTTCCAGGCTATGGACCCAAAATCTCTATGTTTTGTTCCCTGAGCCATGCAGTTATCACCTTTGCTTTATGGCAAGGTGCTCCAACATGCTGGAAAAGGCATTGTTGATCACCAAACTGCTCTTGGATGGTTGGGAGAAGTTGCTCTCGGAGGACATTCTGGTACCATTCTTTATTCATGGCTGTGTTTTTAGGCAAGACTGTGAGAGAGCTGATTCCCTTGGCTGAGAAGCAACCCCACACACGAATGGTTTCAGGATGCTTTACAGTTGGCATGAGACAAGACTGGTGGTAGCGCTCACCTCGTCTTCTCCGAATAAGCTGTTTTCCAGATGTCCCAAACAATCGGAAAAGGGATTCATCAGAGAAAATGACTTTACCCCAGTCCTCAGCAGTCCACTCCCTGTACCTTTTGCAGAATATCAATCTGTCCCTGATGTTTTTTTCTGGAGAGAAGAGGCTTCTTTGCTGCCCTCCTTGAGACCAGGCCTTGCTCCAAGAGTCTCCGCCTCACAGTGTGTGCAGATGCACTCAGACCTGCCTGCTGCCATTCCTGAGCAAGCTCTGCACTGCGGGTAGCCTGATCCTACAGCTGAAACACTTTTAAGAGACGTCCTGGTGCTTGCTGGTCTTTCTTGGGCGCCCTGGAGCCTTTTTGGCAACAATGGAACCTCTCTTGAAGTTCTTGATGATGTGATAGATTGTTGACTGAGGTGCAATCTTTCTAGCTGCGATACTCTTCCCGGTTAGGCCATTTTTGTGCAGTGCGATGATGACTGCACGTGTTTCTTTAGAGATAACCAAGGTTATCAGAAGAAAAACAATGATGCCAAGCACCAGCCTCCTTTTAAATTGCCCAGTGGTGTCATTCTTACTTAATCATGACAGATTGATCTCTAGCCCTGTCCTCATCAACACCCACACCTGTGTTAATGGAGCAATCACTGAAACGATGTCCTTTTAAGGCAGGGCTGCAATGAATTTGAAATGTGTTTTGGGGATAAAGTTCATTTTCTAGGCATATATTGACTTTGCAATTAATTGATTAATTAATTAATTAGTTAATTAATTAAGCTGATATATGTATATGCAAATTGCCATTATAAAAACTGAAGCAGTAGACTTTGTGAAAATTAATATTTGTATCATTCTCAAAACTTTTGGCCATAACTGTAGATAAAAAAAGGAAAATTACCATGTTTGTCATTGTAATATTTCTGACAAATCACAGTTGATTGTGTCAGACTGTCAAAAAATCTGACATAATAATCAACTGTATATCCAGTGTAGAATTTATTATGTCTCCAAGTAACTACAAAAAAACTACAAGTAAAAGTGTAAACCACTGCTTTGCATTTGTTACTGACATATGTATATATATTTCTTAATGTACTCAGCATTACTTACAGGTTGATTTTCCTCAAATAACATACCTATTAAAGGTTGCGTCTGTGAGATGGCAGGTGCACTTCTTTCCACATTAACGATTGGCTGATAAAATTGTCGGTTTGTGATGTTTGATGAATTCAGCTTTCAGTGAATAAATTTCATCAGTTTCAATGAAACTGAATTTGGTTAGCACTAATATTTTGGGCTGTGCATGCATTCGCCAGTGTGTTTACCATCTCCTCATCCTGCTTAGAATCCCTGATACAAGATTTCTCGATGCCTCACCCATAACGACTCAATATCGCAAAGAGAAAATGGAGCAAGTTTGTCAATGACATCAGATTTCATTCCATATATTCAGATTCTCATTACATATATAAAATAATTTCAGCTTGTCATAATATATTATACTGTGTATTATACTATTTGCACCTTACGTTCAACGTGTGATTGTTCCGGAGGGGGCGTGGCCTAGATATATCCGCGCTATTTAAGAATCATTATTTAAGAAACAGCGGAAGCAACAGCCTCTCGTGTTCCGACTCGGGTGTGAAGACCTATTCGTGTAAAGACCTGCGAGTCTACCTGAACGAGTCCTATTCATCTAAAGACCTGCGAGTCTACCTGCGCGAGTCTTCATTTAAAGACCTTCGAGTCTACCTGCGTGAGTCCTATTCGTGTAAAGACCTGCGAGTCTACCTGCATGTGTCCTATTCGTGTAAAGACCTGCGAGTCTACGTGCGCGAGTCCTATTCGTGTAAAGACCTGCGAGTCTACCTGAACGAGTCCTATTCGTCTAAAGACCTGCGAGTCTACCTGCACGAGTCCACCGAGCAAGGACAACGACAAGGCAACTAAGTAGTCTCTAAGTAGTCAATCCATTTTCTTACCCATTCACACCTTTCTCTTCAACGTGTTTTCAGTTCATCCCTGTCATTTCCTCCTCCCACAGACGCACATTTCCTCAGAGGAGAAGGTGCATTCTTGCACACCTGAGAACTCTGCAGCAGGTTAATACAAGTGAGCCCTTCACCTTCTCTGCAGGACTATAGAATTGTCAGTCAGCCACCAAGAAATCAGATTTCATTCCTGCTTTTGTGGCTCATGCTAGTCTTCAGGTTTTAGCCCTCACTGAGACGGGGATTCGTCCCAAGAATTCCGCGACACCAGCTGCCCTTTCAATGAATTTCCACTTCTCTCACTTTCCTCATATGGGCAAAAGAGGAGGTGGTACAGGTTTGCTTATTACCCACAAATGGAATTTCTCTCCTCTTACACTTTTATCAAACACTGCCTCATTTGAATTCCATGCACTGACAATCACTGAACCGATTAAATGTCATTTTCTTGTCATCTATCGCCCCCCAGGTCAACTAGATAACTTTGTCGAGGAATTTGATATGTTATTATCATCTCTCCCAGATGATGGTTGTCGTCTTGTCATCCTCGGTGATTTAAACATTCACTTATGCCAATGAGTTTCTTGAACTTATCTTCAGCCTGGACCTCCATCTACTCCGCACCTCAGCTACCCACCGGGTTGGCAACCAGCCCATCATGACGTGTTCATGTTTCTCTTCGGACATACACATCACTCCACTTCATGAATCAGACCACTTTTTCATACAGTTCTCTGTCTCTCTTCCACCACCTCCCGTAATCTTCAGTAAAACATCTCAGGTAAGTCACAATCTTAGCGCTCTCTCTAACACACTTTTTGCTGACTTGGTTACAGATGCCCTTCCTAGCATCAGTAACTTCTTAACCCTTGACACTAACACTGCATCAAGCACATTCTGCTCCACCTTGGCTGCATGTCTTGACCAGATCTGTCCAAAATCCACCAGGAAAACAAACAGTTCTCCGTCCAGTCCCTGGCTCATGGAGACGTTTCGGAAGCAACGTACATTTCTTCGTTCCGCCAAAATAAAATGGCGTAAGTCTGGTCTGTCTTCAGATTTAGAAACATACCAGTCCTCACTTGCCACTTTCTCGAAGGATGTAACTGCTGCTAAATCCTTGTTCTTCCAGTCCAAGGTAACATGCATCTCAGATGCCCGCACTTTATTCAGTACCTTCAACTCACTACTGACTCCTCCCTCTCCCCCTCCTAACACTTCTCTGTCAGCTGATGTCTTTGCAACCTTTTTTCACAGAAAAGATCGAGGGCATCACCAAACTCTTTCATGCTCACCATTTCCACAACACTGGATGTGTGATCTCACACATCCAGCCATCCAACCATCTCCTCCTTCTCCCCTGTCGCAGAATCTGACATCTGCAAAATTCTTCTTGCCAGTAACCCAACTACTTGCCCCCTTGATTCCATCCCATCCCACCTTCTTCAATCCATTTCCTCACACCAGCACTCAATGGTTTCGATCCTATCTCACAGGAAGGACCTTCAAAGTGTCATGGAATGGGGAGATCTCTTACTCTCACCAAGTACGCAATGATGTGCCTCAGGACTCTGTAATTGGTCCTCTCCTCTTCTCACTATACATGACATCACTGAGCACAGTCATCCAGGCGTATGGTTTCTCTTACCACTGCTATGCTGATGACACTCAGCTTCATCTGTCTTTTGCCCCTGACGACACCACCATCTCAAATCGGATATTTGCCTGCCTCACTGACATATCTGTTTGGATGAAGGCCCGTCATCTCATATTAAATTTAGAAAAAACGGAGCTTCTCATTATCCCAGCTAAACCCTCAATCCATCACGAACTGACCTTCCAAATTGACGGCTCCACAATCTCCCCAACCGATTCGGTCCATAACCTTGGTTTCACAATAGACTCCCACCTTAAACTCTCTGATCATGTTATCAAAACTGCCCGTTCCTGCATATTCCTTCTTTACAACATAAGGAAGATCAGACCCATCTTGACTGAACATGCTACTCAACTGCTAGTTCAAGCCCTCGTCCTATCCAGACTTGATTATTGTTTTATTGTTTCAATGATATTATTACTTGTCGGTATCCCAGCCTCCACAATGAGACCTCTTTAACTAATTCAAAACTCTGCAGCCCGACTCGTATTCAACCAGCCCAAGTGAACTCATGTCACTCCATTGAACCTCCATTGGCTCCCTGTAGCTGCTCGCATTCAGTACAAGTCACTGACTCTGGCCTACAGAACCATTTCTGTATCTGCACACTCTTACCTTCACTCTATCCTTTCAAAATACAATCCGACTCGTTCACTTCATGCCAGTGACCGCCTGGCGATTCCACCTCACCGAGGAGCTAATTCTCACTCCGTGGCGTTCACCACTGCAGAATGGTGGAACGATGTTCCCAACTCTGTCCGTAAGGCAGTATCACTAAGCAGTTTTAAGAAAATACTGAAGACGCATCTCTGTTGTAAATACCTGTTGTAAAAAATACCTGTTGTAAAAAAAAAAGGGGGGGGGGGGGGGCGCAGCATCAAATAATAATCAGGTTTGATGATTGTACAGTATAGTTGGTTTTCTGTATAACTTCTGACTTGTAATGTTCTCATTTGTCGCATTGGATAAACGCGTCTGCTAAATGACTAAATGTAAATGTAAATAGCCATTTAGGAAAAAGCTCTTCCACAATCAATAATGATTAATTTTAGGGCCTAAATGTAAATTACCTCTTATGAGCTCACATGGTAGATTATACAGTTAAACGAGTTCAATTATATATATATATATATATATATATACATACATTATGGTGCCTTATAATGCACAATGTTATGTGTAATTAATATTATTCTGTAATAAATGTGAAACGTAACAGGTTTCCAGTACAAATTTAATAAGAATTGGCTAATATGATCAAACATTCTGGTTGTAGTCAAAACTGTAGCTGCAGCATATTTAACAATTTGTAGTTCATGTCATGTTTAGAAAGAACATCCTGTCAGTAGTAAATTACAAGAATCTAAACTTAAAGTTATAAATGCATGAATTAGGTATTTAATTATTGGGCTGGACATTAAATTTCTGTCATATTGTGTTTATTTATTTTTTCTAATATGAACAACAAACAGAGTCTATGTTTATTCGACAAGCTGTGTTTGTTTAGTGGTTCTGTAGCAAGTGTTAATTTATTCAATCCATTTTGTCCAGAAAAATCAGTATGCATCAATACTCAATAACAGTGAGCATAAGCAATACTCCAAAAACATATACAGAGAGCTTTCAATACTCTATCCATATCTCAACAAAACTGTCACCAAGTGTTTCATTTTCTTTTTTTGGGGAACTCTAAAAAATTGCTACTTGTAGACCAGACTTCCTGGAAACCCTTCACGAACACTTCATGAGTCAGAAGCTTTGTCCATCAACTAACAATATGGTTCATGGATTCAAAGGCCCTGTGTGTCATTAATGTCACAAATGTAAACTACTTTGACCTTATATTGCACATGTAACAAAAATAAGGATTGATTCTGAGAGAAAGCAACAACACAAATTCTTTAAACTTTACCATGGCAAAACAGTTTACTTGATATATTGGCAGTAGCAAGTACTTCCTGTTTATTTTTGATAGGATTTCACTCATACACTTAATTTGCGGCCTTCCATGACATCATACAGATTTTTTTTTTTACTTATGTTGTGCACACCACTTATTAAGTGGTGCGCACGAGATATTAAGTGGTGCGCACCACTTAGTAAGTCGTGTGCACGAGTTAGTAAATCAGTTAGTAAACCAAATCGGAAATGTGAATCAATTGATTCCCTGAAGATTCTTAGAAAGCATCCGTTTTTCCATATGTGTAGCTGCGGAAGAACACTGGTTACGTTCATCTCATCCTAGACATGTACACTTCATCTCATCAAATACAGCAGACTGTCGTTCAAAATAAGACATTATTTTCATGTTAGATCGCTAAAGTTGGCACAATAAAGCGCATGATTAAAGGCTAAAAAATTCAAATACAGTTATTCAGTTAAATCAAACCGTGAAATCACCACGTTTAACTCCAATGCTTAACTGTTTTGGGGGGCAAAATTAAATTCCCAAGTAACGGGGAGAACATGCAAACGAGTTTCAGTCGAACTCAGCACTAGACGGCGTTCTGGGGTTACATTCCTAGAAAGATTCCTAGAAAACTGATGTTTTCTAAGAATCTTCAGGGAATCAATTGATTCACATTTCCGATTTGGTTAGAATGTAAAACATTCACAATGTGGTACACAGTCACATGTACACCTACGCATGCGTGATTCTTAGAAAACATCCGTTTTTCCATACGTGTAGCTGCGAAAGAACACTGGTTACATTCATCTCATCCTAGACATGTACACTTCATCTCATCAAATACAGCGGCCTGTCTTTCAAAAGAAGACATTATTATAAGACATGTGAAATCCAGTTGTGTTATCGCCACGTTTAACTCCAATGCTTAACTGTTTTGGGGGTAAAATGAAATTCCAAAGCAACAAGCAACGGGGAGAACATGCAAACGAGTTTCGGTCGAACTCAGCACTAGACGGCGTTCCGGAGTTACATTCCTAGAAAGATTCCTAGAAAGAAACAATTTTTTTATATTCATGTTTTTATTTATCTGTGGATCTGTCAAACAGCCATAGTGTCGGAGAGCGCATGTCCAGTGTAAACGCTATCGTTTTAACAGCGTGTCATGTCTGTTTATTGTCAGATTATGATTCACATAATATCTCATGCACACCACTTACTAACTCGTGCGCACGACTTAATATCCTGTGCGCATGACTTACTAAGTGGTGCGCACCACTTAATATCATAAAAAAAAAATTTTTTTTTTACTCATGTTCCTCTCAATATTTTTTTTTGCTCATGTCCCTTTAGGGGCTCTGTAACATCAACATTTCAACTTGGCAAAATATGAATTATATTCGTCTTTAGTCCTCATTTTTTATATTAAATTACATTTACATTTAGTCATAAAGCAGACTCTTTTATCCAAAGCGACTTACAAAGTACACCACGAGTCAGTAGTTAAGGAAAACTAGCTACACTGTAGAATTTTCAAACCTGATCATTGTCCTATCCTGCACCTCGCCCCCTAGCAGGTGCTTGTGAAAGAGATGCGTTATGAGTTGTTCATTAAAGATGCCAAGTGACTCCGCTTTATGGACAGAGTTGTGAAGATCATTTCAACATTTTGCAGTGGTGAACGCAACAGAGTGAGAATTTGCACCTTGGTGAGGTAGAAGTTGTCCAATTGACCTGGAGGGCGATTAGATGACAACAAAATGACATTTAACAGGTTCACTGATTGTCAGTGCATGGAATTCAAATGAGACAGTGTTAGATAAAAGTGAAAGAGGAGAAAATTTCCATTTGTGAGAAATAAGCAAACCTGTTCCACCCCCGCTTTTGCCGATACGAGAAGTGAAAATTAGTTGAGAGTCCTGTGGACTGATCCAGAGATCAGATACTCTGTATCTCTGTACTGTGTACTGTACTCTGTATCTGTATCTTAACCTGCAGGGAAAAAAAAGGAATAAAATTGTATTTCATAGTGCCTGACTGACAGTTCCATAGTACTGCAGAGAAGGTGAAGGGCTCGCATGTGTTCACCAGCTGCAGAGTTTGCAGGTGTGCAAAGGTGCGCCTCATTTAATTGGGTAACTGGTAAAAAATGGCAATTGTTTGCCTACAAATGATGTTATTGATTTATTATTGTATGTAGTATGTAGTTTATTTAAAGCAAAAGACAAGTATGACATTTGGAAAACAAACAAATGCTAATTAGGTTGAGCAGCTACGATTTTTTTTTTTTTTTTTTTGAAAAAGACAATGGTCACAGGGTATTTGTGGAACGGAAAGGGTGAGGACTACATTAATGCTTCCAAACCTGAATACATTTAGCAAATTATTAAACGAGTAAAAACATTATGCTTTTTGTTTTTTCTCTATTTCCATTTTTTATTTTATATATCCACTCCTTTCTTTTCTATTATTTTACATTTATTTTTTTTACATTTTATTATTCATTTATATTTTACATACTGTATTTTCACATTATCTGGACTAAACATCACCAGGCACACACTTGGTTGAAAAACTTGATGGGATTGTGTGGTATATATTACCAGGCAAATAAACGCACCTAAATTAATGAGAAGCACCATGATCAATGTGTTTAATATGGCAAATAAATTGGAAGCAACAGTATATCATAAAATTCAAATACTGATACTATATATATATATATATATATATATATATATATATATATATATACAGTGGTGTGAAAAAGTGTTTGCCCCCTTCCTCATTTCCTGTTTTTTTGCATGTTTGGCACACTTAAGTGTTTCAGAACATCAAACCAATTTAAACAATAGTCAAGGACAACACAAGTAAACACAAAATGCAATTTGTAAATGAAGGTGTTTATTATTAAAGGAGAAAAAAAATCCAAACCATCATGGCCCTGTGTGAAAAAGTGATTGCCCCCTTGTTTAAACATACTATAACTGTGGTTTTTAACACCTGAGTTCAATTTCTCTAGCCACACCCAGGCCTGATTATTGCCACACCTGTTCTCAATCAAGACATCACTTAAATAGGAGCTGCCTGACTCAGTAAAGTCCACCAAAAGATCCTTAAAAGCTACACATCATGCTGAGATCCAAAGAAATTCAGGAACAATTGAGAAATAAAGTAATTGAGATCTATCAGTCTGGAAAGGGTTATAAAGCCATTTGCAAAGCTTTGGGAATCCAGCGAACCACAGTGAGGGCCATTATCCACAAATGGCGAAGACATGGAACAGTGGTGAACCTTCCCAGGAGTGGCCAGCCGCCCAAAATTACCCCAAGAGCGCAGCGACGACTCATCCAAGAGGTCACAAAGACCCCACAACAACGTCCAAAGAACTGCAGGCTTCACTTGCCTCAGTTAAGGTCAGCGTTCATGCCTCCACCATCAGGAAAAGACTGGGCAAAAATGGCCTGCATGGCAGAGTTCCAAGAAGAAAACCACTGCTGAGCAAAAAGAACATTAAAGCTCGTCTCAATTTTCCAAAACGCATCTTGATGATCCCCAACACTTTTGGGAAAACATTCTGTGGACCAATGAGACAAAAATGGAACTCTTTGGAAGGTGTGTGTCCCATTACATCTGGCATAAAAGGAACACTGCATTTCAGAAAAAGAACATTATACCAACATTAAAATATGGTGGTTGTAGTGTGATGGTCTGGGGCTGTTTTGCTGCGGCAGGACCTGGAAGACTTGCTGTGATAAATGGAACTATGAATTCTGCTGTCTACCAAAAGATTCTGAAGGAGAATGTCCGACCATCTGTTCGTGAACTCAAGCTGAAACGAACTTGGGTTCTGCAGCAGGACAATGATCCAAAACACACCAGCAAGTCCACCTCTGAAGGGCTGAAGAAAAACAAAATGAAGACTTTGGAGTGGCCTAGCCAAAGTCCTGACCTGAATCATATTGAGATGTTGTGGTATGACCTTAAAAAAGTTGTTCATGCTCGAAAACCCTCTAATGTAACTGAATTAGAACAATTCTGCAAAGTTGAGTGGGCCAAAATTCCTCCAGAACGCTGTAAAAGACTCATTGAAAGTTATCGCAAATGCTTGTTTGCAGTTGTTGCTGCTAAGGCTGGCCCAACCAGTTATTAGGTTTAGGGGGCAATCACTTTTTCACACAGGGCCATGATGGTTTGGACTTTTTTCTCCTTTAATAATAAACACCTTCCTTTACAAATTGCATTTTGTGTTTACTTGTGTTGTCCTTGACTATTGTTTAAATTGGTTTGATGTTCCGAAACACTTAAGTGTGACAAACATGCAAAAAAACAGGAAATGAGGAAGGGGGCAAACACTTTTTCACACATATATATATATATATATATATATATATATATATATATATATATATATATATGATTCTTCACATTCTTTATCAGACTGCATATGGGCTTACCTAACTAACTCGGCACTGTGAACTGCACCAAGTAACCGTGTTAAGGACACATGAAGTAACATACAGCAGTTATTGTACAGTGTATTTGGTTTTCCTGTCACTGTGGGCACCAGAGCACAGAAGTATGTTGCAGAGTCTGACAGTGAAGCACGAGATATGATCAGATGCACTTGTTTATCTTTATTTTCAGCAGACATATGCGGTGGTCTGGTTGAACTCACAGAACCACTTTGTAGAATGTACAGAAGGAACTCAGGTTTAGATTTTTTATATTGCCTGTACCACTGAAGATTATTAACAGTTGAGGCAAAGTTTTTGTAGCTGCAGGAAAGTTTAACATCATCACCATCAACAGCAGTTATTCCACTTGAATACAGTGGCTCTATTGGATTTGCCATAGATTGATCCGCCATAGATTGATCTGTCATAGATATAAACAACAGGTAAAAAATGTTGTTAAGGTTTAGCAACCATAGTGTTTAATTAATCTATAAATAAAATGTAAAAATAATATTTAAAAATATATATATAAAATAATTTATTTCACCTTTACTTACACAAGAAAAGCAAAATATATATAGTGAAAGCAGGAAGCATGGTTTTGGTTAGAAGTATAAACATAGTCTGACTGTTCTTTCTTCTCTAAGGTCTTACAAATTTCCACTTCCTACGTAAGTTTGCCACGTGACAATGTAAGCATGTTTTGTAGGTCAACCTGAACACAGGAAAACATTCAGAAATAAAGAAATATGCTTTGGGGTGGCATGTGGAGTAGTGGTTAGCACATCCGCCTCTCAGCACTGGGGATCCAGGTTCAAATTCCAATCTAGGTAAAGTTTCTGTGTTCTCCCTGTGTCTGCATGGGAGAACTCTGTATTCTCCAGTTTTCTCCCACATTCCAAAAACTGTGTTTCTATGTTTTTTAATAAGTCTTATAACAATTAAGGAATATTAAATTTCATAAAAATTTAGACTATTTACATACAAGCTTGTGGCAACACATTTAAATAACCTAATCAACAATGGAGCATGGATTATGAAAGTTGAACTGATTATTGATTATATATAACTGAATTGACTATGAACTTGCACTGTGAGGAATTTATAAATATATATGTTCATAAATATACTGTATATGTCAGATTTTTGTTGTTTATTTATTTATATTGTGAATTTCACAATAATACATTTTCTTCAAGAAACTTAAGTGTTCTAAGCCTGAACCCCCAAAAAGTAATCTGATGTAACAGAGGCAAGGTGTCAAGATCGGTCACGCTGCCATAGGAACGAGGAAGCGTGTTGCTTTAGAATGTAAATAAAGTTTATTAAGTATCCCGTGGGGGAACGCCCCACAAAACAAATAATGTCCACAAAGAGCCGGGACGGCGGCTTAAGTAGCCGCTCCAGCCGACGGGGCACACCTGAAACTAATAAACTGGAGAGGGTGATCGGTGAAGAGAGGAATGTGATTTAGGTGTGAATGGGCGTGTGTGGAGCGGCACGTGGAGGAGAGGGGTTTGTTTGTGTACATGAAGATGTGGGTGTGTGCGGAGCGTGGCGACGAGGGGTGTGTCTGTGTGTGTGAAGGAGAGGGTGAATGCGGAGCGGTGAAAGGAGACGCAGAGCGTGAGCGGGTATGTGTAACATCACCCCCCCAGAAAAAGGTGGCTCACCCTGAGAAGGAACCCGTCTAGACCTGGTCCGACAACTTGGGACGGCCGATCTCTAAGCCATGGGGTGGGCCGGTCCAAGATTGAGGTCCAAGATGTCCTCCGCAGGAACCCAGCTCTTCTCCTCAGGTCCGAAACGCTCCCAACCAAGCCTTTCACAAAACGCCTTTCATATGGCTAACGTGAACTGGGGACCTCTATCTGAGAAGATGACCTCTGGGATACCGAACGAGGTGAACACTCTAGAGAATATTAGTTCGCCCATCTCGCCGAGAGCAGCCCCCTAAGGGGGAAAAGTTTAATCACCCGAGAGAACCGATCGAGGACCGAAAGGATGGTGGCGTACCCATTGGAGGAGGGAAGACCGGTCACAAAGTCCAGGGCTATGTGGGACCACGGCCTCTCCGGCACTGGCAGTGGGCAGGGCTTACCAACTGGAAGCACTCGAGGGGTCTTGCAGGCGGCACAGGTGGAACACGAACGTACAAAGGATTGTATGTCCGCCCGCAAAGACTCCCACCAGTACCTCCGCTGAATCAGCTGGAGTGTTCGCAGAACGCCCGGGTGACCAGTGCTCAGAGAGGTGTGGGCCCATGTGATGAGGCAGGACCGGAAGGGAAGAGGAACATAACTGACCCCTCGGAACAATTTGGAGGGACAGTAGTATGACGCGCCGCCTCTTGAATCTGGGTATTCAGTTCCCACTGTATACGGCCCAGAAATTTGTGTGCGGGGATGATAGGGCTCCCCCGATCCAGAAATGGATGGACCGTGGAGCCGGGACAGGGTAACGGGCCCAGCTGTTCTCTGAACCCGGATGAAAGGAGATCTGCAAATTAAATTGGTTAAAAAAGAGTGCCCAGTGGGCCTGGCGGGCATTGAGGCGGCGAGCGCTCTTAATAAACTCCAGGTTCTTGTGATCCGTGAGGATGAGGACTGGGTGTGGGGCCCCCAGGAGTCAGTGCCTCCACTCCTCCAAGGCTAGCTTAATAGCTAATGGCTCTCGGTCCCCGATCCCGTAACTTACACTCGGCCTGGATGAATTTGCGAGAGTAGTACGCAATTGGCCGTGCGTTAGTGAGGCCCCCAGTGGACTGGGACAAGACGGCACCGGCCTCACTACAGGTGTAATTTGGTGAACACACGCGCACCGTGAAGCAGTTCCAGAGTGGGAACCGCTTGGTGGCCTCATTCAGCTCCCTGAAATCGATACACGGCCGCAGTTCTCCCCCTTGTTTGGGTACAAAGAAGAACCCAGAGGCGGCCGGAGATTTCGAGGGGCGAATAAAGCCATTCTGCATTGACTCTTCGATGTAGGCGTGCATAGCCTGAGTCTCAGCCACCGATAGAGGGTACGGACGCGCATGTGGTAATTTGGCCCCCGGCACCAGGTCAATAGCGCAGTCGTAGTGATGATGGGGGGTAGTGTATTGGTGCGGTGCTTGCTAAATACCTCGGCTAAGTCCGAATACACCTCCGGTACCTGAGAAGGCAGCTGGATCCTGGGGGACACCTGGGAAGAGGAGAACAGCTGGCAGGGCTGACGCGGACGTGTGCACTCCTGTTGACACCGGGATGACCAAGACTGGACCCGCAACAGGGCCCAGGAAATGGTGTGGTCGTGTTGCCTCAGCCATGGCAGCCCTAGAACCAGAGGAACAGAAGGAGAGGAGATGATCAAAAATTCAAGCTGTCCAACCCCCATCCAAAGCTTTTGGCTCTCCCCGAGGGTAGAGGGTAGAGAGTGGCTGCAGAAGCCCCTTTCCATCCGCCCCGCAGTCCACCAGCGCAGAGGTCGTCACCGAGGAGTCCTTTAAACAAAAAACATTGGTTATCAAACTCTTTTGCGGAACTACACCAGATACTCTCACCGAGGCCTTGGCATCTGCGGGCGGGAGTGAGAATCGCACCTGAGAAGGTTGCCCCCGATGAACCGGTCTCTCACTGCAGTCCAGAAGTGAGTGCGCTGAGCTCCCACAATACCCACACAGACCCTGTCAGGCACGACGCCGGCGTTCCTGCGCAGAGAGAAGAGCCCTGCCCAGCTGCATGGGTTCGACCTCGGGCTCCCGTTGGGCTGGCGGCGGAGCGGATTCCTTCCACGGCGAAGTCCGGGGTGGCAGAGAGCTGGGCCCGCAAGACGTTGGGACGGTGGTGAGGTGTTGCTCCATCAGCACTGCTAGACGTACCAGCTCGTCCAGCGATGCCCCGAAGTCACGTCCCGCGATCTCACGCTGGATGTCTTGGCGAAGCCCCTCACGGAACATCACCGTGAGCACAGATCCACTCCAACCCGTCCGTGCAGCCAGGACTCGGAACTCCAGCGCATAGTCAGCCACCGACCGGGTCCCTTGGCGCAGCCGGTACATTTGTGGACCCACCCCCTCGCCCTCCAGGGGGTGAGCGAAAGCGGTGCGGAATGCCTCGTGGAAGGTAGAGAACGACCGGCATTCGGGACCCTGTGCCGTAACCAAACAACCCTGTCAGGCTGTAACCAAACAAAACTCTGCGCTGTATAGTCCAGGATGGTGGCTTAAGTAGCCGTTCCAGCTGATGGGGCACAACTGAAACTAATAAACTGGAGAGGGTGATCGGTGAAGAGAGGATTGTGATTCAGGTGTGAATGGGCATGTGTGGAGCGGCGCATGGAGGAGAGGGGCGTGTTTGTGTACATGAGGATGTGGGTGTGTGCGGAGCGGCGCGTGGCGACGAGGGGCGTGTCTATGTGTGTAAAGGAGAGGGTGAATGCGGAGCGGTGAAAGGAGACGCGGAGCGTGAGCGGGTATGTGTAACACAAGGTAACTCCCTGCTGTTTTTAATTTTAAGTTAGAAACCTTGTAAGGACCTAGGCTAAGTGGGAAACTCATCCTCCTTCAGCGATCAGTTAACATTAACAGTGTAAGACGGGGGGCGCTGCTGAGTACCTATGGAGTAAGACGTGAGTTTGTAAGCTTCTACTGATTTCTATAGAAATTGTATTAAAATTTGCACTGTTTAGAAATATATGTGCTCTGTACTGAGTGGTACTGAACAGTAACTTTATTGTTCATTAAAATGTCTGGAAAAACTCCGAAAACTCGTGGTGCTGTTCAGACACATCTGCGGCCCGCATCTCGTGCTGAGGCCGCGGCCCCGAGCGAGCCACCGACGACATCCACGCACGCGAAAATTGATATAGATTCTCTCAAACTTGAGCTGCTGACGTCATTGAGGAATGACATCGCAGAGATATTTAAAAGAGAGCTTCGGGAAACGCTCGGGGACACTTTGGCCACTATCCAGCTCGACCTGCAGACTTTGAAGACGCAACTAGCGAACGACAAAGCGGCTGTAGATGCTACGATATTGGAGTTTAAAAACACGGTCGGAGAGATGGAGCACGCGCTCACTGTGTGCTCCGATGATATCGCAGCAATGAAGACCACCATCGAGACCCTCACAGCCAACATGACCAAGTTGGAAGACAAGTGTGAGGACTTGGAATCCAGGTCACGGCGGAACAACGTTCGCATATTGGGTGTTCCGGAGGGCCCTGACTCCTGCTCTACTGCTGCGGTGGCCGCGCTATTGAAGGATGCGTTCGGACTGGAGAAGCAACCGCTATTGGACCGGGCTCATCGGACCCTTCAGCCCAAACCCAAACCCCAGGATCGACCACGAGCGGTGGTGTGCAGGTTTCACTATTATAGTGATTGTGCGGACATTCTGCGCCGAGCAAAAGAACTTCGGCAGATTAAAGTTAAAGACTTTAATATATCGGTCTTCCCCGATTACACCGCTAAGATTGCTCGGGCTCATGCTGCTTTTAACGAGGTTCGGCGGCAGCTCCGTGGTATGGACGGGGTTCGGTACGGCCTGTTTCATCCTGTGCGGCTGCGCATCACCTACAACAGCGTCGAAAAAGATTTCACATCAGCGGACGAGGCCAGCAAATAAGTCAAAACTCTGACTAATGGGTAGTGTGTAAACTCCAGTCAGGTTCTCCGGATCTGGGCTCTGTTGGTTCTTTGGCTGGGTGGCTTTTAATGTTACATCGGTGCAGTGTTATGTTCCTTTCTGGTTTGTTGCACTAACCAGGTTGTTTATTTAGGATCGCAGAAGGTTGGGAAATACATATTTGTAAAGGCAATGCGTTTATCAGTGCGCATATTATTATTATTATTATTATTATTATTATTATTTAAATTAATACATGTTGAGATCGGTGGGAGGGTCTTTCTCTTTCTATTTTCTTTTCCATTTTACTTGGGATAGGCTCCGGGTGATTTAGTTAATACTCTAGGTGTCCTTTGACTAATGTGGGTTACACTGCTGTCTCCTTTGTTCTGTTTTATGGAGACTTTGAGTGTGTTTATGTTTAGGGGTTATTATGGGGAGGGTGTTACATCTCGGCTTACTGCGACCAGTTACACCTTTGTAGGTTTTTTTTCATTGGAATGGCTAGTGGCAATATAGATCCCAGCAGTGCTGGTTCAGGCATACCTCTTAGATTTATTAGCTGGAATATCAGAGGTATGGGTAACCCTGTTAAGAGATCCAAGGTTTTTGCACATTTGAAATGCTTAAACTCTGATCTGGTGTTTCTACAGGAAACCCACCTTCGCAATACTGATCACCACAGGTTATATTGCCCCTGGGTGGGTCAAGTCTTCCACTCTAACTTTAATTCGAAAGCTAGGGGAGTTGCTATTTTAATTAACAAAAAGGTTCAGTTTGTATCCAGTGATGTTATAGCTGATAGGAATGGCAGGTACATCATGGTTGCTGGTACATTAAGTCAAAGGAAGGTTGTGCTGGTGAATGTATATGCCCCAAATTTTGATGATGTTGAATTCGCCAACAGATTACTAAGTAAAATCCCCTACTTGAATACGCATCTGCTGATTTTTGGAGGGGATCTAAATTGTGTCTTTGATCCATCTCTAGATCGGTCAAATCCTCTAAATGTGTCTCATTCCGCCATGTCTACTGCATTCTCTGATTTCATGATAGAAAATGGGCTTGTTGACCCCTGGAGATTCCGTAACCCCTCCACTCAAAAATTTTCTTTTTTTTCCCCCCGAGTTCACCATTCATATTCGAGGATCGATTACTTTTTTATCAATAACACACTTAATACTCGTGTCAGTTATACTGACTATTCGGGTATTGTTATATCTGACCATTCTCCTTTATTATTAGATATTCACATCTCCACCTATAAACGTAGCACACCACGTTGGAGATTTAATACTCTCCTTTTGGCAGACAAAAAATTTTGCAAATTCATTTCAAATTCTATAGATTAATTTTTATTCTTTAATCAGAATGATTCTTCTTCATATTCACTACTTTGGGAGACCCTTAAGTGCTATCTGAGAGGCCAAATTATTTCTTACTCTGCTTTTTCAAATAAAAATATTAATGCTAAGCTTAAGGAACTCACATCTGCAATTAGTGATCTTGACCAAAGATATGCACTGTCCCCTTCTTCAAAATTATTTAAGCAACGTTTTGATTTGCAAACAGAATTTGACCTAATTTCAACTAAAGAGGCAGAGCGCTTATTACTACAAAGTCGTGGCTCATATTATGAACATGGTGATAAGGCGGGTCGTCTGCTGGCACATCAACTTCGAAGGCGGGCCACTTCCCATTTAATATCTAGTATTAAAAACTCTAATGGCGCTATTACTACAGACTCTTTGGAAATTAATGCTGTTTTCAAATATTTTTATTCATCATTATATAAATCTGAATCATCAGCATACAACATAAATCTACATGAGTTTCTTCAGAACATTTCAAACCCAAACAAATGCAATTAAATTTATGCAATCAAACAAAACCCCAGGACCGGACGGGTTTCCGGTTGAATTTTTAAAAAAATTTGGCGACAAATTGGCCCCATTACTCTTATCTGTTTTCAATGAATCCTTTGATAGTGGTTCATTACCACCAACATTGACACAAGCCTCCATTGCTCTCCTTCTCAAAAATGACAAGGATCCAACATTATGTGGCTCCTACAGACCATTATCTTTACTAAATGCGGATGTAAAGGTTTTGGCTAAAATTATTGCATTACGATTAGAGAATGTGCTTCCTCATCTTATTTCGGAGGAGCAAAATGGGTTTATAAAGGGTCGTCAAATGTTTTTTAATACCCGTACACTTTTTAATATTATATATTCGAAGCATGTGACTGAACTTCCTGAACTAGTAATATCTTTAGATGCGGAAAAGGCATTTGATAGGGTAGAGTGGGAATATCTGTTTGCGGTTTTGAAGAAATTCGGATTTGGTGACAAATTTATTTCTTGGATCCGCCTCCTTTATGCATCTCCTAAAGCCTGTGTCCACACAAATGATGTTTATTCAGAGTATTTTCCTCTTGAACGTGGAACACGCCAGGGGTGTCCTTTATCTCCTTTGCTTTTTGCCATTGCTATTGAGCCACTATCGATTATGTTAAGATCCACCTCTTTATTCAAAGGAGTCACGCGGAATGGAATTGAAGACAAACTGTCACTTTATGCAGATGATTTGTTATTGTATATAACTGATCCTGCTGTTTCTATTCCTGCTGTTTTGGACATTCTGAAAGAGTTTGGCATCTTTTCAGGTTATAAACTAAATTTGGAGAAAAGTGAATGTTTTCTCATCAATACTGCAACATGTCATCTTCAACAGTTCAGCCTTCCTTTTCGTTTTAGTCCTTCTGGGTTTAAATCTTGGGTATTAATGTGACCCATTCTTTGGCTGGCCTAGCTGCTACTAATTTCACTCCACTTGTGTCGCGGACTTCAGCTGATTTCCAAAGATGGCGCAATCTTCCCCTTTCATTAATTGGCAAGATTAATGTCATCAAAATGAATGTTTTACCCAAATTTCTATTCTTATTCCAATCTATTCCTCTATTCCTGCCAAAACATTTTTTTTTAATTCACTGGATACAATAATTCGGACTTTCATTTGGGGCGGGAAATCACCTAGGGTAAGTAATGCTATACTGCAGAGATGCAGACTGAGTGGAGGACTTGCTTTACCTAATTTTCGATCTTATTACTGGGCTGCCCACGTACACAAACTTTGCTATTTACTGAAATCCCCTCAAAACGTATGGTGTAAATTGGAGCGATTATCCTGTAGGGGTCCTTCTTTATCTGCTTTACTGTATTCTTCTTTGCCGGTAAGGCCCTCTCTATATACTGATAATGTAGTGATTCTTAATACACTTAAGATTTGGTATCAATTTAGGCGGCACTTTAAATTCATTGTTGCATCTTCCTTGGGTCCTTTAAACAAAAATCATTTATTTCCTCCATCAATTTCGGACTCAACATTTGCAGTATGGTCTGACAAGGGGATTACACAGTTTAAACATTTATATGTAGACGGAGTATTTGATAATTTTGCCAGTATGTCATCTCATTACAACCTCCCTAATACTCATTTATTTCGTTATTTTCAGGTTCGTGATTTTGTGCCCAAACAATTCCCTAATTTCCCCTCCTTGCCTCCTGAGCAATGTTAGGAAACTATGCTTTCGCTGCCTCCTCATTGCCAAGGAAGTATTTCAAAGCTGTACGATACAGCTAGTGTACGATACGATAGTGTACGTGGGAAAAGGAACTAGGTATACAGGTGCGTGAGGAGACCTGGGGATGTGCCATCGAGAGGATAAGGTCTTCTATCTCTTGTGCTCGTCTTGCACTTATCCAGTTTAAGGTTTTACATAGGGTACATTTTTCAAAGGCTAGACTATCTGCAATTTACCCTGATATCGAGGATAAGTGTGATAGGTGCCATGGCTCCCCTTGTCATCTTAGCCATATGTTTTACCTCTGACCTGGCTTGGAAATTTTTTGGGTTCAGTATTTTGCGACCATGTCAAGTCAAGTCAAGTAAGTAATTTATTTATATAGCGCTTTTTACAACAGTACATTGTCACAAAGCAGCTTTACAGAATGAAACTGTTCACTGTCCACTGTTCTCGGGGTGAATATTCAACCTTGTCCTCTGATTGCCATATTTGGTGTGCCTGATCCTTCACTTGCACTTATTGCTTCACAAAGGGACATTATTGCTTTCACATCTCTATTAGCTAGACGTCTCTTACTACTACAATGGAAATCTACGAAATATCCATCTATTTCCCATTGGCTAAGAGATGTTATGGCATTCTTAAAACTTGAGAAAATTAAATATACCCTAACAGGCTGTACAGCCAAGTTTTATAGCATATGGCAACCTTTTATTTCTTATTTCACCAATCTTGCAGTTTTTCCTAATTAAATTAAATGTGTGATCTTCTTTTGTTTTTCATTTCTCTTTGTTTTTCATGTGCCTTTTAATATTGCACAATACTAGCAATATGTCGGTTGGTCGTGGTGAGCCGAGTGGTTATGGGGAGGGGGGTGGTTTGCTTTGATAGTTAATGTTTATTATTATCAGGTATATAATTTCAAATATGTTTATGTGTTTATGTATGTATGTATGTGTATATACATATATATATTCTATTTTTATTTTTATTTTTTTTATTTTCTTTGTGTGTGGGGGTAGTTTGTTTTAAAAGAAAAAGTGGAATATGTTAATTGTTATTGTTGTTATAAGGATATTGTTTATATTTCCAATAAAAATATTCTAAAAAAAAAAAAAAAACAGTGTAAGACACCTATCTTACACTGTTAGAGGTTAGATTGTTAAAGTTTAAAATAATTTATTATATAGCACTTTTAACAACAATTAATTAATTTCATTAACAGTGCTGGACAACAGTCCATTTCCAAAAATAGGAAAATTTTATCAGTAAAATGAAAAAACTTAAAGGCAATCCTAGACGGACATTAGTCTGACAGATATCCAGGGTCTGTACATTAATTGTCATATCTGTTGTTCTCTAGCAATGTAATTGATGAGAATCTGGTGATAACTATAATAAAACAGATATTAAAAGCTGTAAGAGAAGTAGTATATATGTTTATATGTTTGGGGTAATATTTATATATTACCTCAATTATATAAATACTGATGATGTATGTAGAGGCAAATTGTGTACTCTTCTTCAAACATACAATTGCTTATTTTACCCAACCTCTTGTATATATGTAATAATATGTAAGTATGGAGCCCCTACAGGGACATGAGCAAAAAAAAAAAACACACGCGCCTAACATATAATATGTTAGGCGTGTGTCCGCAGGGGCAAAAATGAAGCGCAGTAGCGCAGAAAGGATCCAGGAGGCGCGGGTAAGTGGAAGGAGTTTTATTGCGTCGTTTTATTGTGACTCATGAACCGAACACGCGTGGCCAAACTGAAACAATGCCGGAACACCAAAGCAACGGAAACGGAAAGATAGAAGACGATAGAACCTTTAGCTATAAAGGTTCGGGTTTCCGCAAAACCGCTCTGGGTCTGACAGCGGTATGGACACAGCATGGCTGGGAGATGCGGCGCCGTGGATCTGAGCCGCTACGGGACCTGTGGTTGCTCTGGCGGGGGCGGAAGCTGTGCGACCGTGGTGCCGAGGCTCTACAAGTCGCGTTTGAAGTTCGCCTGATGCTGGAGAAGGGTGCGCAGCACATTGGATATCTTTCCCAGCTCCCCCTGCAAGGAGGAGAGATCGAACCCCGACGGGTGGCTGCTGGGTTCCTCCCTCCGTGGCTCCATATAAACCTTTTTTATGGGCGAAGGATCTCTGTTACGGCTGCGAGAAAGATCCTCAAGACACAGTTTGTAAAACTTTATTTTATCCAAGTGAATAGCGATGGATAAAAAGATAAACCAAACAAAACGGTAGCACTCCAGGAAGCCGCGGAGTGTACGGCCGGACTACCAGGTTCGGCAGACATCACCATCACATACACTAGCGTGGGAACTGGGTCAGCGTATGAGCCGTGTGGGAAATGGGTCAGTTGAAGTTATCTGGTGATGCGAGGAAGTGAGAGGCGCCGGCAGCAGTTGGCATCTCCCCAGGTAAGAGCTTACGCGTTCCTCTGAATACCTGATGCGAAGAGAGAGAACAGAGAACAGATAGCAGGGCAAGCCCCAGAGTTTAGCCTAATGACGATAGAAACAACGATCCTTCGCATGGAAGTGCGAATCCCCTCCAGATAAATAGGAGGAAGTGTGGGAGGAGGAAGCGAGTGCACCTGCAACTAATAATCAGGCAATTCGGCCCATGCCGAACCCAGGAAACATGAAGAGGGATGATTAGCGGAATTCTTGACATTAACAGTTTACAAATCGGGGTTTAAAGCTGCCTGCTCAATTTACACTTAAAAACATTAGTAAAAATTTGGCTTTCTTTGCATTCAGTATGATCAAACCTTTTCTGTGAATGGTCAAGTATGTCTTCAAGTATGGATTGTAAAATATATTACACAAATTATAGAATAGAAATGTTTTACTTCATTAAAAGTTGTTTGTTACGTGCAAGCACATATTAGGATCATGACGGTTCGCTGTTGGGAGGAGTCGGGACTGTGGGGCCCGCCCTTCCCCGGAAGAGGTAGGATCACAACTTCACTAACAAAAGGGAAGTGGACACAGCGTTTGGATGGGGGAAGTGATTTTGTGTTTTAAAATATGTTAAGGTCTGTCTCCCCCACTTTCAAACTTTGCATTAACACGAACTTTTGTGTGTTATAGACCGGGTTGTACATGGAGTTTGGGCAGGTAAGCACGAGTGTGCTCCTACATCACACACAATCAGCAAATGCGAGTTGTCTAGACACACTAGGTAAGCGGTAAGTGCCAGCCCCTGTACTTGTGTTTGATTGACAGGCATAGAGTAGACAGATGTTTGTGTTACCAGATTGTTTTGTTATTAGATAAGCATGAGGGGTCCAATTAAGTGTAGGGAAGAGTTTTTGGTTTGATGTTTTTGTTAGGTTCCAAATCCTGAGCCGACCAAACAGCTGCGGTCAAGATGCCAAATCAAAAGCTTGCCCTGTTGTCCGCTATCAGTCAGGAAACGCTGACTGCAAATGATGCTTCTGACCCTGATGCCGGAGCCCTCTGTGTGCCGAATTGAAAAAGTTTGGGAAGAAAATACAACCACGCAAGTGTTGATCATCAATGCTTCGATTTATTATGTTTCACAGCTCGTTTATATAGGTAGATGGAAACGAACAAAACACAAAACAAAGGCATTCTTTCCACAGACTGCTAGCCAGGTGTATGTGAAAGAACCACAGTTAATCAATAAAACCCATGTCCCAACCGTGTAAAGCTTGAGCCCAATCATTTTCCACAGGACAATAACTAGCAAACATGTATTTCTCAATCAGAAGCCAATGTCAGTTAGGCCTTTCACCAGGGAAAGTGAGGCCTTCTAAGGTTCTGTCACGCATACACACACACCCACTGCTACACCTGCTTTGGTTTCATCCAATCACCGTTCACCCTCTCCTGATTACTAGGTTCAGGTGCACCTCATCATTGGCAGCCTCTATTTAAGACGGCGTCCCGGCTCCTTCAGGGCAGAGTTTTATGGTTTGGTTTTGGTTACGATTGGTTATGTCAGAGTACGTGGCTTGTGCCTCGCACTCTTTGCTTACATCTTAGCCTGAGCGACTCGGTTTTGCCCGCTGGTCTCCTCTAGGACGCGACACCTGGGAACACATGAGAGACTTCGGAACTCTGGCTCCTGCGCGCCCGCCCCCGCCGCGTTCCTCACCGCATCTTCCTCGGTTCCTAAGAGGACTCCGCTGACTGGTGACGCCACCGCCTTACGTCTAGTCACTGTGTGTTTCTCGTTTTGGGGTTTTACCCTGTACGCTTTATTGGAGGAAATAAAGACTATTTTGTTTTCAATGTTCACGCTTCCTTCGATTCATCCGGTAGCGCGACAGGTTCATAAGATCAACATGATTAAAGAATCATAGTACACACGTGGACAAAATTGTTGGTACCCCTTGGTTAATGACAAAAACCCACAATGGTAACAGAAATAACTTTAATCTGATAAAAGTAATAATAAATAAAAATTCTATGAAAATGTACAAATGAAAGTCAGACATTGCTTTTCAACCATGCTTTAACAGAATTATTTAAAAAAATAAACTCATGAAACAGGCCTGGACAGAAATGATGGTACCCTTAACTTAATATTTTGTTGCACAACCTTTTGAGGCAATCAAACGATTCCTGTATCTGTCAGTGAGACTTCTGTACCTCTCAGCAGGTATTTTGGCCCACTCTTTATGTGCAAATTGCTCCAGTTGTCTTAGGTTTGAAGGGTGCCTTTTCCAGATGGCATGTTTCAGCTCCTTCCAAAGATGCTCAATAGGATTTAGGTCAGGGCTCATAGAAGGCCACTTCAGAATAGTCCAGTGTTTTCCTCTTAGCCATTCTTGAGTGTTTTTAGATGTGTGTTTTGGGTAATTATCCTGTTGTAAGACCCACGACATACGACTGAGACCAAGCTTTCTGACACTGGGCAGCACATTTCTCTCTAGAATCCCCTGATAGTCTTGAGATTTCATTATACCCTGCACAGATTCAAGACACCCTGTGCCAGATGCAGCAAAGCAGTCCCAGAACATAACAGAGCCTCCTCCATGTTTCACAGTAGGGACAGTGTTCTTTTCATGATATGCTTCATTTTTCCGTCTGTGAACATAGAGCTGATGTGCCTTGCCAAAAAGTTCCTGGCTTTTTTATGTTTTGTTTTCAACAATGGTGTCCTCCTTGGTCGTCTCCCATGAAGTCCACTTTGGCTCAAACATCGATGGATAGTTCGATCTGAGAGTGATGTTCCTTGAGCTTGAAGTTCACCTTGAATCTCTTTAGATGTTTTTCTTGACTCTTTTGTTACCATTCGTGTTATCCATCTCTTTGATTTGTCATCAATTTTCCTCCTGTGTCCACGTCCAAGGAGGTTGGCTACAGTCCCATGGATCTTAAATTTCTGAATCACATGTGCAACTGTAGTCACAGGAACATCAAGCTGCTTGGAGATAGTCTTATAACCTTTACCTTTAACATGCTTGTCTATTATTTTCTTTCTAATGTCCTGAGACAACTCTTTTCTTTGCTTCCTCTGGTTCATGTTGAATGTGGTACACACCTTGTCACCAAACAGCACAGTGACTACCTATAGCCCTATATATAGGCCCACTGACTGGTTACAATATTGTAGACACCTGTGATACTAATTAGTGAATACACCTTGATTTCACATGTCCATTTGGTCACATTATTTTCAGGGGTACCATCATTTCTGTCCAGGCCTGTTTCATGAGTTTATTTTTTTAAATAATTCTGTTAAAGCATGGTTGAAAAGCAATGTCTGATTTTCATTTGTACATTTTCATAGAATTTTTATTTATTATTACTTTTATCAGATTAAAGTTATTTATGTTACCATTGTGGGTTTTTCTGTCATAAACCAAGGGGTACCAACAATTTTGTCCACGTGTGTACATAATAGTAAAAGTTTAAATGATAAATGATATGAATGAAATGAATTTAAATAATTAAGCATTACATAAACATAAACCTTCAAGCATATGACTAACCAACATCAAAGATCTACTTCAATCTCTAATTTATCCAACATATGAGTCTCCATTATACATTACAACCTTACAGTCCCCTCTTTGATCACAAAGTGATCACTTAAAAGGATGTACAGGAGGAGTGATCTCAGGGTCTGGTCTTCTTGCAACATACATCATGGGTCTCAGGAGCTCGGAGATTCAGGGGGAACCAGGTTGGTCATACGGGTCTGGATACATTGGCAGTAGCACATTCCAAACAAAAGAGGAGTACCATAATGAATAGAATAGGTAAGGCCATTAGGATGGGGTACATTCTTCAGGGACTGCTTCTGCTTCTGTTACAGGGAGCTGCACACATCATTAGCACATTTAGACTGTTGAGTAACTTACGAAATTTACAAACTAAAACAAAGAATAAAAATCAAATAAAATTTATGTGAAACCTTAAGCTAATTAGAACAGGTTAAGCCCCCCACTACGTGAGGGTCGGACTGTACCGCTCTCTTCCACCCCCCTTGGTGGGTAAAAATAACAAAGCAAACCTAATATAATATTAAAAATAATATTTATATAATATAAAAAAATAATATTGTGACATTATCTTGCTTTTGTCATCCCTTTCTATGGTTTTGCCTTTAAGTTGATCTGCAGATGGTGTCAGTCACCGACTCTGATGGTTAAAGAATGCACTTGCAGGCGCGTACCCATTGCTCGTAATAATTATCAATATACATCAGTGGTCCTCACTTTTCGTGAAATACTCTTTTTCATTCATTCATTATCTTCCGCTTTATCCTATATTAGGGTCGCGATGGGGTTCCTCATGCCCATCCAGGGGAGAATGTTTCGGGCGCTGGGCAGATACACCCAGGACAGGGTGCCAATCTATCGCTGGGCACACACTCACTCAGACACGCACGCATACACACTCTATATGGGGCAATTTGGAGAACTCAGTTGACTTGATCCATGTTTTTGGACTGTGGGAGGAAACCGGAGAACCCGGAGGAAACCCACGCAGACACGGGGAGAACATGGAAACTCCACCCAGATGGGGATTCAAACTGGGAATCCCTAGTGCTGAGAGGCGAACATGCTAACCACTAAGCCACCATGTCACCTTCGTGAAATACTGTGAAAGTAAAAAAAAAATAGACAAGCAGTTATTATTTGGACTGGTCCACACTGTTATGTTAGCGCCGTCCTCTAGAACCTGCAAATCGACATGTTTGATTAGTGAGAATAATCACAACATCAAACAGACTCTGAAAAATTACTTTTTCATGCAAATCACACAACATAGGTTTAATACACATGTTTCTTTTTTTAAATGTGAAGTTTGTTGAGGCCTCATTCGGTGCACAGCCTGAAGAAAAAAGAAGTCTTATCAGTCAGTTGATAAGAAACATGCATGAATATACAACTCACTGCTGCAAAGAAAAGTTATCAACTTTATTAACTTTAATCATTATGTATTATTAATGTCTCTGCAAAAACATTTTCTCGTGCTCCTGTGGAGAAAATACAAATATCATTCATAAGTCCTTGTCCTCATTATGTATTGTCAATCAGGTCAGGTCTAGTTCGTTAGCAGTTAAATATTCCTGGGGTACCCCGTGATTATGAGAAATGTGTGTCTCTATTACTATAGAGTTATTATTGTTTTAACCTTAAAGGTTACACACTTTAATTGAATGCAAAAGTAAGTACCGTATTTTCTGTACTATAAGGCGCACCTAAAAACCTAAAATTTTCCCAGAAATCGGACGTGCGCTTTATAATCCGGTGCGCCTTATATGTGTACTGAGTGTTGTTGTACGACCGGGTGTTTTTTTCCACACATCACCGTCACTGCTGATCTGTGGCTCCATGCGCGCTCATCTCACAGAAAAGCCAAGTGAAGAAAATGAATTCGGAGCTTGCCATCATTCCGGGAGGATTAAATAAAGAACTCCAACCGCTGGATATTGGCGTAAACAGGGCGTTTAAAGTAAAGTTGTGGGCGGCGTGGGAGCGATGGATGATAGACGGCGAACACACGTTTACTAAAACTCTGGAGGGAGCAGCAGGCGAATCACGCCACCGTCGGTGAATGGATTGTGGATGCCTGGGCTAAGGTTTCTGCTGTAGCCGTTGTCCGAGCTTTCGCTAAAAAACAGCCGTCTAGCGACGAGAGTGACTCAGTCATTGATGAGGGGGAACCCGGAGTGCTCAATAGTGAAATTGCGCAGCGTTTTAATTCAGACACAGAAGATGAGGACTTTGATGGATTTGTGGGAGAAGAGTGATTAAAAATAATGTGTGTTTGGTCAAGTAGTAGAATAAACTTCAATTATAAATCACCATTTTGCATCCTTTACTTTTCTTGTAGATCATATGTTTTAGCAAGTGTCTTATAATACGGTGCCATACAGAATAAGTACCGTATAGAAATAGAGTCCGTAATTGAGACTGCGCCTTATAGCACGGTGCGCCTTATACGTGGGTCAAATACAGAAATAGACCCCGTAATTCAGACTGCGCCTTATAATACATACGCCTTATGGTCCGGAAAATACGCTAAGTGTATTTTTAATCTACTTCTAAAGATTGATAGTAATTCAGAGTTACAAAACGCAACAGAAAAGTTTATTCCAAAGTTATTGAGTCTTGTAGGGAAATGCTCTTCCACCGATAATTATAAATTCTAGGGCCTAAAAGTAAACCATCCCCTATGAGCTCACATGGTGGATTATACAGTTAAATGATTTCAATCTAATAGTATGGTGCCTTATGATGTACAATGTTATATGTAATTAATGTATCTCTGTAATAAATGTGAAAATTTTATCCATTGCAAATATAATAACAGAACTAATATGATTAAACATTCTTTTTTTTTTCTCTAGCTGCATCATTTTAAATAAGTAGTAGTTTATGTCATGATTCATTACAACATTCTATCAAAAGTGAATTACAATAATCTAAACTTAAGGTTATAAAAGCATGAATTAGTTTCTTTGCATAACGAGGGAGAGGATATTTAATTTGTTTGATTGTTGCAAAGATGTAAAAATTGCAACTTTAGAAGTATGGCTAATGTTTTTCATGAAAGAGAGATCTGAATCATTAATGATACTTTCAATACACAGTTTGAAAATTTAAAGCACAGTAATTAAGTTGTAGCCAGATTTTGATTTTGACATAGTGCAGCATGTGGCTCTAATTAAAAGCGGTTTATGAGAGACCAGTGCACGCTGGCGCACATTTGGCTGCCGCTACCGCTATCGTGTCTTGTTTTGCTACCGTGTTTTCGTGCATAGATTCATATCCCAGTAAATTTTTGTTTCATATTATTTAGTGCGATGCTAATGTCCACTTTTAAATATTCTACTCAAGAACTGAGCCGGCTTCGCTACCGGGCTCAGTCATTGATACCACCACCGGCTCTGTTTTTCCACCGGGATATCGCCTGTCTCCCACGCTGTAAATATGTCCACCGCTGATCCCATCGCAGATATATATTTGATGACAGTTAGCCGATACGATCTCTCTGGACAACTTTACCTCGACCAGCAAGTGGCCGCTGTACTCGGTCTGTCAACCGGGATGTGTTAGCCGTCTTGGCTAGGTCGGCTAACTCCACCCGCAGCACGAACCGCTTTCACATCGGGATGCTGAATATCCGCTCACTCTCTGACAAGAGCTCCCTGGTCCATGATCTACTCAAATTTGACTTCTTCTGCTTAACGGAGACATGGCAGCAACCCAGCGAGTTTTTCCACCTAAATCAGTGCACTCCTCCCGGGTTTGTGTTTACATCTGAAGCTCGCGCTACAGGGCGAGGAGGTGGTACTGCTATTCTTTATAATTAGAAGTGGAAAGTCTCCAAACTGTCTGTACCTCACCAGCGCTCCTTCGAGTCTGAGACTATCCGAATCAATGGACCTGTACCCACTATTTTAAGTACAACTCTCGTCCACCCAAATACAATGCTGCCTTTTTCAATGACTTCACTACGTTTTTGACATCACTATGTCAATGTCACCGAATCTAATAGTCCTGGGAGATTTTAATATCCACATGGATAATAAAGATAATACGTCTACCAAAGAACATACTCTTTGGTATGGACATACTCTTGATCTCATCTGCGGTTCTGGAATCACCACTTCGAACTGTGCCGCCATGGATCTCTCCATCTCTGACCACCATCTGATTTCTTTTAGTGCAACATTGCCCGCTGTGGAAACTAGTCCCCGGGTCATTTCATTCCGTAATATCAAGAACATTGATCAAAGTGTTTTACTATCTGAAGTTAGCACTCTACAATGGAACCTCGAATCTTCTTCCCTGGAGATTCTATTATCACAGTACAACACAGAGCTACACAAACTCCTGGATAAACTTGCCCCATTAAAGTCACGACCTGTTTCATTTGCTCGTCACTTAAAATCTAGTGGACAACAGCTTGAACGCCTGCTCAGGAAATGTGGACTTACAGTACACAGGGAAATGTACAACAGCCACTTAACTCACTACAAGGAAGCTATTTCTGCTGCCAAAGCTACCTACTACCAATCATTATTTTTGGCCACTAAGGGCAACACCCATGCTCTTTTCTCTACTGTGAACAATATGCTGCAACCACCAGATCCGTTATCTACCCATATACTCTCTGTTGAACGGTATGACATGTTTATGTCATTTTTTAATGCAAAAACCCAAAATATCCATCAACAGCTAACTTCTTCACACACTATTGATGCCAATTATAAGTGTCCTCCTGTTATTGTACAATGTTTTACTTCTCTATCCACTTTCACACTCCCTACAACTACTGAAGTAGCTCTTCTCATTAAGAAAGCTAAGTCCACAACCTGTATACTCGACCCCCTTCCAACTAATCTTGTTAAAGTCTGCACTTCCTCACTATGCGCACATATTACTGCTATCGTTCAGATGTCCCTTTCAATTGGTTTTTGTCCCTGGCCTCCTAAAACAGGCTATGATTACACCCTTACTTAAAAAACCTGGCTTGAATCCGACTGATCTTAATAACTTTCGGCCTATCTCAAGCCTACCTTTTATTTAAAAAATTTTAGAGAATGCTGTCTTTACCCAGATTCATGCTTTCCTAAATGACAATAATCTATATGAGACCTTAAAATCCGGCTTTCGTCCTCTACACAGCACAGAAACCGCTCTTCTCAAAATAACAAATGATCTCCTGGTGGCAGCTGATTCAGGTCTGCTTACCATTCTTATTCTTCTGGATCTTAAAGCTGCATTTGATAGTATCTCACATCCAATATTACTATATCGCCTCAAATCAATTGGGCTTACCGGCACTGTGCTTGAGTGGTTTTCCTCCTATATTAACGATCGTTCACAGTTTGTTCGCCTTAATAATTATCAATCTTTCCAGTCCAAAGTTGTCTGTGGCATCCTACAAGGACCACTTCTGTTTATCTGTTTATCTACTCCCAGTTGGCCGAATATTTAGACAATTTAATATACAGTTTCATTGCTACGCTGACGACACCCAGCTTTACCTCTCTACCAAACCCAATGATACTCTCCCACCCTCTTCTCTATCAGACTGTTTAGAACAAACTAAAAAATGGTTCTCTGATAACTTCTTACAGCTCAACACTAATAAAACTGAAATTCTCCTCGTAGGAACTAAGGTCATCCTCTCCAAAACTCAACCGTTTACTCTTAATCTTGATAATTCTGTTGTTTTGCCGTCCACTCAGGTTAAAAGTTTGGGAGTCATTCTCGACAGCCATCTCTCTTTTAAAGCACACATTTCCAGCATCACACGATCTGCCCACTTTCACCTAAGAAACATTAACCGGCTCCGTCCTTTCCTCAGTCAGTCCAGCACAGCTACCCTAGTCCATGCATTGGTAACATCCAGACTAGGTTACTGCAATTCTATTCTTTTCGCCTTACCACAGAAACTTTTGCACAAACTCCAGTTGGTTCAAAATTCTGCCGCAAGAATCATCTCCAGGTCTTCATCAATAGAACATATCACTCCAGTTCTCAAAGAGCTCCATTGGCTCCCTGTCAACTACCGAATCCAGTTTAAAATATTACTAGTGACTTTCAGAGCCTTACATGGTCTCGCCCCATCATATATTTCTGATTTGATTACACCATACAGTCCTGCTCATACCCTCCGATCCTATTCAGCCGGTCAGCTCACTGTCCCTCCAGTCCGCCTGTCCACTATGGGGGCAAGAGCATTTAGCCACTCTTCTCCATCTCTCTGGAACAACCTCCCTATCCAAATTCGCAATATTGACTGTCTATCAAACTTTAAATCCCAGCTCAAAACCCACCTCTTTACAATTGCATCCTAATTTTCACAGCACATTTTTCTGTTTATTATTTTATGCGATAGTAAATGATTGTATTTAAATCTGTTTGTCTGATTTTATTTTATTTTATCCCCTTTTATATTGTGTCCCTTTTAACTGTTGTAAGGTGTCCTTGAGTGCCCTGAAAGGCGCTGAAGGGATAAAAATTTGTGATTTGTAAGTACTTTGTGTTCAAGGGAATTAACGCATTCAATAACAATGGGGCAATCTGGCCGACAATTGCCCCAGGCCTATATTTCATGAAATCTAGATGCACCTGGCATCTGGTGGCTGGTGGATAAAGCTCAAGGGCAGCCGAGCTGTATCAAGCTCCCCCAGATAAGGGATGGAACGGTGTGTTCACCGTCCCCATAGAACTCCTTCAACACGTTTTCCAGAATAAGCAGAGCGAGGGATGGGTGTTTCAATAAATACGGTCAGAAACTGGACTTCGGGGCTCTGTCTTGGTGGAACCGGTGTGGTGCTGAGATCAGAGTCGGATCGCGATCTTGGGCTTGTCTTGGACGAACACTGCTTTGACTCGGTTTGTCATAAATAAACCGCTTGAATCGAATAACTATGAAATCATCTGTACTGTGCTTTTTGACGCCTTCAAAATTGGTTCATCTGGGAAATTTCTGATTTCCTAACAATTGGTAGCAGGGGATGGTTAAGGTCGTTGATTGCAGTGCAGATAATCGGGTTGATTGCTTGATTCCAACGATAGAACTTACGCAGTACTCACAGGCCAGCCAATAAGGTAAGAAGGACCCTTGCTCCTATATTTAGCTGAAAAACAATATAATTAGCTGTGAGTGGTGAATAAGGACTAAGTTGGAATGTGAATTAAATTAATACAATTGGAATTGCTAACTGAAATTAAGTGTATAAATTTAAGTGTTGAAGTGTGTTGTGTTCTTCCAAGGCTTTGTGGATTTTTATGGATTTGTGTATGGATTATAATTGTGTTTTGAAAAATCGTTGCATGCTGGGTTTTACTGAAAGTTATATAAGGTCATGACCAAGGGATTGTGAAAATCCTGTAGTTGCGTTACTGAGACGAACGGGGTAGCTCCCTGTGTGTGTACAGTCGCGGACTGACCCGTCTCGACAAATTGAGCTGCTCCCAGTGGGTTCAAGTCCCATCTTTAGAGCACAATACGGGTACTGAACATTCAAAATTTTCTAAATTCACAGTGTCTAGGTAAATGTAAATTGGTCAAGGTGATTGTGTTCGAGTCCCAAAAGACCCATAAATTAAATTAAATTGCTCAGTCTAGGTAAATGTAAATTGGTCAAGGTGATTGGGTTCAAGTCCCAAAAGACCCATAAATTAAATTAAATTCCTGGTGGGTTCAAGTCCCAGAGGGCGGTAAATCAAGTTTGATTTTAGTAAAAAGAGTTTATGAGTGGACACTGGTGACCGCGGATATAAGAGAAAGAAAGAAATATAGAAGTGAAATTCAGCATACAGCAATAAAGCAGCTGCATTTGTGGGATATTACTCGTGGACGCACGAGAGAGGTTGAATAAAGGGAGTTGTACGGGAGTGTGCGAGGGAGCTCGTGTGTTGATTAAAATGGGGTTGACTGCTGGTGATGTCAAAAAGGAGGTGTTGGAGAGAATAAAAGTAACTAATCCTGTGGATAAACGTGAGAATGTGGTAAAAAGGTGTGAGAAAATATTTAAAGAGTGGTGTGGTGCGGGGCTATATCCCATTGATACAGCCGCCGTTGGGCAAGGAAGGACGTGAACATTTGTTGTATGTTAAATCGAGAACGAGCAGATATGTGTAAGATTAATTGTGGAATACATGGCGGTGATTACAGAGAGCCAGAGCAAGCATGTAGAGTCAACTGATGAGAAACCAGAAGTGAAGCAGGAACCCATTCCTATTCCGACCCCTCCGCTCCACATACCTCCCCCCACTAGCACCCCTCCCATACAACCAACTGCTCTTCCTAGTGTTAATGTTGTGCCAGCCCTGTACCTCGTCCTGCCCTCAACCAAGCAAAACCGTAGAATCACAACACAATCTCATGAGTGTAAAATAATGGTGGGTCAACCCAGGGAGGCTGTTGAGAGAGGAACTATGAGTGTGTCTTTGTCTGGGGGTTACGTAATGGGGAGGTATCCTGAAATTGATGCCATGAAAAACACCTTGGTTGAATTGATAGAAGGGGCTCTCGGAGTCTGACACTGTTGTGAGGCCCAGGAATAGGGGACACAACAGCACAATGGGAAGAAATGAGTGCTACTCGTGTGGCCGATCGGGACATTTCGCAAGAGATTGCCCACAGCGCGGGAGAGGGCGAGGAGTTGGGGGTCCACCCTGGGGTTACCGCCCCAGACCCAACCACCAATGATGCTGCCCAGTCATCAGTCCCAGAACCAATATTGAGGTTATCTCTAAAAGGGTGGGAACTATTTAAAGAACCAACTGGTCATTTGAATTGCTGTTATATAATGTTATGTAAATATATAGTGAAATAATAATATGGTATCAATTATATACCATATTATTATTATTATATTATTATTATTATACCATATTATTATATACCATCCGCTACTCGGAACGACAAGGTCGGGGCGGGGATTAGGTGTTGACAGAGTTTATTCAGCCACACACAGGTAAACGTAACATAGACAGGTGAACACACAAGCGGCTGCGGAGCTGGGGCCTGACGTCACGGCGTCCTACGTCAGCGGGGCCGTGTTCCAATCCGCAGCGTCGAGCAGGGTGGAGTGTGGCTGAATACCGGGTGAACAAAGGCGGGAGGTGGAACCTGAACAGAGCATAAACACAGGACCAACAGGAGACGAGGAGTAACTGGACGAGACTAGAACAGGACAAGGTGCAACACGAGAACAGGGCGTGGTGACCAGGACGAGGTGAGACCAGGACGAAGCGAGAACAGGGCGAGACTAGGAACAAGGCGAGACTAGGATCAGGACGAGACTAGGAACAAGGCGAGACTAGGAACAAGGCGAGACTAGGGGTGTGGGCCAGAGTGGACAAGGCGTGACAAAGGTAGGTGCACAAACCAAGTGTTAGGTTCCAAATCCCGAGCCGACCAAACAGCTGCGGTCCCGATGCCAAAGGAAAAGCTGACCCCGTTGTCAGCTATCAGTCAGGAAACACGCTGACTGCAAATGATGCTTCTGAACCTGATGCCGGAGCCCTCTGTGTGCCGAAGTGCAAACGTTTGGGAAGAAAAGACAACCACGCGAGTGTTGATCATCAATGCTTCCATTTATTAGGATTCACAGCTAGTTTATATAGGTAGATGGAAACGAACAAAACACAAAACAAAGACAGTCTTCCCACAGACTGCTAACCAGGTGCATGTGAAAGAACCACAGTTAGTCAATACAACCCATGTCCCAACCGTGTGAAGCTTGAGCCCAATCATTTTCCACAGGACAGTAACTAGCAAACATGTATTTCTCAGCCAGAAGCCAAGGTCAGTTAGGCCTTTCACCAGAGAAAGAGAGGCCTTCTAAGGGTCATTAGATCAACATAAAGTATCATAGTACATTATAGTATGATATGAATGAAATGCATTTGAATGATTAAGAATAATATAAACATAAACTTTTAAGCATATGACCTCAATCTCTAATATATCAAATAAATTACTCTCCATTATACATTACATCCTTACACCAAGACCATCTCGCCAGGAGTGACGGGAGTGAGCTGCTTAAATAGGGAACAGTGATCAGGAACCCAGGTGTGCATAATTACAGGGGCGTGAACACAGAGACCAACCCACACCATGTGACCAAAACAAACCGTGACCATGTGACAATAACAAAGCATGACATGACAGAACTAAACACGTGACCATAACAAAGCATAACAAACACTAAACATAACATAGGACCATAACACAGCAAAACTAAGAATACAAACAGAAAACACTGACAACGCATACATGACACTAACACAACACGTGAACATAACTAGGCATAACTATAGTGCAGACTAAATGAGGCATACATAGTGGACAGAGACAAGGCATACATAATGTGCAGACTAAATGAGGGGCGGGGCTACCCCTGGAGGCACCGCCCCTCCGTGACCGACCATGACAGTATATGGTTGTTACTCTGCTAATTTGCGAGTTTTGCCTGGCATGTTTGTTGTTTGTGTGGTTTAAGTCTGAGTGTATGATGAGATGAGTGTAAAAACTAAACCACCATTCATTTTCTACTCTACACTTTTTCACGGCTTATTCTCTAGTAGACAATAATATTTAGAAGTGATCAACCAGTATCACCGTAAGCAAATGACTAAATTATTAAATAAATAATAGTTATGGTAGTAGTGAGTGAGGGTAAAATAACATGATACAATAATAAGTTAAGAAACCCTGTGAATTAGAATAAAGTGAAGATAAATGTAAAATTTAAGCTTAACAATAGAATGTAAAAGACAAAATGGTTTCTGCTTTAATAAAGCATTCACTCAGTTCAATGGTGAGCTTGTCAGTGCTTGGAGTCAAACAATGTGCTCTGAAAATACTCGATGGAGGCTGTGTTTGTGAGAATTTCTGGCGAAAAGTGAGGGCGTGCTCAACCGAAGACGGGGCATGGTCTGTTTGATCCCAGACCTCCCCCAGATCAGGGAGACGTCGACGTTAGAAATTAAATATGGTCAGTGTCTCAGGATCAAGAGAGCTGATCCATCCGGTCCTTCAGTCTGTCTGTATGAGCACTGTTTAAAGAGCTCAGCCTGAATGAACCTGAACTGCTGCCAGCCTTAAGCTCACATGTTGCTCACAATAAATAATAATTAATTAATCTATTAAGGTTGTAAAATCATTAAAATATGGTTAAAGGTTAAATAAATAAATAACCTAATACATTTGGCTATAAAAAATAATTGCTTGACAATTCTAAATGAAATAAGTAATTTAAGGATGAGAAATACATACTACTTACAAGCTCTCTCTCTGGTCTGCTCTTATCTCTGATTAACACTGTGTGTGTGTGTGTGTGTGTGTGTGTGTGTGTGTGTGTGTGTGTGTGTGTGTGTGTGTGTGTGTCTTTGATGAGGTCATGAGTAAGTGACGGTAGGGAAAAGTTATTGCTTTTATTGAAGATAATTTGTGGTATTGCATTGATTGCTGTGATTTGTAGAAATAATAAAACTTGTGTTTTATTGAGTATGAATATGGTATTGAATATGGTTTGCATGTGTCATGTTTGGTATGAATAAGATCCCCTTGTAAAGTTGCTTATTTATATATATGGTATAACAAGCTAGGTTGTGCGATATAGTAGATTTATAGAACATGACAGATTTCTGGAGTACTGTAGACTCTTTCAAATATAAGAACATCTGGTCTGTATGAGCAACTCGACCAGTCTTTGTATTTCAAATGAAAATCAGCATGAAGTATCATACCTATGGCTCCTCACAAACAATGCAGCTCACGACACATCAGTCTCAGCCGATAGCATTTGTCCCTAAAACCGGTTTAAAACTAGGGTTTCACATTGTGATGACCTGGCCCTCTTAGCATATTAATTGAATGAAGAATCGTGGCTCCTAGCCTTATTATCATCAAAAGGTTTAAAGGTTGGTATGAAAATAAAAGGATGTAACAGGCAAACTCTCTCTCTCTCTTCTCCGGGTCTAGCTCTGGCCAGTGCTGCTGCTGGGCCCTGCTATGCTTGATTTTGGCCTGGTCAGGCTCTGGTTAGGTTAAGGCCTTCCTTGCTTTGCTCTGCCCAGCGGGCTCTTGGTTCCAGCATTTTTTCCAGCATTCGCATAACACGTGAGTTTGCACCTAAAGGGGGCGTTCATTTGCTATTAGTGTAACTGTTTATTAGAAATCTGTTCAGTAATTCTTCGTGTTCTTAATTAATCATTCATAATAAATTCTGTTATTACTCTAAACCAAAGTTTCCAGTTAATCCTTCAAGGCTGAAACTCAAAGGTTAATTTTTTTCTAACTAAATGGTGTATTTTAAGCAGCTATAAGATTGACCTCTGGGGGATATTTAGATATATCCAGAGGTCAATATAACCTCTGTCCATATATTATAAAAGCCTCTGACAGAATTAAGATTTCTGCATGCTTACAGAATACCTGAATCAGATATAGCTTAAATCATCGAGATACAATTAACCCATTTAGTGCAGAGAAGCACTCGTGTAAGTAAAGTTACCGTTTTAATGAAAAATTCCTTGGTGTCAGATATTTTACGTAATAGAACACGCATTAAAATTTTTGACCGTCTCTCATTTTCAGTAATTTGGTAATGGGATGAGGAGGACCTTATTACATTTACATTTACATTTGGTCATTTAGCAGACGCTTTTATCCAAAGCGACTTACAAGGTGAGCACAGGGTTAATCACAACATCCCTGGAGCAATGAGGGTTAAGGGTCTTGCTCAAGGACCCACACTGGTAACTTCAGTGGAGCTGGGATTTGAACCGCCAACCTTCAGATTGATAGCCCAATGCCCTAACTACTGAGCTACAAATCCCCAAATGATTATATAATATGATTATTAATATCATATTAATACCCAAAATCCTACAGTTTCAATAATGTTGAATTGGGGAAAGTTAGTGAATTAATATTAATTAGCTGTGGCAAATAAAATAGTTTGAGCTCATTTAAATATAACTATTAGATTTTAAAATGTTAAATAGCACTATTTTCCAATTTAAAGACGAGGTTTCCTGTGAAGATTTGAGTGAATAAACCAGACTGTTTGAATAGGACTGAACTACTATCTGACAGAAAATGGGCCGCGGGACCGATAAGATGTTGACAGTCGGACAGAGATCTATTTTTGAAATGTTGGTGGCAGCACCAACCCAGACCATATGTAAAGACCCAACTTTGGCTCTGTTGAAGCATTTGGCAGAGCGAGGCCACAAGGCCTCCAAAACAAAACTTCAGTAATGTAAACAAGCGAAAATAATCGAAAAAAGCTGAAATGAATCTGTTAGAATTATTGAATGATTAAAATGAATCAAAGGGGGAATTGTGAAGGAGAATTGTGATTTTTGTGTATGAGTGATTCATCTTAACCATTTGTGTTTGCATATACCTATCAATAACCTTCTACAGTTATTATGTCTTATTATATCTTATTATGCTGATTATATCAAGTCAAGAATGTATACGTACATCTTCCATTGAAACTTTTGTCTTCTATTTATCCGTTTCAATAAGGCCACGTCGACAGAGCTGAAAACCACGTCCGCACTATTATCAGAGATTGTTGTTTTAAAACAAGCAACTGAAGGTCTCCATAATAGTGACGTTCTCTGATAACTAATCAGAGAGTGGGGTAGGATTTCTCATTTTCTTTTATTTTTCTAAAATAAATATCACTTCTTTTAACATGAAAAAAAAAATGTATATATTTAATCACAAAGCATAAAATGGACCGAGTACAATTTTTGTTTAATGAAGGATAAAGATTTGACTGATAATTAACTACACTAGACCGGACTGACTGACATTAACTAATGAGGACAAAATTATGAAAAATTATATTTTTTCCAGGTCGAAGTTTGAGAAAATGTTTTGCCATAACACATATACTGTAAGACAAATGATTAATGTTATGACTTTTTTGCAGCATTGTTGTTCATGAATTGTTTGATAAAGGTTATATTTTTTCCTCCAGGTAATGAACTAAAGGCGGCCTAATTATCATATTTTTACACTGAACAGGAAAAATATGAGTTTTATTAAACTTATGTTGTGCGATTTTTATAAAGAATATAAAAAATTTAAATTTGTTTGATGTTGTATTTAACCAAACAAGTCGGCGGCACGGTGGCTTAGTGGTTAGCACGTTTGCCTCTCAGCGCTAGGGATTCCCGGTTCGAATCCCCATCTGGGTGGAGTTTCCATGTTCTCCCCGTGTCTGCGTGGGTTTCCTCCGGGTTCTCCGGTTTCTTCCCACAGTCCAAAAACATGGATCAAGTCAATTGAGTTCTCCAAAATTGCCCCATATAAAGTATGTATGTGTGAGTGAGTGTGTGCCCAGTGATGGATTGGCGCCCTGTCCTGGGTCTATCTGCCCAGCGCCCGAAATGTTCTCCCCTGGATGGGCATGGGGAACCCCACCGCGACCCTAATAGAGGATAAAGCGGGAGATAATGAATGAATGAATGAACCAAACAAGTCATTTTGCAGGTTCTAGCGGACAGAACTGACTGTGCAGTTTGATCCAGGAGAAAATAATGATAATAATAATAATAATAATAATAATAATAATAATAATAATAATAACCCCTGGTTGTTTGGTTTTTCCATAGACAATCTGTTGTTTTGTTTTAGAAAGGGGGAAGTTAAAGGTATATTTTTTAAGTACTAAAGTTTTTGTTTTCAAGTACAAGGTACATGGCAGCCTTAGGAGTGGTTCTGAATAAAATCGGGCACCTAGTAATGTGTCACCCATTTTTTGTGAATGCAACCCATGGGGTGATTGCCTTTCTCACATCTACGGCATTGACGCTATCAAAACTGCAAACATCACCTGACTGCGAGCAACACAGCTGTGAACATTTATACAGACTCAGCGTACGCCTATTCTACAGTACACATAGATGGACCACAATGGATGCAGAGAAGTTTCAAAACGGCATAAGGGGGTCCTATTAAACATTATGCGCACATACATAATTGTAATTGTAATTGTAATTGTAATTTTTGAGTCTGACTGATTTTGTTGGTAGGGACCAGAAGGCATGCGTGTGAACAAGTGATATGCAGGGTGAGAAGGGTCTGAGGTGATCTTTTTTGCTCGTTGTATGATGCGTGTTTGATACAGTGTGTCTATGGATGTTTTTTTGGATTTTGGATGATTTATCTATTATGCGTTGTAGTATTATGCTGCTTGGTTGACCTGTTCACGATAATGATATTCGTTATTGTTGGTAATGAGTCCAATTATTGTTGTATCGTCCACATATTTAAGGATAGAGACTAAACTGTGAATGGATTTGAGGGAGTTTGTGTAAAGTGAAAAGAGCCATGGTGAAAGAACACAACCCTGGGGCGCACCTGTACTTAGGGTGAGAGGTTGGGATGAGAGGCTACCCATCCTGACTCTTTGTGTTCTTTGTGACAGAAAACTGTAAATCCAGTAACATAGATTAATATCAATGTCCATGTCCATAAGTTTATTGAAGAGGTTGACTGGGTTGATAGTATTGAAAGCGGAGCTGAAATCAATAAACAATATCAGGGCATAGGTGTTTGAGGATTCCAGATGTTGAATAATCCTGTCGAGAGCCAGGTTAACTGTATCTTCAACGGATCTATTAGACCGATAAGCAAACTGGTAACGGTCCATCAGATGAGAAGTAAGTTCTTTCAAGTGTGAGAGTATGATTCGTTCAAATGATTTCATAACAACGGATGTAAGAGCAATAGGTCTGTAATAATTAAGACAGGATATTTTGTTAGTTTTTGGTACAGGGATAATAACCGAGTCCTTAAAACATTTTGGAACTGTGCACTGACTGAGGGAACAATTGAAAATGAAGGTAAAGATTGGAGCTAGCTGAGCTGCACAATGTTTTAAAACAACTGGGGTGACACCATCAGGGCCTGCTGCTTTCCTCTTTTTATTTTTACTAAAAGAGGCTCTCACTTCCTCCTCCTGAATGTGAAACTGAGGTAATGGTGAAGGGACTGGAGTCGGAATAGGAGGGATAGGCTGCTGTTCAAATCTGCCATAGAAGTTATTTAGTGTGTCTGGTAGGTCACTATTACTGTCTAATGAGGGGTAGGGCCTTTTTTTATAACTAGTCATGTTTTTTATTTATTATTATTATATTGCTCTTTGTTTTCCTCTATAAAAGCAGTATACTTTTTCTTGTGGAGGAGTTGAATGTCTTTTGTGAACCATGGTTTGTTGTTGCTGTGTATTTTCACCACTTTGGTGGGGATACACATCTCCACACAAAAGTTGACGTATGACGTCACTGTATCCGTCAGCTCGTCCAGGTTGGCCGCAGCTGCACTGAATACTTCCCAATCAGTGCACTCAAAGCAGCCCCTCAAGGTGTTAATGCAAGAGCTGGACCAGCAAAGGACAGTTTTTGATTTTACATAGTTGGATTTAAGTTTTTGCCTGTGTTTTGGGATGAGCAGGAGAGTGGCGTGGTCCGACCTCCACAGCGGAGCCCTCGGGAAAGACCCGTAAGCACCGCTAATCGGGACGTAGCATTGGTCGAGGGTGTTAGCACCTCTACTCGGACAGGTAACCTGTTGAATGTAGTTTGGAAGGTCCGCAGACAGGTTAGCATGATGATTGAAATCACCCAGTGCAACTACAATCGTGTCAGGATGTATGTATGTTGCCAGTTCCGAGATGGCTACATTGGTGTTGGCTGACGGAGGAATGTAAACACCGATCAAAGTCACTGAGGTGAACTCTCTGGAAAGATAGTACGGTCTATATTTACAGGGATATATTCCAGGTGAGGACTGCAGTAACTGTTGAGCACTGTATTGTTGTTACACCAGCGCTGGTTGACCATAACATATATACCACCACCTTTGGATTTTTTGGACAGCTTACCAGACCTGTCGGCACGATGTAGAGAAAATCCGGGTGGGGTGACTGCCTGGTCAGGCACAGTGCCATCCAGCCAGGTCTCAGTCAGGCAGAGGGCAGAGCAGTCCTTAAAATCCTTATTAGTTTGCAGGCTAAGGAAAAGTTCCTCAGTTTTGTTTTTTAGTGATCTAACGTTAGTGAGGAGCGAGGCTGGTAATGGTGGCCTGTATGGGCGCTTCCTAAACCTGCAAACAACACAAACAAAAATAACAAACACAAGAGCAGAGCTCGTACCGTGGCAAGCCTCATGGCCGCCATTTTTCCGCCAATTGACTACTGGAAGCAGTACAGCTGCCTAAACAGGTGGCCATCATTAAATGTAAAGGCCACTCCACTAAGGGGGACATGGAGGCGCAGGGAAAGGAGGTGGCCAATCGGGCGGCAAAAAGTCAAGCAATGTGTGGTATTAGATTGGTGCCGAACAGACATCATCTACAACGACACGGAGGTCGGGCTGTGGGCCTGATCGGGGTTATATTATTATTGTGGGAAACACACCTTAGTTGTAAGAATGCCACCGCTGACTGTTGGCCGATGTGCCATGGTAAAGCTGTTGGCTCCTCTTACTCTCACAGGTTTAAAGGGGGGCGAACCCCAAAGGAGAAGGTGAGCAGTCGGTAGCTTTTATTTATATAGGGACTCACCCACTTATATAGACTCAATCAGGGTGCCTAGGGGGGTGCCAAACGAGTTCAAACTGGCGAACCAAGTGGCAGCAGAAAATATTCCACTGATATCGGCCCTTTTTCCAGTGACTCCCAACAACAACGTGGATAGGATAAATTTCGTACATTACAATGTACTTCGTCTCACTAATCTCACTAGAGATGCAATAGAGGGACTAAGTGAACAGTTGCATGTGACATCACTTGTGGCCTACAGAACAGAAAAGCCTTAGATATGCTCCTGGCAGAAAAAAGGGGGTGTTTGCGTAATGATTGGTGAAGTGTGCTGTGCCTATATGCCTAAATAACACAGCACCTGATGGGTCCGTAACCAAGGCCCTCAACGGGTTGCGTAAATTATTACAGGAAATGCATGAGGTCTCCGGAATATATAACCCCCTGGAATCATGGATGAATAATATGTTTGTCAGGAGTTAATCATGTCACTCTTCATGTCTATTGCTGTGTTTGTTGCTATACTGGTAACCTGTGGGTGACAAGAAATCAGTTATGCTTAAACAATGCCCAAGATCACATCTTGTTTCCATTTTCCTATCTCTCTCTTTTTCCCTCTAAGACATTAACCCAGTAGGGGAAATAACACACTGCACGCACATGCTTTAGTATAGCATTAAAAGTACACATAGGGCATCATATAATTCATAGGTCGTGACCGGAGACCTGGGGAAACGGAGAGACCCATTGCAGTGACATGTGCGGGACCATGTGCAGGATAACGAGTAGAGTATGAAACTGTATATTATTAGAGTTTCAAAAATCTGAGTATTTTATTTTTTAGATTCATGTACTGATTTTAGAGCTCACATGCACAGCACACTGACGTATGAGAACTCTGATGAATAAATGTAAGCGATCGACTCTGAATATCAGCACCACTTATGGGGCAAATTCACATATGGGACAAATTACCAATGGGGCAAATTTGATGGGCATGTTGAGGGGCACGCCCAAAGGGGGATTGAAGGGATAAAAATTTGTGATTTGTAAGTACTTTGTGTTCAAGGGAATTAGCGCATTCAATAATGATGGGGCAATCTGGCCGACAATTGCCCCTAGCCTATATTTCATGAAAACTAGATGCACCTGGCATCTGGTGGCTGGTGGATAAAGCTCAAGGGCAGCCGAGCTGTATCAAGCTCCCCCAGATAAGGGATGGAACGGCGTGTTCACCGTCCCCATAGAACTCCTTCAACACGTTTTCCAGAATAAGCAGAGCGAGGGATGGGTGTTTCAATAAATACGGTCAGAAACTGGACTTCGGGGCTCTGTCTTGGTGGAACCGGTGTGGTGCTGAGATCAGAGTCGGATCGCAATCTTGGGCTTGTCTTGGACGAACACTGCTTTGACTCGGTTTGTCATAAATAAACCGCTTGATTTGAATAACTCTGAAATCATCTGTACTGTGCTGACGCCTTCAAAATTGGTTCATCTGGGAAATTTCAGATTTCCTAACAGCGCCATTTATAAATAAAATGCATCATTATTATTATTATTATTATTATTATTATTATTATTATTATGATTAATTTACTGAAGCAGCATAACTAAAAGAAGCAAAATACTGCAGATCACCTAGTCATTCTTTAAATAGTACCATTTCAGCATTCCCAGATCACAAACTCAACAAAGTTAACACTTGTTACTAGGGGTGAGCTGCAATATTCGCTGATTCGACGATTCGATTCGGAGAAGCATAGTCGACTATGAACCTCATAGTTGAATGTACCATTTTGACCACATGGGGGTGCCCATGGCTGCTGCTAAGCATTAGTTTTTACATGAAATGTCTTTGTTTTCGTTATATATATAGCCTTTTGTCAATTGTATATTTTGTCAAATATAGCCTTTAGCATTAGTTTTTACATGAAATGTCTTTGTTTTCGTTATATATATAGCCTTTTGTCAATTGTATATTTTGTCAAATATAGCCTTTATAAAATCATCATAGTTTCTAGAAAAAAAAAAGAAAAATCAAAACAAAAAAAAAAAGGTTTTCTTTTGTTAGAAAAACAAGTAAAATATAAAAAATATATATATTTTTTAAAAACTATGCTTATAGCGCCATCTTGTGGTGAAATTTTAACTGATTTGACTATCAGTCGATTATAGGGAAAATCTGACGAATCAGTTTCGACTATGAAAATCTTTAGTTGAATACACCCCTACTTGTTACACATACTCGCTCATGCTCCGCATCTTCCCTCTCCGCTCCGCACTCACCCTCTCCTTCGCACACACAGACACGCCCCTCGCCGCCACGCGCCGCTCCACACACCCACATCCTCATGTACACAAACACGCCCCTCTCCGTCACACGCCTCTCCACACACGCTCATTCACACACCTGAATCACATTCCTCTCTGCACCCGATCACCCTCTCCAGTTTATTAGTTTCAGGTGTGCTCCCTCAGCTGGAGTGACTACTTTATCCGCCGTTCCGGACTCCACAGCGCAGAGTTTTGTTGGTTATACCCAATCGGGTGCTTGCCGTGGCTTCTGAGCACGCCAGGATTCGGCGTGCTCCTGCTTCATTCACTGCGCTCCTTTGCCTTACTCACTAGCTGGATCTCTGTAGGAACGCAAACCCAGGGTGACGTAACTGCGCGGCGTTCCTGGCTCCTACATCCCTGCCTCCTCCGCGGTCTCCTCTGCTGTAGTCCTGCTCGCAAGTGTTCCACATCGCCAGGTCAAGTCTGCGTGCTTCTTTTGTTTACTTTTTTGGACATTATTCATTTTGTGGGGCGTTTCCCCACGGGATACTTAATAAACTTTGTTGCATTCTAATCGACACGCTTCCTCGTTCCTCCGGCAGTGTGACCGATCCTGACACACTGAGTGTCACACCTATTTATTATTCACATTTTGTTTTGGAGAATTTTTTATTGAGAGCCTTTTTCTACTTAGAAAAAAGGCTCTATTCTCTCAAATTTAGTTTAGTTTAAAATTGCAGTTCAAACATTTGTGTACACTTCAACATGCTGAGTAGACAGCATAATTATTGCACAGGTATGCCTTAGGCTGGCCATGATAAAAAGGATGTATGGATACATCAATGCCAATATCCAGAAAGTTGGAATCCCAGGTATCTATGGATGCTTTAAACACACCAGTGCGATTTAACAGAGAGATTGTTCTGAATTGGTCAATTGTTGAGAGGTTTTCTTCCTTTGCAGTTAACAAGGCCAAAACAAGCAGAGGGCTGTTATATGGCAATGAGCAAAATTTTTCCAACATTGTCTTCTACACTCGGCCATTGGAATCATCCCTTTTAAGTGTGCATTGTTGGAATTTCCATCCATCCATCCATCCATCCCTCCCTCCCTCCCTCCCTCCCTCCCTCCCTCCATCCATCCATCCCTCCATCCATCCATCATCTTCTGCTTTATCCTATATTAGGGTCATGGGGGGGTTCGCCATGCCCATCCAGGAGAGAACGTTTTGGGCGCTGGGCAGATACACCCAGGACAGTGTCCAATCTATCGCTGGGCACACACTCACTCACAAAGACACACAGTATATGGGGCAATTTGCAGAACTCAATTGACTTATCCATGAATCCATGTTTTTGGACTGTGGGAGGAAACCGGAGAACCCGGAGGACACGGAGATAACATGGAAACTCCACCCAGATGGGGATTCAAACATCGTTGGGCACACACTCACTCACACAGACACACTCTATATGGGGCAATTTTGAGAATTCAATTGACTTCATCCATGTTTTTGGACTGTGGGAAGAAACCGGAGAACCCGGAGGAAACCCACGCAGACACAGGGAGAACATGGAAACTCCACCCAGATGGGGATTCGAACCGAGAATCCCTAGCGCTGAGAGGCGAACGTGCTAACCACTAAGCCACCGTGCCGCCCTTGTTGGACTTTATTAAACATAAAAAGACATTATTTACATTATTTGTAAGGTTTTTGTTATACTTCATAATGCTCTTTATTTTTATAATGACATTTAGTAATTCACGATAGTTTGAACAACTGGGAAAGGGTAGGGATGTACGATCACAGGGTGAGCTATGAAAATGTACACTTAGAGGGCAGGTAACATTTGTTAAATGTATTAGTGAGACAGGGGCTCAGGAAATCCCCACCATATATGGAAGGTCCATTCACAATCACACAGAAGAAGGACAGCCCACCTAAGGATTAAATACCGAAGCAGAATCTTTGAGTGGGCGGCACGGTGGTTTAGTGGTTAGCAAGTTCGCCTCTCAGCACTAGGGAGTCCCTGTTCCAATCCCAATCTGGGTGGAGTTTCCATGTTCTCCCCATGCCCTTGAAATGTTCAGTCCCGTTTTCTTGGTTCTTTTGAAAAATTTTTAAGCATGTTATTGATGTTAGCTATAGTCTAAAACTGCCTGACAATTTGTGCATCCATCCCAACCTGTTTGTGTCATTTTTTAAACTATTTGTAGCTGGATCTTTAGACACCACCCTGACTGACTCTAATGCTAATTTAAATTCTACTCACTGGAATATTTTGTTATTATTCTCTTTTTTATTGACACTCACAGACATAGATATACTCTTCAATACCTGGTGGATTGGTAGTGGTTTAGAGGAGCTCAGCCGGGTTAAAATCCTAGATCTGGAACTTATTAGTGAGAACCAAATAATGGTATACCACCCTCATTCAAACAAACTTCTGTTGGAACATAGTTCCAGTTCCATTTACAATTTGTAATGGAAAAAATAGTTTATTGTTTAATAAGGTATAAAGGAGAGATAATTATCATATTCAATGAGATGAGTTGTATTTTTTATGTTTTATATGTTCATTTTATATGTTCAAATGTATACATTATTGTATACAATCATAATTAAAAATTTATATTTTAAATATTATTATTTAAATTAATATTTAGCATCATTCTGTCATGCTCATGTAAGGGTAAGCAGTGCAGTACAACACACAAAACACTAGGTAATAGCAGGAGTAAAGCAACATGACATAACTTACATGACTCATGGCAGATAAAATAACTTATGACCTCTGAAATAAGAGAGGTCAAAGGTGGGGTACAATGGTGCTATCAAGTGCACGTCGGACGGTATGTTTAAGATGAAACTCATGTACCAGACATGGACACGTTTGTGTGGTTTGGATGGGAAGGGAAAAAAAAAAAATACATGGATGCTGTCAAGCTTTCCCACATTATATGGCTAGTATTTGTTCTATAAGTGTTTTTAAAAATAACATGTGTTATCATAGATGTTTAAAAAAATAATGTTTTTATTGGAATTAATCTATTATTTGTACCTAATCTATTATATGCCCAGCGATGGATTGGCGCCCTGTCCTGGGTCTATCTGTCCAACGCCCGAGACGTCCTCCCCTGGATGGGCATGGGTAACCCCACCGCGACCCTAATAGAGGATAAAGCGGGAGATAATGAATAAATGAATGAATGAATGAATAATCTATTATAGAATTAACCTGTTAATATCTTTAATATCTTATGTTGATTAATTGTTCAGCCATCTTGGAAATATCATTTATTAATTTGTGCTGCATTGAAAATTTTAACATATCCGATTTTAGCTTCCGACTTCAGAGTGTTCAAGTGGTACTTTCTCATGGGAAACTCATGTCTCCCCTAAACTGGGACAAAAACTGAGAAATTAATAAATTAACACAAACGAGGCATGGGAATATCAGGAAACTAACTGCAGCTCTTAAACAAAACATATTCACAGGTCATTCATTTATTCCAGCCCTGGTAGACACTAATAATCCTTGTTTGCATCCTCTTGTGTGTCATCTAAATAGTTTTTGTAGCAATAACATTACATTCATTACATCATTAAAAAAAAAATCTTTTGTTTTGTTATTTTAGGTTACATTATTTTACTATTTATATTAATTTAGTTTGATTACTTTCATATTCACATATATTTATTTTAATCTTATTGGTTATATCTTCATTATTATATATATATATATATATATATATATATATATATATATATATATATATATATATATATATATATATATATATATATATATATATATATATATATATATATATATATATATATAAAACCATCTTTTTCATTATGTAAAATTTACATTAATAGTATTAATTATGCATTAATAGTAACACAATCATACCTTAATGTTTAATAAAGTTTTGTGATTATGTCTTAGGAAAATTGCAAGCAGCTTCAACTCTCAAAAAGCTGATGCTGTATAACAAAAAACATTTTGCAGAGGCTGTCAGGATTTCCTGTCACAGTGGGCACCATGGCACAGTAGTATAGTGCAGAATCAGTTAGTGAGGCAAAGGAAATTGTCAGATCCACTATTCTTTTTTCTTTGTTATGTGTAATGTTCACTCGTTTGTCAGTTTCTTTAGGTTTGGTAACAAGTCCACTATTTACCATGATTAATGCCAAAAATTGTGGCCTTGATCCAGACCTTTGTTGATACCAGTGGAGACTATATGGTGATCCCTCATATGTGCAGAACATTGTGATTTTAGTTCCTTCCTCTGAATTTATAGAGGTTTTATTTGGTCTAATATTATCTGCAGCCTTCCCTATAAAGACAGAAAAAATACATGAAATTTGTGTTCCAAAATTTAAAGAGACAAAATATTTATCAATACAATACAATGTTACTTAAAACAACACACACAACCGTTGTGCTGTGTGTGTGACAGCCCTCAGTATAAACTTATATAAAAAGCATGCAATTTAACATGCTTAAATGTAAAAAAAATTGTGATAAATCTATGTGTGTATTTTACTTACCATTTGGGAAACTATTGATTAATAACAAAATGCAAATGAACATTGTTCTGTTTTGGTTCAAATGTTACCCTCTATAGTTATGTTGCCTCAAGTGTACAAAAAAAAAAAAAAAACGCCTACTGTGAAGACATAAGCTGTTTCCTTAAAGTCATCCAACATCTTTCAAAGCATTGCTTGTTCATTTTCCTTTTATAGTAATGCAATAATACTTAGATATATAGCGATTTTAACAATTTGGATACTTTTTATACTTTTTTCTATTTGGATAAATTATTTGCAATATTAAAATATTCCTGAGTAAAACACGTAATGCAAATATGTAATTAGGTTTCACTTCTATGCAGGTGACTTACAGTTGTAAATTTTGGCTAAACCTATTTATGCATACTTAAACAGTTAGGTTGAGGGCTGCATTACTGAGATCAAAGGGACTATGTCAAGTCATTCCCTCATTGATAAATTCAAGTTAAACTAAGTTTTATATAGTTGGATCTAAGGCAAAAAGATATTTGTGATTAATTTTAAAACCCTGATCATAATTTTATCTGTAAATAATTTGTCAAAATTCATTAAATGCTAAGAATGTTGCTAGAATTTAATGATGCAGTAAAATAAAAAATAAATCTTTAGCCAAAAGTTGAAGCCAAATACCAAATATGGTATTTATACATAAAACATTAAACATTTTTTTATTTAATTCATTTAAGTACAAGTGTAGATTAAAGAAACAACAAACCTTAAGCACACATTTTTATGTTATTTTGTAAGTTCAACAAAATAACTGAGACTGACATCACACAATCCAAGGACATACACATGTGCCAAATAAGTGAGTTTACAGACCAACATACAACAACTATCTCTGCCCCTAAATATGTAACAACTGCCTGTGTGGATACCATGTAAGGAGTTGGTTTCACTCCTTACCTTTGTGTTCAGATAATTATCTGCCCAAGTTAGTCATTTCACAACTTGCTTTAGTTAATTATTTGTATATGTTCATTGATTGTCGAGTCAGTTCATGTGTTCTGTGCTATATATTTTTCGGGTTTTCTTTCCTTTTGCAGAGCAGCATCATTATTATCATGCATTGTCCGAAGCTTTGGTTCTGTAGTGCTATCTACGTCTCCTTAATAAACTCTACTATGCTTAGCCATGTTTCCTAGCTCCATTCTGCACTTTATGCATGCCCTCACGCAGGTTTGGCAGTGGATCATGACAGAACACTCATCTCAATCTGATTTGTTTCCAGGAAAGCTCACCCAGTTAGCGATTCTTTTTTCAATTCTGGCTGCAGTCTTCACGCTGCATATTTCGGCACTAGTCCTTCATCTTTTTCTTTTTTGCATTCCCGGTTGTTTGTTTCATCATTGCCAACCCATAGTGATGGGATAAGGAGATTGTGTCTTGGCACGAGTCTGAATCAAACTGCGTCCATCTGCCACCACTGCTTTTGATTCTGAGAAGCCACCCTGTTTGTCTAATATTACTCCCTACACCTGCCCCAGACACTTTGTACCCCACCTTCATTCAAGCTCCCAGAGTTCTGCACTGCCACCTCTGAAAGATACCTTGGGAGGACCAAGGCAAGCCCAAACTCAGGAACTGGCCCAAACGCAGGGGCAGGGGTTGTCCTCCTTCTAGCACTGCCCGAAGGATGGAACCTCTCGCTGAGGTGACTGTGTGGGAGAGCTCAGGCATGTGCTGAGGGTGGTGCTCCTTGTTGTCTTTCTCCAATTCACCCCACTCATGTTCCTGACTGCGTTGTTAGTGATGTCTTGGCTTCTTTTTTGCTGGGATACTGACTTTTGTTTGCTGGTTGCAGGAGGCTGTGGAGGAGATGTAGGAGAGCAAGGGGTTCTCCTGGTGGTGTCCCTGTTCCACTGGAATAGCATAATTTCATTGCCACACCCTCTACTAATTACTAATGATAAGCTGGGTGAAATGCCTATAGCAAAGACTATAAAGATATATTTATAACCTGATTTAAATTTTCCTTAAAATATGTTAGTATCATCTGCAAATAAAATTAATTTTAATAGATTTTAAACACCAAATATATAATTTATGTGTAGAATAAACAGTATTTTTTTATAGTAATAGTTTATTTAGTAAAATAACATGATCAAGTATCAAAGGCTTTTTTTAAGTCAATAAATATTCCAACTGCATAATTTTTTCTTATCTAATTTATTTGTGATCTCTTCCACTGCATCAATTATGGTCAGTAATGTTGATCTTTTTGACTTAAAGCCATACTGACTTTCATTAATATATAATATTTTATATTAATATAATAATATGTTAATATAATTCATTCATTCATTATCTCTCGCTTTATCCTCTATTAGGGTCGCGGTGGGGTTCCCCATGCCCATCCAGGGGAGAACATCTCAGGCGCTGGGCAGATACACCCAGGACAGGGCGGCAATCCATCACTGGGCACATACTCACTCACACAGACACACTCTATATGGGGCAATTTTGAGAATTCAATTGACTTGATCCATGTTTTTGGACTGTGGGAGGAAACCGGAGAACCCGGAGGAAACCCACGCAGACACGGGGAGAACATGGAAACTCCACCCAGATGGGGATTCGAACCGGGAATCCCTAGCGCTGAGAGGCGAACGTGCTAACCACTAAGCCACTGTGCCGCCGTATTAATATAATAATTAATATAATATAATAATAATATTATTATAATATAATAATTGTTTTAATATTAACACATTTCTCTATTTTTTGTTGAAGAGTTTCTTCAATATTTTTGAAAATGGAGGGAGTAAAGAATCCGATCTGTAATTCATGAAGATGTGCTTATTCCCATTTTTATACAATGGTATAAATAACTTTAGCAATTTTCATTTTATTTGGAAATTTTTACTGTTATATATATATATATATATATATATATATATATATATATATATATATATATATATATATATATATATATATATATACTTAGAAATACTATGTATAATACTTTTATTTACATATCTATATCATACGGGCACGGCGGCTTAGTGGTTAGCATGTTAGCCTCTCAACGCTAGAAATTCCCATGTTCTCCCTGTGTCCGCGTGGGTTTTCTCCGGGTTCTCAGTTCAAAAAACATGGTGAAGTGAGTACATGTGACTGGAGTATTGGGCAGCCTTGAATACGGGCCCGTGGGGTTAGGTGCCTTGCCCAAGGAAATTTCAGCCATGGTACTTGGTGGGATCAGGAATCAAACTGAGGACCTCCAGGTCACAAAGCTGGTTCCTTATCCACAAACCCATGACCTGCGCCCGTAGTTTATGTACCTCCTCCAGAAGTTGCAAAATCCTGTCTTGCTTTGAATTAATCTTAGAAATATCCTTTGTGAGAGAGTCAAGAGTCTTACTCAGATCTGAATTCTCCTCTGCTAATGTGGATCTTTATGCCTTTGTCCCTTTAGCCTTTGGTTGAGTTAGCTTTTCGCCAACTGCTAGCTTTTGAAAGCTGCAGGGCAGTAAAATTAAAAGCCATCGTTCTCCGAACCGTTAGTTGTTCACTGGATGTTTTTATAAAGATTCTTAAGGATTCTGTTCTTTCAGTTCATTCGTCTGAAAGCCGTCATGTTTGGTCCACACACACCATCACACACCGAAAGTGCACTGTGAGCCATTGTGTATCTTATGATAAATGTGTTCACTAGCACACACCATTTTAGCATTTTAAATGACAATGATCCCAAAAGACTCAAAACCCAAGTGCCAAAAACAAATGTAGAAGAACAGAAGACCTTTTTATAGAAGAGCTTTTAAAGCTATTGCTTGTCTAAAGTGCTTTGCTAAACATATCAAAAGTCTACAAAAAAGAAAAATTTTTTAATAATCAACTTGGTTTAAAAGGATGCATTTAGCAATGAAATCAACAGTGTAAAGGAGTGCAAGGAAGTAAAACCAAATGACAAAACAAACAAACTTTACATATCAAGTCCATTTTTGGATAAAAATAGTGTGTTCAGGGTTGGCGAATGTTTGACTTCATCCACATATCAAGCATCCTGTCATAATACCAGGTCATTTATCCACTTATCATGCACTATCACAGAAACACTTGTGCCATCAAGGAAGAGGGATAACTATAAACAAATTGAAATCCAATGGAATTTTGGGCATTGGAGGCAGTAATACATTTGCCTCACACATTTACAAATGCATAACAAAAATATCATAATTATATACTGTATGTATATACATACAGTGGGGGAAAAAGATATTTATTGTCACCAATTGTGCAAGCTTTCCCACTTAAAAAGATGAGAGAGGCCTATAATTGACATCATAAGTAGATCTCAACTATGAGAGACAAAATGAGAAAAAAAATTCAGAAAATCACATTGTCTGATTTTTAAAGAATTTATTTGCAAATAATGGTAGAAAATATGTAATTGGTCAATAACAAAAGTTCATCTCAATACTTTGTTATATATCCTGTTGGTAATGACAGAGGTCAAATGTTTTCTGTAAGTCTTCACAAGGTTGGCACACACTGTTGCTGGTATATTGGCCCATTCCTCCATGCAGATCTTCTCTAGAGCAGTGATGTTTTGGGGCTGTCAGCAGGCAGCACAGACTTTCAACTCCCTCCAAAGTTTTTCCATGCGGTTGAGTTCATGGAGACTGGCTAGGCCACTCCAGGTCCTTGAAATGCTTCTTACTAAGCCACTCCTTTATTGCCCTGGCAGTGTGTTTGGGATCACTGTCATGCTAAATGACCCAGCCACATTTCATCTTCAATGCCCTTGCTGATGGAAGGAGGTTTGCATTCAAAATACATGGCTCAATTCATTCTTTCATATACACGGACCAGTCGTCCTGGTCCCTTTGCATAGAAACAGCCCCAAAGCATGATGTTGCCATCCCCATGCTTCGCAGTTGGTATTGTGTTCTCATCTCATCACTCAGCATTCACTCTCCTCCAAACATGACAAGTTGTGTTTGTACCAAACGGTTCTACTTTGGGTTCATCTAACCATACGACTCAATACTCTTCCGGAACATCAAACCACTCTCTAGCAAACTTCAGACGCACTTGGATATGTACTGGTTTAAGCAGAGGGACACATCTGGCACTGCAAGATCTGAGTCTCTGATGGCGTAGTGTGTCAGTGTGTCAGACAGTAGCCTTTGTGTTACACATTCCCGTTCACACCCCACCGCTCCGCTCGCTCATGCTCACACACCCACTTTGCCGACACGCCCACGTCCCGCTGCTTCACGCTCCGTACCGCACACACCCATCTCCACACCGGTTTCTCATTCTATTAATCACAGATCACCCTCTTCCGACTATTAGGTGCAGGTGTGCTTCACTGACGACAGCGTCCTTTTAAGCCGCCGATCCGGATCCATCGGCGCAGAGTTTTTTGGGCTACAACACGATGATGCATGCTGCAAACCCGTTACGCTCCTGATTGAGGCATCCTGTCTGTCTTCTGGCGAGACTGGCTCGTTGTTTTTTGCTGACTCGCGACTCTTCCCCAGGATCGCTCACCACGGGAGGAATAACCACCTCGGGTACTGCGCCGTGACTACACCGACCACCCCCTCTCGTCCGCACGCCACGCCGTTCAGACGCCGCTTCATCGTGAGCCGCCTTTTTTTCTACAGACAGAGGGAAGTCGTGGACTGTTTATTGTTTGATTGACTTTGTTTTGATTTTTTGTTTTTTCTAAATCCCGCTTGGAGGAAAATTAAACACTGTGTTCTTCATTTCTTGCAACACGCCTCTCTCTAATTTTTCTCCGGCAACGGGACGCTCAGCTAACGTGTGACACTTTGTAACTTTGGTCCCAGCTTTCTGCAGGTCATTTACTAGGTCCCCCCATGTGGTTCTGGGATTTTTTCTCACCGTTCTTGTGATCATTTTGACCCCATAGGGTGAGAACTTGCATGGAACCCCTGATCGAGGGAGATTAGCAGTAGGTCTTCCATTTTCTGATTATTGTTCCCACAGCAATTTCTTCACACCAAGCTGCTTGACTGTTGCAGATACAGTCTTCCCAGACAGGTGCTGGTCTACAATTTTGTTTCTACTGTCCTTCGACAACTATTTGGTCTTCAACATGGAGTGTGACTGAGGTTGTGGGTAGGTGCTTTTATACTGTTAACCAGTTCAAACAGGTGCCATTAATACAGGTAATGAGTGGAGGACAGAGGAGCCTCTTAAAGAAGTTACATGTCTGTGACAGCCAGAAATCTTGCTTGTTTGTAGATGACCAAATACTTATTTTCCACCATTATTTGCAAATAAATTTTTTAAAAATCAGACAATGTGATTTTCAGATTTTTTTTTCATAGTTGAGGTCTACATATGATATCAATTACAGGACTCTCATCTTTTTATGTGGGAGAACTTGCACAATTTGTGACTGAATAAATAATTTTCCTTACTGTGTGTATGTATATATATATATATATATATATATATATATATATATATATATATATATATTCATTCATTCATTCATTCATTTATCTTCCGCTTTATCCTCTATTAGGGTCGCAGTGGGGTTCCCCATGCCCATCCAAGGGAGAACGTTTCGGGCGCTTGGCAGATAGACCCAGGACAGGGCGCCAATCCATCGCTGGGCACACACACACTCACACAGACACACTCTATATGGGGCAATTTGGAGAACTCAATTGACTTGATCCATGTTTTTGGACTGTGGGACTAAACCGGAGAACAATTGTGGGGAAACCCACACGGACATGGGGAGAACATGGAAACTCCACCCAGATGGGGATTCGAACCGGGAATCCCTAGAACTGAGAGGAGAACATGCTAACCACTAAGCCACCGTGCCGCCGATTTTTATATATATATATATATATATATATATATATATATATATATATATATATATATATATATATTAAATATTTGTTATACCTTATTTTATTTTTAATTTCAACATTTTCTTTTAATTGTGGGAAAATCATCAAAACATTTCACTGCTAGCTGTACCGGCTATGTCTATGAATGTGACAAAATAACTCATTCAATTTCTCTTGATTTGATACCAGAACAAAGGATGGAAATTACACTTTCTTTCAGGTACTGTACCATTAATTACTTTGATCAATTCTATGAGAAGGAAGGAATAAAGAAGCTTAAGAAATATAGTCTTCTTTTACTTGAATGTGTTCAAGAGGCATACATATTAAAATGCTTAAAGACCTAAAGTGTGATCAGGGAACCAACTTTGTTGGAGCTAAAAGAGAGTTCATTAATGCAATGAACAAGCAGTAGAGAAACATGGATGTGAGTGTATAATGAATGTCTCATCATCAAGATATATTGGTGGTATATTGGGAGAGACAAATAAGAACAGTCAGAAATGTTTTAGTATGAAGTTATAGCTATTATGAACAGCAGACCTCTGATAACAGAATACTTAAATGATCCAAGTTTTCAACCTCATAAAACAAATCACATTCTCATGATGAAGTCTGCTATAACAGTGCCTCTGCCTTCTCGGTTTGTAAGTCAGGATCTTTACCTCCGCAAGAGATGGCGCCAAGTGTGTGTGTGTAAGTGTAAAATATGTTTAACTGCAAAAGGAACTCACAAAATAGTGATTTGGTGGGACTTTAACTGCTATAAATAAAGTTTATAAATTGGTTATATATTGGTAAAAATATTAATTTCTTTATTTAATAGTTTTTTGTGTTTTCTCCAAGTTGTTTACTAACGTTATGATTTGTAGATTTATTTTTTAATTTCTATATTTTTACAGTATAATATGTAATTTTTAAATTTTATTTTACTGTATTTAAACAGGGGCGGCACGGTGGCTTAGTGGTTAGCACGTTCGCCTCTCAGCACTAGGGATTTCCGGTTCGAATCCCCATCTGGGTGGAGTGTCCATGTTCTCCCCGTGTCTGCGTGGGTTTCCTCCGGGTTCTCCGGTTTCCTCCCACAGCCCAAAAACATGGATCAAGTCAATTGAGTTCTCCAAATTGCCCCATGTAGAGTGTGTTTGTGTGTGTGTCTATGTGTATGAGTGTGTGCCCAGCGATAGATTGGCCCTGTCCTGGGTGTATCTACCCAGCGCCCGAAACGTACTCCCCTGGATGGGCATGGGGAACCCCATGATGTTATGAATGATAATGAATGAATGAATGAATGAATGAAAAAACAATTTGGCAGTTGGATTGAAGAAGATGTGTGCAAGCCCAAAACGGAGAAATAAATCCACCAGCATCAAAAGAACTAAAGAGTTGTGTATTACAGGAATTTCCTGTATTTTATACCGGATCGATTGGTTAATCATAAACACACAGTGGGAGAGATTTACAAGGGTCTAGTGCAGTGCTTCTCAAATAGTGGGGCGCGTCCCCCTTGGGGGGCGCAGTGCGGTGCATGGGGAGGCGCATAACAAGATATCACAGCGCAAGTGATATTAAGTGAACTGAACAAACTCTCAAGAGACAACATGGAAAAATATTTAACAGAGATGAGGAGAGAAAGGCGGAGAGAGACGAAGATAATGAGAACAACAAAAGTCAACCGAAAGTTAAATGTCAAAGCGAACGTAGCGCCTGGCTTCACTGTAACTTCACTGTAACGAAGGTGGGAGACGAAGAAAGACCGGTGTGTCTTCTGTGTCTTTAAATGTTGGCAGCGGACAGCGTGAAGCCAAATAAATGAAGGCGTCACTTAAATACATTACACCCCAATCACGCTGATAACCGCTTGAGTTTTTAAATCGTAAACGTGACGCGTATAACCAGCAAACATAACGCTTTATGAAAACTACTTCAGAAAAGCTGTGCGCTGCAAAACTGGCGCGTTGGAGACATCAGTTCTGACTTCCTCAAAAAAAAAAAAAAAAACAGCACAAATTGTTGTATTCACTTTTGTTTCATAGGTTAAAGTGTTATTAAATTGTGCTCCTGAATTAATGTTGATAATCAATTTGAATTTATTATTATTTATTGATTTTATTACATTTCATTTTCAGTATCAAATGGCAGTCAGATTAAAAATGTTCTAGTTTAAATAAGGATTTCATTCGTTTCTGTTACAAACTAAAAAACGAAGTTAATAAAATGATTCTATGTTCTAAGTTGATCTATATTTCTTTTTTGTTTTCTTTATTGTTAATAAGGATACATTGTTATAAAAGAGGTGAACTTATAACAAATTTATAGACAAATTATACTACGGTGGGCGAGTAAAAATAATTTAGCCCATTTTTGATAAATTTGGGGGGATAAATCATGTGGGGGGGTGAGGTGAGTGTGCGTGTGTGTGAGGGGGGGGGGCGCAAAATGTTTTCTTCTTCCTAGGGGGGGGGCTTAACAGAAAATAATTGAGAATCACTGGTCTAGTGCTATTATAGTTGGAATAAAATGGCTACAGTGCCTTGTACTGAATGCGAGCAGTTACAGGGAGACAATGGAGAGATATAATTAATGGAGTGACATGAAGTTTGCTTGGGTTGGTTGAACACAAGTTGGGCTCCAGAGTTTTGAATCAGTTGTAGGGGACTGATTGTGCAAGCTGGAAGACTGGCAAACAATGCATTACAGTAATTGAATAAAATTAGGATGAGGGCTTAAACTGAGCAGCATGTTCAGTTAGGAAACAGCTGATCTTTCTGATGTTGTACAAAAAGAATTTGCAGGAACAGGCAGAAGTTTTAGTGACCTGATGAGATTTTGGAAGGTCGGATTATGATCTTTTAATTGAAATTAATGTATTTAAAAAAAAATAACAGAAATTTGATAAAAGTACAAACAGCTTCACCTCCAGGAAACACAATGCTTAAGACTATAAAACATTTTTGTACAGATTTTTAGTATTTCCTGTTAGTGTGCGTGCCAGGGCACAGTGGTACAGTACAGAATCTTGTGGTGCAACAGAGAATATAACCAGCTTTACTTTCTTCTTCTTACCCTCTTTGTAATGCACAATAGATAGTGTTGATATTTTAATTTAATTCGGGAAGCTATCATAGATACTGTAAATTTAATCCTGGTTTTTGTTGATACCAGTGGAGATATGGTGCTAATCCTTGGTACTTATATGTACATGTGTCAAGCTTGGGAGGGCTATGCCACTCCCCCCTGTTTTCCACACTCGAGATTTGGCCGTTCGGGGTTCCCGTAGGTAGGGCCCATCCCCTAGAGCTGGGATTGGGTCCTACCTAATCACATGTGGCATGTGCCCTGAGTCTGCAGTCCAGATACAGTACGTATGTTACATTGGGTTTATTTTGTTCTGTGTTTATTTGGCGTTGCGTTGACGGTCCTTTTCGGTTTTGGTTTTGCGTTTCATTTAATAAATTACTTCTTGCTGCCTACCTGGTCGCCTGGCTCGCTCATTAGTTCCTGCATAGCACCGTGCAGCGCCTCCTTTGAACGGACCTCGCGTCCCATTGTAAAAGAATGCTAGCCTCACAACACCTCACGATGTCCATGACTCCCCGTCCGGGTAAGCACCATTTTTTTTTTATTCCCCGCTGCCGCGTATCCCGTCTCATCGGTCCGTCCCGGCATTTGGTTTGTATTAGCCGCGTTCTCCGGCTGCAGCATTAGCTCGCCGCTAGCCCCGCCATTAGCCTATTCTCCGTCTGCAGCATTGGCTGCATTAGCTCAGCGCTAGCCCCGCCATTAGCTTATTCTCCGGCTGCAGCATCAGCTGCATTAGCTCGGTGCTAGCCCCGCCATTAGCCGCTTCTCCGGCTGCAGCAGCAGCTGCATTAACATCGGTGCTAGCCCTGCCAGTATATTTCTTATCCTCTCGCCTCGTGCGCAGATACGATGAGGATTATCGACCGCGTCCCAGAGTATGGGGAGACTCCTGGGTCCCGCGCGGAGGTGGGCCGAGAGCCTAGTGGCCGCCGGGAATGACTGCCTTACTTCGGCCAGCCCTTTCGAGGTGGCCTTCTTAGGTAGGTTCTCCCCGGGTCAGGATTCTAGCGGCATCAGCGAGCATCTGCGCGCCGTGAGCAATCAGCTTCGCAGCTTACGGATCAGTGATCTGTTCTGCGAGCCACCCCGCGCTGCTAGCGAGCCGCCACGCGCCGTCAGCGTTCCGTCGCTGGCCGTCAACGATCCGCCCCTTGCCTTCAGCGTACCGTCTCGCGAGCCGAGCCGCTCAGCCTGTAAGCCGCTCTATGCCGCTCATGAGTCGCTTTTCCTGCCACTACGCGAACCGCTCCACTCCACTCGTCATCCACTCCGCGAGCTGTTCTACGCCACCCCGCAGACGCCGGACCACTGATCCGCCCTGCGAGCTGCCCCACGCTGTCAGTGAGCCGCTGCGCGAGCCACTGCACGAACCGCTCCGCTCCACCAGACATCCGATCCGCAAGCTGTTCTATGCCGGCGTTAATCCGCTGAGCTCCGCCAGTGTGCCGCCCTGCGTCGTGAGCAATCCGCCTCGCAACCGCCGGACCAGTGATCCGCCCTGCGAGACGCTCCGCGCGGACAGCGAGCCGCCGAGCGAGCCGCTGGCGCGCCTCCGCTCATCATCCGCGAGCCGCCGAGCGAGCCGCTGGCGCGCCTCCGCTCATCATCCGCGAGCCGCCCCGCGCCAGGGCTCCATGAGCCGCCCCGCTCTGCCGGTAATCCGCCCCGTGATTTGCTGCGCGCCGTCAACGTTCCGCCGCTTGTCGTCAGCGATCCGCCAGCGTTCCGCCGATAGCTGTCAGTGTGCCGCTCCGCGAGCTGCCCTGCTCCGCCGGTAATCCGCCGCTCACGGCCTGCATTCATCCTGCAAACCAGGCGCGGCGCTCCGCGGCTTGGTCGCTGCACGTAACTCACCTGCAGCGCGCATACTGGGCTCCGCAGCTGTGCAGGGCACGTGATGCCACTTGGCCTTATGCCGTCGGCGGGGTCCGCGTCTGGATTTGGATGACATCATGGGATCGTGCTTGATCGCGCACCTTGAGAAGTCTGCCGGGAGCCTCTCCGAGGTGACGATCTGCGACGTGGGGCACAAATGCTCAGACACCATCGGAAACCCCGGTAAAGTCCCCTCGCAGCGCGACCCAGACACGGCGCGCTCCGGCTCGGTCGCTGCACGTGTTTCACCTACAACGCGCGTACCGGGCTCCGCAGCTGCGCGGCGCACACGCTGCCTCCCGGCTTCCCGCCCCGCTCCTGGGTCCCGCACCAGGGGGCTTCACGAACCGGACCAGACCGTCAGTCCAGAACTCCACAGAGTTTAGAAGCGTTCATATAGGCAGAATATGCCCATACAGGAACGACTCGCCCACCTCGTCATCGGAGATCTCGATCAAATCAAGACCCTCTTCTGCGCAGAGCGACTCGTATCCACTCCTCCATAACCACTCCTCATCGGAGTCGTACCATTCCAAAACCACTGCATCAAAGCCATCTTTACGGCTCCCGGATGGCGGGCAACACATACCGGCATACTCGCGGACACGACGGAGGGCGCCGCGAGTATGAGGGTTTACGGCCCCCGCAAAGAAAAATTTAAGAAACGCTTACCTGGGCTCCGGACTCCCCAAATTTATTGGCACGTCGTTTCTGTCACGCTTGCCTACCTCAACCGGAGCGGCTGTGCAGAGCCGAAGCGCTTTAACGCGCTGAAGGGAGCCAGGCACAACAGGTTGCGAATAACAGAATTTTATTAAAGGTGTACGAACACCAAAAACACAGGAGGTACATAAACTTAAACTTACGACGTGCACGTAGGAAGGGGAACACTGGAGATTAATACACACATACACCCGACCACGTGCACAAAACAAACCAATGAACAGAGAGTTAATTAACTTAAATGCCAACCGTGAACAAAAGTTAATTAACTAAAATAAGGAACAGATGCCCTAGGCACCTGTTACAATAAGTAAGATATGTAAGATAAGTTTTAAATAAAAATTATTTTGTTTTAAATAACAATGATTTAGAAACACTAGTTATACGTAATATGGAATTAATAGTTACCAGATAAGGCAAAAAAAGTCAAGGCAACTATATGGTTATCTGTAAGTCAGTTAAGAGCATTAAAGCATGGTTTTATCTCTTTCAAAAAAGAGATATGAAAGCTACTTCAGAAAACCTGCGATCACTGTTAGAATCTTACAAAGTAGCCTATCACATTGCTCAGTGTAAAAAAAAAAAAAAAACATGGTTAGACATGGTTTCTGTCATGCTGGAAGACAAAATTGCTGCAAAAATAAAAACTATCCCTCTGTCCAATGACACTGTTGCCAGACGTATAAATGACATTGCTAACGATCTTCAAGAACAACTGATAGATAAACTCAAAGACAAATGTTTTGCCCTACAATTTGATGAAGCAACTGATAGCAACAAAGACTGTTTATTTGTGTCTTTGCCTTACGTTTTGACATTTACAAAAAAGTAAATCCTCACATATGTCATATGTCAGAAACAGAGCCACAGCTGAAGAGCTATTCAAAATGCTGGACTTCTTCCTGACTGAGAATGGATTAAAATGGGAGAACTGCATCGGTGTTTGCAGTGATGGAGCACAGACCATGGCAGGGATGAGAAAAGGAGTTCAGACACTCATCAAAAAGGCCTCACCCAATGCTAAGTGGACACACTGTGTTATACATAGAGAAGCACTGGCTTCAAGGCACCTTTCCTCTGAATAAAGTGAGGTTATGACTGACATCATAGGTGTGGTCAATTTTATAAAGACCAGACCACTAAAAACAAGAGTCTTCTCTGCTATCTGTGAGGAGATGGGAGCTGAACACCAAGCTGTGCTATTTCACAGTGAAGTACGGTGACTGTCATGAGGAAAAGTTTTGTCCCGGGTTTTTGAGCTCAGAGAGGAGATAAGATGTTTTTGGTTCATGAGCACAAGTATGAAGTTGCAGTAAAATTTGGTGATGAGAACTTCCTGGCGAAACTGGCCTACCTGAGTGACATATTTGGAAGGATTAATGAACTGAAAGGAACTGAATGAATGAAAAGGAAGGAACTGAATCTCCAGCTTCAAGGGAAAGATAAACACCTCCCTCAGGTCACAGACAACATCAAGTCTTTCACTCGGAAGCTTGCCATCTGGACTTGATGAAGGAAATACAGATTCATTTGAAAACCTACATGAATTTGTTGACACTACTGACTCTAATGCCACCTGTATACCCTGTATCAAGAAGCATATTTCATCATTGATGAGATTCTTTGAAAAGTACTTCCCTGAAAACAGATCCCAGTATGACTGGTCAGAGATCCATTCAATGCACCAGCCACTACTGGTTTCAGCTCTGCAGAGGACCAGTTCATTTACATGATATCTGACTCCACATTGAGACTGAGTTTCACGTCACAGACACTGAGTGAATACTGAGTGTAGAGAGGGAGCATCCACTCTTGGGGCAGAAGGCCATGGGCATCCTTATTCCTTTTGCAACGTCATTTCTTTGTGAGACTGGCTTCACAGAAAATCACTGGTCTAATGGAATCAAAGAATCACTGGTCTAATGGATGTGTATCAAATTTTTATGTAAGTATCTTGGGTTAAATTAAATGCCTTGTGAAGGCGGAGTAAGGAAGATAAGAAAATAATGTTCATTCATGTTTATGTTTCATGATTTGTAATTGTGTCTGTCTGCATTTATTATTTAGTAACTTCTGAGTAGTTATACAGACTCTTCAGAAAGCTTGGTTTCATTGGTGGCAGCAGTGTTTCCTTATCACACGTATCAAACTTATGTATATATATATGTTGGTAGTTTATGTTTAACCTCTTTAAAATTGTTAATTTTATTAGCTCACACATGTGCACATTTTAACATGTCAGCAGGCTTAAATGCAGCCTGGGAAGCAGAAGAAAGAATGTTTCACAAGGTGGTTTGAAGATTAAATTACCTACTCTGTAATGGAGATGGAAAACAAAGCTTTCTCAGCTGGACGAGGCAGCTAGAAGTTGCTGTTAAAGCGCTAACTCAGGATGTGGCTGAATATTATAATATTTTATATTATAATATAATTATAATATAATACTATTAAGAATTCTTACTACCTACCTGTTTCAGGCTGCATTTTACTTCAAGATTGTTCTGTGCAATCTGATTATGCCATAGTCAAATAAATATTTAATAAAGCTTTCACCAGAAACAGTTTTAGAATGTTTCAAGGTGAATCTGAATACGCACATGTGAGCTCCTAGTGAAAACCTTGAAGTCTACACTGCGCGCATTTTTATATTGGTGCAGGAGGCGTTTCCGGAGATTTGGCAAGTTGGCAGGAGAAATTCCATCGTTTTCTTGCGGGTTTGGACCCAAATGTTATGAGCAGTGGGCTACTGATTTGTAGGAGGCTTTAATAATAGCTAAAAGATGTGAAAATGTGTCAGGGTTGGGAGTGCCAGGCCACTCCCCCCTGTTTTATTTTCAGTGTTTGTTTTGCCATTCCGGGTTCCCGTAGGTAGGGCCCATCCCCTTGAGCTGGGATTGGGTCCTACCTGATCACATGTGGCCTGCTGACTACACTTATAGCGCGCATGCGCCCTGAGTCAGCAGGCCAGCATTGTGGGTATATGTATATACGTGTTATGTCGGGTGTTTCGCGTTTTGGGGTTCTTATGTTATCGTTTGCTCCCGGCACGTCCCACCGTGCCTTCAGCAATAAATTTCCTCTTTGTTTGCTTACCTGATCGCCTGTCTCGCTCTTTGAACCACACTACACTGCGCTGTGCCGCCGTCGGAAGGACTGCGCCGCCCGATTGTAACAGAAATGCTGGCCTCCACACCCCGTGAACTCCAGTTGTCCTTATCCAAGTACGCACCCCTTATTTCTTATTATCTCCGCAGCCGTTTATCCCGGTTGTCGGCTCGTTCCGGCCGCAGGATCTCTTTAGCAGCGACTTTTTTACGACTTTTCAGCAATAAATTTCCTCTTTGTTTGCTTACCTATTCGCATGGCTCGCTCTTTGAACCACACCGCACCGCGCTATGCTGCCGTCGGAGGGACTGCGCCGCCCGATCGTAACAAAATGTTATTTAATATGAAAATGAGTAATTTAAAGCAGAATATGTGGCTGCCTATAATGACAATCACTTCATTAGGGATGCTGTTGCAGTACATTTACTGTCAAAGGACAATGGTCTGAGGAGATTGGTTAGTAAACAGTGTGGACCTGTACTCTCTGTGAGAATGGAGATAGAAGAGATGTATGAGGAGAACAGGAGGCTTCAGGCTGCTGCCGGGTGCACTGATAACAAGCAAGGTTCTCACTCACCTTATCGGGCAGGGCACAACCACAGCCGTGACGAATGAAAGGATCAGCCCTGGATAAAAAGCAAAGGAGGGACCTGTCACCCGATTTCTGGGCACACCATAGGAGCACTTACATTCAGTGTCAGGACCTGGTACAGACTCACTTGTCTGCAGCAGTGAGATGGAGGTGCTCATTGTAGATCGTGGTGCTATGCTGAAGGGAAATGGAGAGAGGCTGATGTCTGGGCCCAGACTTCGGCTTCTGTACTAGAGGGTCAGTCTATTAAGGACATTTCAATGAACCTGGGTTATGCAAGTTAATCCCACATCATATATTAGAGGTGTGGTGGAAATAAATTAAGTGCTTTTGCTTGTCGATTCAGGATCTTCTGTTTTGTGTGGGCAGCACATGTTTCAGGTTTGATGGGAATCCACTCAGGCAGTCCTGTTGGGCCGGGATTTTCTGGTAAACAATTATACACTGTGTGGTGGAACTAATATTCTCGTGAGTCAATGCATATTAAAAGAAGTGATAAAAGATAAAAGACAAAGCGAAAGAATGAGAGAGCGTAAGGAAAATTCTACCCCACTCTCTGACTAGTTATCTGAGAGCTTCACTATTTATATTATGTGTGTATGTGCAAAGCGCTACTGAAATCTTCTGGCTCTGAGACCTTCAGTTGCTTGTTTTACAACACAATCTCTGATTATAGTGCAGTTGTGGGTCTCAGTTCTGTCTACGTGGCCTTATTTCAACGGATAAATAGAAGACAAAAATTTCAGCAGAAGATGTACATGTAACAGGTGCCTAGGGCACCTGTCACCTGTCCTGTGTTTCTTTTGTTCGTTTGAGTTAATTAACGTTCATTGATCATTAGTTTAGTTAATTAACTCGGTCTTGTCATTGGTTTGTTTTGTGTACGTGGTCGGGTGTCTTTTTGTATTTATTTCCTGGGTTCCCTGTCCTTGGGGAACCGTTTATTTTATGTCACTCGTCGGTTTGTACCTCTTTGCTTTTGGTGTCACTACACCTTTAAATAAACCTGATATTCTGCTACCTGCGTGCCTGGCTCCCTTCAGCGTGTTAAAGCGCTGTGGCTCTGCGCTTCCTTTGTGCAGCTGCTTTATTCCAAGGTATGCGAGTGTGACCGAACGACGTGCCAGTCAATTTGGGGAGTTCAGTGCCCAGGTAAGCTGTTTCGTATATTTTTCTTTGCAGGGGCCATATAACCTCGTACTCGCGGCGCGTTCCGTCGTGTCTGCGAGTGCGCCGCTATGCGCAGCCCGCCGTCCCGGAGCCGTAAGGACGGCTCTAACGTAGTGATGTCGGAGTATTGCGACTCTGATGATGAGTGGGTATGGAGGTGTGGGTACGCGCTCTGTGCGGAGGAAGGTCTCGATCCGGTCGAGATTTCCGATGATCAGGCAGGCGAGTCATACATGAATGGGCATATTCTGCCCATACGAACCCTCCTGAACTCTGAGGAGTTCTGGAGTGACGCTCCAGTCCAGTTTGTAAAACCCTCCGTGGTGAGATCCAGACACAGAGCGTACCGGCGCGGTGCCAAGATGCAGCGTGCGCGCTGCGCAGCTGCTGAGCGTGATACGTGCGCTGCGGGGCAGTCACGTGACGCGTCAGCACCGGACCGCGCCGTGTCCAGGTCGCGCTGCGAGGGGGCGGTACCGGAGCCGGCGCTCGAGTGTGTTAGTGTGAATTCATGTAGCATGAGTGTGGTGTGTCCCCCTGTCTCGTCTGTCCAGTCTGTCTTCCCTGTGTCATATGAGTCCGTGGCTTTGTCGTTGGGCATTCCGGTGGGGGTGTGTGTGCCAGCAGTCGTGCCCGCCAAGGTCCACCCGGCGTGCGTGCCCGCCGAGGTCCACCCGGCGTGCGAGTCCGCCGAGGCTCCTCCTGCGTGCTTTCCCGCCGAGGTCCAGCCAGCGGGCGTTCCTGCCACAGACCCACAAGCATGCACACCTGTCGTGGTCCCTGCACCGCACGCCACCCAGCCCGTTGTCCAGGGGCCGCACGCCACCCTGCCCGAGCAGCAGGCGCCGCACGCTGCCCAGCCCGAGCAGCAGGGGCGTCCGCCTCGCCACGCAGTCAGAGGTCGTGTGCCTCGCCACGCAGCCAGAGGGCGTCCGCCTCGCCACGCAGCCAGAGGGCGTTTGCCTCGCCACACGGCCATGAGGGCGTGGCCCACTTATCGTCCACCGAGGACGCCCACCGGACCACGCAGCCAGAGGGCGTGGCCCACTCCTCGTCCGCCAAGGACCGCAAAGGACCCCTCCCCCCCCCCACTGGGACTGTTATTTTTCTCTTGGTCGCGTCCCCCCGTTGCGCGACCGTAGGGGCGGGGGTACTGTAACAGGTGCCTGGGCACCTTTCACCTGTTCTGTGTTTCTTTTGTTCGTTTCAGTTAATTAACGTTCATTGATCATTAGTTTAGTTAATTAAATCGGTCTTGTCATTGGTTTGTTTTGTGCACGTGGTCGGGTGTCTTTTTGTATTTATTTCCTGGGTTCCCTGTCCTCGGTGCACGTCGTTTATTTTATGTCACTCGTCGGTTTGTTTTTGGTTTTGGTGTCACTACACCTTTAAATAAACCTGATATTCTGCTACCTGCGTGCCTGGCTCCCTTCAGCGCGTTAAAGCGCTGCGGCTCTGCGCTTCCTATGCGCAGCCGCTTTATTCCGAGGTAGGCGAGTGTGACAGTACATATGCACTGACCCTTCTAAATGTCAATGTGCAGTGACATGGCGACAGCATAAATGATCATAGCCATAAGATCCTTCTCATTTGCAGACTCAACATGAGGCATTTCCGGGCCTTTTGCCATGGGTGTAGTGCATCTACGTGGCTCTCCCGTCTGACTCTACGGCAGTGTTGGTAGTCAGGAGAACTTGGAATGGCCCCCTCCACCTGGTTTGGTTCCACCGCTTTCTCCTGAAGTCAAAACCCAGTCTCCGGAGCGGAGGCGATGAGCTGCTACTGAGATCTCGCGAGAGCTGTGCGTGAGTAATGGCGACATAGAGGTAAAAATAAACAGCAACAGGTAAAACAAGCCAATATATTTAAATCAATATATACATATAAATATATACAATCTAAAGTATAAAATACGCTATTGAATATTAACGTTCCTTTACAATAAAACAAACTGGACGAGGAAACCTTGGCCAGTTTGGAGAGTTACGTGGACGAGTGCTTTAAAAACATCGTGTTGGGTAAGTTAAAAACACATCCAACAAACATGAGCACACCAACCTCGAAACGCACTCGTTCAGAACGTGCATCAAGCGGATCCACACTATCCCCGGAAAAAAGCTTTAATGAAGTCCTGGATTCCATCGACAAGAAGTTATCCAGTCTGGATGCCCGGCTCGCCTTGGTGGAAATTTTGCACCAAGAATTCCAAAAATTAAGAGAATCTTTGGAATACAGTCAGGAGCAGGTTGTGTCACTCGCTGCTGAGAACCAAGTGCTGCGGGACAACGTCAAACAACTTTCCGATGGGATGAATAAAATATCTGACGAAAATAGGAAAATGAGAGAATCCATCCTCGATTTACAAGCACGAAGCATGAGAGACAACCTGGTTTTCAGTGGGATTGCAGAGCGAGCTGAAGAGGATGCAGAAACTTCAGTTCGTGAGTTCATCCAGCAACAGCTGAAACTTCCATCTGAGACGGTAAAAAACATCACTTTTCATCGTGTTCACCGGCTCGGCGGCAAAAAGCCCGATAACAAGCACCCGCGACCCATTGTTGCTAAATTTGAGCACTTTAAACAGAAAGAGCAGGTAAGGAGTCAGGGCAGAGAGCTGCGTGGTACACATTACAGTGTGAATGATCAATTTCCTAAAGAGATTCTCGATAGGAGGCGAGTATTATTCCCAATCAGAAAAAAATACATTACTGAAGGTATCCGAGCTACAGTGGCTGTAGACAAACGATATGTCAATGGTCAGCTGTACAGGGATAGAGAGGTCACCCCGTGGCTTTATTAGAATAACTTGGGTTAGTCCTAATATATAAAGAAATTAGTTAAAAAGCAAATTTACTGGTAAAGAAAAACAACGCACAGCTCTGTATAATGCTTTCACTGATGGAGGTGAACAGGGTCAGGGCTGTGTTTTTGTTTTTTTCCTTCTTTCTTCTTTCTCTTTTTTTTCATTTCCTTCTGTTAATACAACTTTTTTTTTCTTTTTCCTCCTTTTTAAAAAGCATGCGAAACCACACACACAAATACTTCACAAGGCAACCCTATATATCTCATTTTCTTTCACATCCAGCACCCTTTTAACTTTTATTTTTCTGGTATCTGACACTGCATCTAAGTTTCCAATTTGGCAAACACAAGCATTAACATTGCGTTTAGTTGGGTCTCTCTATCTCTATCGTGACATGCATGGTTTAACTTTAACCACATCCTTTACTCAAATCACACTAACGCCACTCTGGGCACAATAAGATTTGTCTCATGGAATGTTAATGGAGCCAGTACACAACAGAAAAGAATTAGTATCCTTAACCAGCTTAAAAGACTAAAGCCAGAGGTTGTCTTATTACAGGAGATTCATAAATCTGCCACAACTGCAGATGATCTTAAATCATCAGAGTATCCTGTTGTGTTCTCTGCTTGTTATAGCTCAAGACAAAGGGGAGTAGCAATATTAATACACAAAAATATTAATTTTATTCAATAATAGACACAGTCACAGACCCAGAGGGTAGATACATAATAATAAAGTTATCTATACATAATCACAAGTTATGTATAGTCAGCATATACGGTCCAAACATCGATAATAGCTCTTTCTTTCACAATTTCTTCTCTACACTATCTGATCACTCGGATTATTCACTACTTCTTGGAGGTGACCTCAACTTTGCTCTAAAAAGACAAAGACAGGCTTAGCACAGCAGGAACTCAGCGTAGTTGGCAGTCTATAAACATAGTCAAACAATACATGTGTGATTATGGACTTTGCGACGCATGGCAATCTTTTCACCCAAACCAACGAGAATATCCTTTTTTCTCACATGCTCATCACTCTTACTCTCGTCTGGATTACTTTTTAGTTAGTAACACATTGTTGGCAAACATTGCAGACACCGAGATACATCGTATAGCTGTCAGTTATCATGCTCCTATCTCTTTAACTTTTTTTAAATATTTAAATTTAAATATTCTGTTTTATTGTATTTTTTTCCAAAGTCAAATACAGAACACAAAAACATACATGTCAAACCCAAACCCAGTCCACAATCAAAACAGTCTCAAGTGGTGATATAATATTATGAATATACTAATTATTATATTATAAAATTATGAATAAATATTAATGACAAAAAAAAAACAAATAAATACAAAATAAATAAATAAATAAATAAATAAAATAAAAAAAGGCAGAGAATGATACTGGGTAGTTTTCAGCAGTATAACTCACTGTTATATTACCTTAAGATGATCTAGTATAGGATCCCAAAATTTAATAACGTGCATCTGAGAGTGGGGCTTTCGGGTGCGTAATATTTCCAGTGAAATAAAATTATACATTTCCGTGAGCCAGTTTCTGAAAGAAGGAACAGAAGACAGTTTACAATGTAGCAAAATCAATTTTTTAGATACCATCATGGTGGCCATAACTACGCGTTGAACTGTATATGGAAATGTAGATAGAAAAATAGAGCACCCACAGATTATAAGAATGGGATCTGGTTCTAGAGGGATATTTAGCACTTTTGAAAGCCAGTCAAATATGTTGTTCCAAAAAGATTGTAAGGCAGGGCATGTGATAAACAGATGGGTCAAAGTGCCTTTTTCTATGGAGCATTTCTCACACAGTGGCGAGATATTCGGAAAGATCTTATTTCTAAGTCTAAGTCTAGTTTTGGAATAATGTAGCCGATGTAAAATTTTTAATTCGATCAATCTGTACCGTGAGTTTATAGAGCAATCTGGGATTCTAGTAAGACTTTCTTCCCATATATCCTTAGGTATTTCACACCCTAATTCCTTAGTCCAGGCTAGCCTAAGATGGTCGGAACTAGGGGTAAGTTTTAGGAAGGAGATGCAACGTGAAATCCGTTGTTTAGACAATGGGTCTGAGTTAAAAAAGCGGAATAAAGCATGGTCCGATGGTTTTGAAGTCAAATCAATTAGGGCTGTTTTGGTATAATACCTCAGTTGTAAATATCGGAAGAAATGGGAGTGTGGTATACTGTATTTTTCCCTCATGGTGTTGAATGACATAAAACAACCATCCTGATACAAATCACCCAAGGAGGTCAAACCTTGGTTTTCAAGGTCAAAAAAAATCTTATCCGTTTTGGCCAGAATGAATTCATGATTAAATGTAATAGGGGTATGAATGGAATTTGGTGGGGCAAATTCCCCACCAAATGGTGGGGAAAAAAGTGAATTTTAGCGATACGAGGGGTTTTTTGGGCCCATATAAAGGAAGATATTGAAGAATCAATTAGCTGGAACAAAGAGTTTGGGAGAACAAAAGGAAGGTTTTGAAAAATATATAAAAATCGCGGCAAAACGATCATTTTAATAGCATTAATTCTTCCAATCATCGAAAGCGGAAGTAACTTCCATCTCTCTATCTCCTTTTTGAGCTTATCTATCGCAGCCTCATAATTTAATTTGATGGTAAGTTTGGGGTTTTTAGCTATTTATATCTATAGCAAGACTACTAGCAAGCAACATAAATTCACACTTGTTGCAGTTGATTGTGTAGCCAGAGAATTGTCCGAACAAATTAATATAATCCAAGAGTTTAGGGATGGAAGAGGCAGGATCGGTAAGAGATAAAAGAAGATCATCCGCGTATAAATTAACCAGAGTCTCAATACCATTTATTTTAATCCCATGAATGTCTGGATGAGTCCTTATACCAATAGCGAGCGGCTCAAGTGCTAAATTAAAAAGTAAAGGAGAGAGAGGGTCTCCCCGTCTAACCCCGCGTTGAAGCAAAAAGGGGGTGGATCGATCAGAATTAGTTAAAACAGAAGAACATGGATGTAAGTAAAGAGCCTTGACCAGGCCGATAAAATAATTACCAAATCCAAATTTATTTAGTGTATAAAACATGTAGGGCCATTCAACCTGATCAAAAGCCTTTTGAGCGTCTAGGGAAAGAATAGCTGCCGGGGTGTCATTTTGTTGCGCAAAAGAAATGGTATTAAGAACTAGGCGGACGTTACAGAAAGAAAATCTCCCAGGTATAAATCCGGTCTGATCCGGGTGAATTATCTCCGAAATATGATCAGCCAGGCGATTGGCCATTACTTTTGAAATAATTTTTTGGTCAGCATTAAGCAGAGCAATGGGTCTGTATGAGGCAGGATCAGTGTTAATTTTCCCCTTCTTTAATATTAATGAAATATTCGCCTGGTACAAGGAATCAGGAAATTTGTTATTAGCAATTGAATCATGAACCATTCTAAGCAATAAAGGAGTGAGTTTCACAGAAAACGCTTTATAAAACTCACATCCAAAACCATCTGGTCCAGTAGCTTTGCCCATTGGAAAGCTATCTATTGCTTTTTGGATTTCAGACAAAGTAATTGGCAAATCTAAAGCTTTTCTAGCTGAATCAGAAAGCTTAGGTATAGACAAATTATCAAAGAAAGAATCCAGGTCAGACTCAGAGGCTGTGAATCTTGATGTGTATAGGTCTGCATAATAGTCCCTAAATCTATTATTAATTTCTTGGTGACTCGTGAGAAGATGCCCGGAGGCAGACTGAATTTCATGAATTGCTTGGCTGGCCCTGATCTCCCTGAGTTGTCTAGCTAAGAGTCCTTCTGGTTTTTCACCCAGCTCGAAATGTTTTCTTTTAAGTTTTAGAAGGAGGTTTTCGATCCTTTGGTTAAGAATATTATTGTATTCAAATTTATATTGCAGGATTTGGTTGTACACTGCTGTGGAGGGAGAAAGTTTGTTAGTTTTTTCTAAGGCTATTATACTACTTTCTAGTTCTGTAAGGCGTTTATCTAATTCTTTCTTTTTTGAGGCTTCAAATGATATGATATGTCCTCTGGTCACTACTTTAAAGGTCTCCCAAAGAACAGTGTCCGAAATATCGTTCGTGTCATTCAATTCTAGAAATTCAGATATCTTAAGATCCATATATATGACGAAGTTGGCATCGGAGAGTAAATTAGGGTTGAATTTCCAATTATATATAGGTTTGTTAATTAAGTTACATAGCGTGAGGGTAATTGGACTATGATCGGAAATAAGGATACACTGTGGAACCCACCTTAGGAACTAACTCTGACGAAACTAAGAAATAATCAATCCGAGAAAAGGAATTATGCACAGGCGAATAAAATGAGAAGTTTTTATTAGTTGGATGCTGAAGTCTCCAAATGTCTACCAAATTTGAAGACCTGAGCAAAGAGTTCAAGACCTGAGTGGATGTAAGTACCGTTGGTGACTTAGAAGACAGCCTATCTAAGTACGGGTCCAGGTAACAGTTAAAGTCACCTCCTATAATAATATTGTCAGACCAGTTAAACGGAATAATCTGAAAAAGACGACGAAAAAATTCCGGGTTGTCATAGTTCGGGCCATAAATATTAACTAAAGTTAAGGGATAGGAGTTGATATTTCCGGATTCAATAATATATCGTCCTTGTGGGTCGACTATCATGTCTTTTAGTTGGAATGGAATATTCTTTCGAAAGAGAATCGCTACCCCACGAGCCTTAGAGGAAAATGTGGTTTGAAAGGTTTGGGATATCCACTGCGTTCTTAATCTGGCTTGATGGGAGAAATTTATATGGGTTTCCTGAAGAAAAATTATGTCCACCTTCATCTTTTTCAAATGTGTGAATATTTTTCCCCGTTTAAGGGGATGATTCATCCCTCGGACATTCCAAGAGACCAAGTTAATATTTGTGAGATTCACGTTATGTGTAAGTACCATTCAAAGCCAAGAAGGGAAGATGCAAAATGCCACCCTATAGGAATAGGAAGCAAAGGGAAAGGAAAAGGAAAAACAAACAAACAAATAAACCAAAACAAATAACGAAGACATATCACTTGAGACATAGTAACTAAGCAAATAACCAAACACCCCCACTCTCCCTCCCAAACCCAACCCCAACGCAGACCTATTTCCACCCCAGAAATGTCTAGAAATCCCCATATGTAATGGGAAGGCTACCGCAACAAAGGAACAACACTCTACTCACTACTAAACTATGATGCAGGGGGAGGGGTCTCCAAAACCACGTATTATCATGGTGTATGAAAGATAAAAAAATATATATATATTAGATTAAATAAAAAAATAAAAAAAATTCTCTTAAGTGTCCAAACTGCACAAAGAAAAGTGTAGGAGTTTTTATTAAATTACCTCTGTGGGGATTATCCCAATCAAGTTGACCTTTCAATGTGCATATAGTTTTGATTGACTCAGCCTGGTCCACAAGAATTTATTCAGAAGGTAGGAAAAGTATGTGATTGTCAAATTGCGCTGGTCTTGTGGCCAGTGTCATTACAAAACACCGCAGCTAGTCAATCACTCCAAACTCTTGCCGACACTGCAATGCCGCAACGAGGGATTATGTCATCAGTTCTCGTTGCTTACTGCGGACTTAATTGACTCCACAAAAACCCTGGCATCAAATGGTTCAAGGAAGGTGTGTAGCTGGTCCTCAAAGGTTACCTGTAACCGCGCAGGGAAACGAAAAGTGTGTGTGATCTTCATGTTTCTCAGGGCACCCAAAGTTTCGGCAAACTGCCTTCTTTTGTCCTTCACTGCGCTGGTGTAATCCGGAAAAATCAGGATTTTATGACCTTTAAACTGAAGTGGTCCAGCGGATCTCCGGAGATGTAAGATTTTCTCCTTGGCTTGGAAAAGATGTATCCGAGCAATGATAGGTCGGGGTCTAGCGCCCTCTGGCGGGCGTGGGCGCAGCGATCTGTGGGCCCGGTCTACCAGCAGGGGGGAATCAAACTGACTCTCACCGAGAAGCTTGGGTAGAAGGTCGGCCACGAAATCAGTGACTCGGGGTCCCTCGCTCCCCTCTGGGACGCCAATTATGCGAATATTATTCCTCCTCGATCTGCTTTCCAGATCGTCTAGTTTCAGCATGATCTTGGCGTTGACTTTTTCCTGCTCTGCGAGTGCAGATTCGAGTGAGTCGATACGGGAGTCATGAGCCGAAACAGCTTCGCCGAGGGAGCTTAGGGTTTCCTTAAATTCCTTTAGCTCGGACCGGACCGACGTTAATGTAAGTTCCAGGCTGCTCAGACGGGAAGAAATATTTTCCAGGGAGGTCCGGAGCGAAACGAACAAGTTCTTGGCCCACAAGGGGGTGAGTCAATTTCAGAATCGTTGGGCCCCGGAGGACCTACTGGCGGAGTAAGTGAGAGCGCAGGAGAGGGATTCCCTGAATCCTTTAGAGTTTTGGTTGATTTTGGCGGCATCTTATCAGTTGTCGGCACCAAAGTGTGTTCAAGTTGAGCTGGGAGTCTTTAGCCGTCGAGTAAACGTAAAATTCCCAAATTAAAAAAAGAAAGAAAACCAATTAATTAGCAATGGTGTGGAGACCCCGATGAAATCACGTCTACACCATGGTGTCCTATCTCTTTAACTTTAATAATCCAGAAAGAAATTCCAAAAAATACTTACTTATACAAAAAAAATACTTATGACTTAATACATCATTGCTCAATGATGTAGATTTTATCAAATATTTTAAAGAAGAATGGGCCTTATATTTAGAGCACAATGATTTACCTGGAATGCCAGCGTCTATTCTCTGGGAAGCAGGGAAAGCAGTAATGAGAGGTAAAATAATATCATTCTCATCACATAAAAAGAAAAAAAGAAACTAAACGTATTCAGAAATTAGAAGCAGTCATTAAATTATTAGGAGCCCCTCAAGACGAGGAAATCTTGGACAAATTGCGCAAAGCAAAATTAGAATTAAACGAACTTACCAAAAAAAAAACTAAATTCCTAATCCAAAGACTTAGAATAGATAACTTTGAACATGGAAACAAATCAGGCAAATTTTTAGCGAACCAGCTCAAAATAAATAAGGAAAAAACAACCATATCTGGTGTTAAAGACATAACTGGGAGCATAGTTTATGATCCTGGAAGTAGATATCTCCACTCTTAATACATTCTGACCAAACTGGCTTTATCAAAGGAAGGCATTCATCTACAAATACACGCAGATTATTTAATTTAATAGATTATTCGTATAGTAAAAACATTGCAACTGCTATATAAAGATGCAGAAAAAGCTTTTGATAGAGTAAACTGGAAATTCTTATTCACAACCTTACAAAAATTTGGCTTTGGAAACTACTTCATTAATTGGTTAAAAATGTTATATAGCTCACCAATGGCATGTGTTAGAACAAATAACCAAACATCCTCTAGCTTTTGTCTCCAAAGGGGCACTCGGCAGGGTTGCCCACTTTCTCCGTCATTATTTGCTATTTTCATTGAGCCTTTAGCGACTGCTATCAGGCAAACTACAGATATTAAAGGCATACAATGCAAGAATATAGAACATAAAATTAGTCTCTATGCTGATGATGTTTAACTTTTTCTTCAACATTCGGAGAACACTCTATCTCAGGTTATTACATTAATTAACTCTTTTTCAAAAGTATCAGATTATTCTATAAATTGGTTAAAGTCTACCGTTGTTACATTGTATATTTGGGTATTAATATTTCTCCTAGATTGGAAGACTTAGTAAAACTGAACCACATTCCACTCTTAAAGAAAATTGAAGATGATCTCAATAGATGGAAATCACTACCCATATCACTCATGGGGTGAGTTGCCTCAATTAAAATGATGGTGATACCTAGATTAAACTATTTATTCTCAATGACTCCAAATAAACCCCCACCGCACTGGTTTAGATCACTGGATTCGATCATCTCAAAATTCCTTTGGAAAAACAAAACCCCACGTATTAGCTTAAAATCATTACAGAAAACTAAAGCCAAGGGAGGTCTAGAACTTCCTAACTTTTATCATTACTTCTTAGCTAACAGGTTACAATATATTTCAAGATGGTTAAAACACAGCCCATTAGATGAATCCTGGCTAGACACTAAACAAGCTTTATGTCAAAATATCGAAATTTCGGATCTTCCATTCATCAGCCCAAATATAAAACGACATGTATGCTTTAAAAACATTAATATAAGCTCATCTCTGACAGCATGGTGGGAGTTTCTTAAAATGATTAAGTCTTCAATAATCCCATGCAAAAAAACACCCATCTGGAACAATCCTGACATCCTACAACAAAATACTATGTTAAACTTCCCAAATTGGAGAAGTAACGGAATTGAATACCTGGAACATATTTTTGAGGGTATAGATTTTATACTATTTGACAGATTAATAACACAATATGGCATAAACAAAAAACAATTTTTAGAATATCAGCAAATTAAATCTATAATAAAAAATAAATTTAAGCTCAATAACACTAGATTAGAAACACCATTAGCTGTTTCAGAAATTATTAATCTTAAACCCCCAAATTATTATCGCAAATTTACAAGTTAATATCTAAAATAGACTGCTCAATATCACTTCCTATTGGGAAATGGGAATCAGACTTGGCAGTTAACTATGAACAAGACACTTGGTCTCAAATATGTTTAAGAACTTTTAAAATGACTAGAAACCCCAATTTACAATTAATACAATATAAACTTCTTTACAGAGTACATTATACAGGTCAGCGAATGTTCCAAATGGGTTTTGCATCATCTAACACCTGCTCACAGTGCACAGGTAACATACCTGATGATTACATGCATGCTCTATGGTTCTGTCCACCTGTTCAGAGGTTCTGGGCTCGGGTATGTGAAGACTTATCTGAGTGTCTGCAATGTAATATTCCACTATCTCCGTCTGTTTGCTTATTGGCTAAATTAGATGATGTCACTTTAGAGAAAAATAGATCTTATGTGATTTTCACGGCCTTATGTATCGCAAAGAAAACTATACTTATGCTCTTAGTATTAATCAGTATAAAAATCTTTTGTTAGATCACATTAGACAACCTCTGCTGCCACATCAGATCCATCTCTTTGGGCTTCCCTGATTGACTCGATCACGTAGGGTGGGTGGGGGGTCCTCGGTCTCGTCCTGCGGGCACCGTGGCTGATGTTGGGGGGTGTTGGGGTTTGGGGGCGTCCGGGGGAGTCTGGGGGCTGGATCGGTGGGGGTACCTGGGTGGGGGCGCTGCCGCTCGCCGCCCGGGGCGGGCCTCGTGGGGGGTGGGGGGTGGCCTCTAGTGGCTGCGTGCGGGTCTGTGGTGGTTGGTGGCCGTGGGCGCGGGTTCAGCCGGCGGCCTGGCTGCCCTGGGGGGGATTCGGGGTGGGCCCGGGGGGGTTGGGGCTGTGGGGGTGGGTTTCCCCCGGGCTGGGGTCCTGGCCGGGCCGGAGGGGCCTGGACCCGGGCGGGCGTGTTGCCGGGGCATGCCTCGGTGTGTGGCCCCTGGCTGGGGGTCTTCGGTCCATTGGTGGGCTGTGGGTCTCATTGGCCGGGGGGGCTCTGGGTTGCGGGGGGGAGGTGTGGCCGGGTAGGGGGGTGGATCAGGCTCTGCCTGGGTGTCTTGTGTTATATGTTCTGAGAGTTATCCGACTGTTGGGGTGGGAGTAGAATTTCCTCTGGGGTGGGGACCGAGTGGAGGGCCTCGGTGCTGGCTGGCTCTTGGGGGGGCACGCTCCCCGTGGCTGCCATGCGCTCTTGGTGGCTGGGTGGGCATGCTCGGTGGGATCGCCCTTGTTGGGGTTTGGTGGCTGCTGCGGCTGGGGGGGCTGGCTGTGGAGCTGGGGGTTGTGGCTTGGGGATCTGGATGGCCCGGGGGTGGGGGTGGGGTGTTGGTCCTGCCTTCGGCAGTCCCCTGGGCTCTGTCCATTCATGGCCTCTTGCTGCCCAACCTGGCGTGGTGCACCGTCTGCCTTGGAGCAGGGGCACTGAGGCCTCCCTCCCTGGGTGGGTTTCGGGGAATGGGGGAGCCTACTGGGGTCAGTGGGGGGGCTGGCTCCCTGGGGGGCATTTGCGCCCCCAGTTGTTTCTCCCCATCCCTCGTCACATCCCTCCATCCTCTTCACTTCAATTCCACTCATGTAGGGCTTTGGGGTTCCATGACCACCTGGACCCCAATTTTATTATACACCCTAGACATTCACTATTAACACTCTCATGACACTCACATATAGGGACTTGGGAATGGGCATTATGTGGCGTGCAGTGGGTGGGGCTGCTAAGCAGTCTCACCACTGTCGCCTGGGCCTGCTCCCAACATTACACATAGACTCTTAGGGTTTTGGGCTGGAGTGGGGGTGCACGTCTATGGGTCGGATCATGTGCCGACCTCCCCCTCCTCCCCCTTTTAATTGCACCTTAAAAACAACACGCATCAACAGCATATCTGGGGGTGGGGGTGTGTGTGTGTGGGGGTCTTAAGCCCACTCCCCCGTTTCCCGTTATGCCGCTTGGGGTGGGGGGTAGGAGAATAAGGGGCAGTCCATCTGGTGGGGGCGGGGGCGTTGGGTGGGCTGCGGGGGGTGGTGGGGGCGGGGGTGGTATTCTGGCTTCCCTGGGCCTGTTTGGATTCTTGGGTCATCGCTCTGGGCTGTGCGGTCATTCCTCTGGCCGGGCTTGTCGCCGGGGTCTGGCGGGCGCTCGGCTGGGGGTGTCGGCTTGGCTGTTGGTGGTGCTCGGCGGTGGTCGGGGGCGGGTCCTCACCGTGGCGGGGGATTGCCCTGCCGGTCTGGTGCAGCTCGGGCTGTGGGACAGCCTTGCGGGTTTGTGGCTTTGGCCGTCCCCTCCTCTCCACCCTGGAGAGAATGGGTTTACCTTCTGGGTCCGGATGTGGGTTTCCACCAATAGGGGGCGGACGCATGTCGTGGACCCAGAGTGTGCATAGAGTGTGTATGGGAAGTATGAGTGAGTGTGGCGTCTACTGTATATGTTTACTTCGAATGAGTGGAGGTGAGTATGAGGGTGGGATGGTATGAGTGCGTATGTGTGTGAATGTGTATTTGTCAGGCTGGGGCCTGGTCTGCTCCCTCTCCTGGGTCATCTAGGGTCCACCTAATGGTGGCCCTCACCTCCGGGCCTTGGCTCGGGGCCTGCCTCGGGCCTTGGGGTCGGGGCCGGGGGTCCCCCACGGTCACTACTACAAATTCCCATTTGACATTCCTATGGAAGAAATCTTTCATCTACTTGCATGCTCACAACTGCACACAAACAGGTGTTCAGATCCTGGTTTCTTAAAATTGTCTTTCTTTTTGTTAATTTATAAAATCAATTAAAAGAATAGTTTAAATAAATATATTTATACTGGAAAGTGTAGTATATGAAGGTAAATGTAGGTATGGATGTGTGTGTATTTATATATGTATATATATATATATATATATATATATATATATATATATATATATATATATATATATATATATATATATGCGTGAATATATATGCGTATATATGTGTACTTGTGCGTAGATACGTATATGGATATATATATATATAGTATGTAATGTTTATGTAGATATATATGAGCATGTGTATGTTTGTGCATATGTATGTATGTATATGTGTGTATATATATGTGTATATGTATGTGTATGTGTGCATATGTATGTATGTATGTATGTGTATGTGTGTGTGTGTATATATATATATATATATATATATATATATATATATATATATATATATATATATATATAAATATAATTATATTTATTTATTTATTTATTTATTTATTTATTTTCTTTTCTCTTTTTTTCTCTTTTGGTCTTTTCTTCTTTCCTCCCACCACTTTCGTATACCTCTTTTTTTCTTTTTTCTTTTCTGTTTCCTTTTCCATCTCCGTGTTTGCTGTACAGATATGATCCCCAAAAGAATTTACAATAAAGTTTTAAATATATACCAAGTGGAGCATCATGGTGAAATGCCTGTATGCTCCACTTGTAAAATCAAAACTGTTGGGCCTGATTTAGACACTCAGACATCAATCCTGACTTTCACAGTGCCAGACAGGACACGGAAAAAAAAAAAAAAAAAAAAAAAAAAAAAAAAAAACCCAGTCTCCGGGTTGGAACTAGTAAGATAAGATAAGATAAAATAAACCTTTATTTGTCCCACAAAAGGGAAATTCATATTTCTCAGCAGCAGATACAGAGGAGGGTGAAAAGGTATCCAGTCATTAAATAGATTTAAAATAAACAAATTTTAAATACAGTTAGAAATCTATATATACAAGATAAAAATCTCATTTTCTAATTTTAGTTATTTACTGTCCTACAGGAATGAAATGAATCAAATATTGCACATGTGGTGTCTGATTAAGCAGCAGACAGTTATTACAGATGATTGAAATGTATTGCACCATCAATGATACATTTATTGCAGTTATTTTTAGTTTGGTTTGGAGTGATTACTGGGAGCAGTGTTGATTGTACAGTTTAACTGCAGCAGGAATGAAGGACCTGCGGTAACGCTCCCGGACACACTTCGGATGATGTAGCCTGTCACTGAAGGTGCTGCCCAGTAGGGGTGAGCTGCAATATTCGCTGATTCGACGATTCGATTCGGAGAACCGTAGTCGACTATGAACCTCATAGTCGAATGTACCATTTTGACCACATGGGGGTGTCCATGGCTGCTGCTAAGCATTAGTGTTACAAATACTCACTCACGCCCCGCTTCCTCTCCCTCCGCGCTGCACACGCCCACTCCTTCATGTATACAGTCACGTCACTCGCCACCACACGCCGCTCCGCACACACCTACTTTCCCTTGTAAACAAACACACCCCTCTCCTCCACGTGCTGCTCCACACTCGCCCATTCACACACCTGTTCCTCATTTCGCTCGGGATCGCTCACCCTCTCCTGACTATTAGTTGCAGGTGTGCACTTCGGCTGGAGAGACTACTTTAGCCGCCGTCCCGGACTCTTCAGCGCAGAGTTTTGATTGTTCATCTGATGGTTGGTCTGATTGTGTTCTGCTGCACGGGTGGTCACGGAGTGCATCTAGACTCGGTGTGCCGCTGCCGCTCGCACTCCACGCCTATGTTCAGTTCGGTTTCTGGCTTCCTACAGGATCGCGAGTAATAAGTGACGTCACAGTCCGGCGTTCCCGGCCTCTACGTCTCAGCGATCTCCACCGCTACTGACCGGTGCGCAGCGCCTCGCTTCGGCCCAGTCGTCACGTTTGTTTATTCTGTTTTTGTTTTTCCCTACGGACAGTGGTTTGTTTGTGGGGCGTTCCCCCACGGAACATAAACTTTTTCTGTTTACCTTAAATCACGCTTCCTCCTCATTCCGGTAGCGTGATCGCTTAGAACTGACAATTAGTTTTTACATGAAATGTCTTTGTTTTCGTTATATATATAGCCTTTTGTCAAATAAAATCATCCTAATTTCTAGAAAAAAAAAGAAAAACAAAAAAAAGGTTTTCTTTTGTTAGAAAAACTAGTAAAATATAAAAAATATATATTTTTTAAAAACTACGCTTATAGCGCCATCTTGTGGTAAAATTTTAACTGATTCGACTATCAGTCGACTATAGGGAAAATCTGACAAATCAGATTCGACTATGAAAATTTGTAGTTGAATACAGCCCTACTGCCCAGTGCTGCTAGAGTCTCAAACATGGGGTGGGATTCATTGTCCATAAGAGTTGCTAGCTTGTTTAGCATCCTCTTGTCTTCCACCACCTGCACTGGGTCTAAGCGTTCCCCCAGGACAGAGCTGGCCTTCCTAATTAGTTTGTCCAGTCTGTTCCTGTCTGCATTCGTGATGCTGCTGCCACAGCACACCACTCCATAAAAAATGGCTGATGCCACCACTGTGTCAAAAAAGGTCCTCAGGAGTGGCCCCTGCACCCCAAACGCACCCCGCACCCCTTAGTCTCCTCAGCAGATACAGTCGGCTCTGTCCTTTTTTATAAAGTGCAGTGGTGTTGTCTGTATGTCTGTATGCTGTTTCTGGGAGCAGTGGGCGGTGGATGTGAACTAGCTGATGTGCTAATGGGGATGTCCGTGAGGGTGATGGCCGGGTCGTACACTTGAGTCGTAGAAAACAATGGCTGAAGTATAGGTGTCGTTATAGGGGAGTTATCAAACCTATTGAAAAACAGATTTAGGTCGTTCACCCATATTTTGTCCCCCACCACCTGGGAGTCTGGTTTCTTGTGGCCTGAGATGGCTTTGAGGCCTTTCCAGATCCCACTGACATTGTTCTGCTGCAGCTGGTCTTCAATTCTTCTCCTATACTTGGCTTTTCCCTCACGGATCTTCCTTCTTAGCTCCTTCTGTACAGTTTTCAGCTCCTCCCTGTTTCCTGATTTAAAAGCTCTCTCCTTAACTTTTAGGAGAGCTTTTATAACAGGGTTTATCCATGGTTTGTTATTGGTTATTGTCCGTGATGCAGTGTGTGAGATTGTCCATGTCCTCCCCGTGAGGATCACACAGTACTTCCCACATAATTGAATCGAAACAGTCTTTCAGCGCCTCCTCTGTTTCTTCAGACCATTTCTTCACGGTGCGGGTGACTGCAGGTTCTCTGTGTACAAGAGGTGTATACACAGGTTGGAGATGAATCATGTTGTGATCCGACTTGCCCAGGGGAGGGAGGGGTGCAGAGTTATATGCCTCCTTGGTGTTGGCATAAAACAAGTCCAATACTCTATCGTCTCTGGTGGGACAGGTAACATACTGTGTGAGGGTGGTAAAGGAATACAAACAGACCATCAGCTCAAAGTTCAGTAAATGTGAATGCGTGGCGACTGGGGGTGGGGGGGTAGGCGAGGATTGAATAGACGGATGACGGTTAAAGTCAGGTTGTCAGCCTGACCTGAACCAAACAGGTCTAAAATGTGCACATTCAGCATGTCCATTCCAGGAACTGAGACATCGGATCTGGTAAATGAGGCTCATAGACGCCTAATTGTCAACAACCCCCCTAGAAGAAAGGACAGTATGATCACCTTTCAGATGCCCTCGACCTAGCTGAGAACAGCAGAGATAGGGGTGAGTTTTCAGGATAAATAGGGGTAGAAACTGGACTTCTGGACTCTGGCTGGGAGAGGTTTGCCTTTGTGCGAAAGTCATAGTCGACCACGGTCTTGGGCTTGTTTTGGAAGAACACACTTTTTAGCTTGGTTTTACTTAAATAAACCGCTTGATTCGAGTATCTACCTAAGTTTGCATCGTGGTTTTTCGACTCCTCCAGAAAAAGTTTCATTGTGGAAATTGAGATTTCCTAACAGTTGGTAGCAGGGATGGTCGGAGACGACGTGGACTGCAATGCAATGAATGCTGTGATATTTACTGGGCATTGTTGAAAGCTCCAAATTGCAAACTAACCACCAGAAACATAGTCTATGTCTTCCAGTTGTGGAAAGGTTGGCTGTGTAGCCAACAACCATTACTCCCACCCCCTGACCCACTACACTGCACTATATACTACACCAGACAGGCAGATGAGACCTTCCAGGGAGCATCGGACAGGGATTATGCAGGCCATGACACACTGCTGTGCACCAACAGCATCATAATGGGTCCAGAACGGGTTGCGGCTGTAGTAATCCTGAATCCCAGACAAAAGGACGTGTGGCGAGCAGATAAGTATGCAGACAGCGCACCACACATAACACTATTAATAACTGCTGGTCATGAGGCCAGGCAACTTGGCCCGATGGTGAAACATGCTCTGACACTTGACTTTCAGCCCACAGACACCCCCTACTTACACAAGACAGCATGTGGTAAGTACTGGCAAAGTGAATGCAAGTGCTTGGATGAAGGCAAATTTGAACATGTGGTTTTAAACAGGTATCATGGCAGAGAACTAACAGATCACCCACAGACGCCAGATCTGCTGGGACAGGTGCCAATGATACTTTGGACGGTATCAAAAGTAGACGTGGGACTGACTGAACATCATGTGGCCCTGATAAGTGTCTAGCCAAACACCACTCCTGTGAATCGATCACAGTACCCCCTAAAGTGTGAAGCGATAGAGGGGATTGCTGACACCATACATGACCTCTTGAAGGTAGGAGTACTGACCCCCACCATCTCACCTTGAAACACACCCATCCTGCCTGTGTTGAAGCCTGGTAAGAATTAATATAGGATGTTGCATGATTTAAGGCTCATTAACCATGTCTTGGCCTTACTAAAGGATAGTTATCCAAGCAGCTAAACAAGGATCCAGAAACTCCACAGAAGCGAATTCTTTCTTGTGATTTTTACTAAATCAATCTATTTTTGTGAAACTGAAATACAAGCATACAAAACACACATCAGAAATAATAAAACAATAGACATTAATTTCTGTAGCTAAGTGTCATGGTTTTGCAATGTCATTAAGAAAAATACTTTGTTTCTTTTAACTGTCGTCTTAATTATTTAACCCAATGTATGAATTATCAGCATGAAATAAACTATGAATATAACCAATCATGAAAAACAAATACTTACAGACGTTGCTTAAACAAACATGAAAACAACTGTAGCAAATAAGGAGAGGAAACAAAGGCAGCAGTCTCCACTGCAGGCAAATGTGAGACTTTTTTACTAAGCTCCTAACAAATTCCTGTTCAACTGAGTGTCAAAATAAGAGTCTCTCAAATCGCTTTTTCATAATAAAGGTTATAGTATCAAGGCAGATAAATTAGTCTTATCAGAAATGTAAATATAACCAATGAAATATTGCACGAAAGGAAAGTATTATAATGCAAACATCACACTCCCCACCTGGGGTCTGTAAGAACCCACATTTAACTATCCACATTACTGGTCTTCAGACAGAAGCAGGACTACTTCTGTGATGGGACGAGAGAAAGTATTTTTATGTCCATCCCTTGCGATAGTCACCTCGACCTTTCGGACAAGCCCATCTTGCCCTGGCAAAGTCTTTGAGACGACAGCGATGGGCCACTGGTTTCTCTTTGACTGAGAATCTTTGAGTAGAACTACATCTCCGCATCTCAAGCAGGGCCTCTTGTCCTGCCACTTTTGACGGAGCTGCAACGTGTGAAAATACTCGCGCCTCCACTTGTCCCAGAAGATGTCAGCCAGATTTTGGACTTTCTTCCATTCTTCTTTGTACCTGGCTCCACCTTCAAAGTTGCCGGGGGGAGGAGGCGCAGATCCAGTCTTTAAGGTCAAGAGCATGGATGGGGTGAGGATCAAAGTTGACTCTGGGTCTGACGATACTGGGATGAGGGGTCGACCGTTCATTACCGCAGTTACCTCGGCCATAAGTGTAGACAAGACCTCATGTGTCAACTGAGCTCTTTGCTTTCGTAGCATACAGTCAAGGATGCGCCTGGCGATCCCGATCATTCGCTCCCATGCTTCACCCATATGGGATGAGTGGGGCGGATTGAACACCCAGGTGCAATTCTGGTCGCTGAGGTACCTCGCTACGCTCTCAGAAGATGAATCAGTGCTGGACATTTGCAATTCTCGTGAGGCACCTACAAAGTTCGTCCCGCAGTCGGAACGGATTTGCTGCGCAGGACCTCGGATGGCGAAGAGACGTCTCAAGGCGTTGATGAAACTACCGGTAGACATCATTTCGACCAACTCTATGTGTACTGCTCGTGTACACATGCACGAAAACATCACTGCCCATCTCTTGGAATGGGTGTATCCTCCTCTAGTACGGCGTGAAGTAACTTCCCATGGCCCGAATACGTCAACACCGATGTATGTGAAGGGTGGCGCTACCTGTAACCGCTCAGCTGGTAAGTCACTCATTTGTTGCTGTTCTGTTTGTGGTGGAAATAATATTCTCGTGAGACAATGCATATTAAAAGAAGTGATATTTATTAAAGAAAGATAAAAGACAAAGCGAAAGAGAATGAGAGAGCGTAAGGAAAATCCTACCCCACTCTCTGACAAGTTATCAGAGAGCCCCACTATTTATATCATGTGTGCAGAGCATTTGCTGAAATCTTCTCTGCGACCTTCAATAGCTTGTTTTACAAACAACAATGTCTGAATAGTGCGGACGTGGATCTCAGTTCTGTCTACGTGGTTTTATTGCAATGGTTAAACAGCAGACTGATGTCTAGCACTGACCCTACTAAATGTCAACATGACGTAGTGTAATCATATCATCATAATAAGATATCATAATAAGACATAATAACTGTAGAAGTTTCTTCATAGTTATATGCAAACACAATGGTTAAGATGAATCACTCATACATAGTAAAATCATATTATACATAGTAAAATACTATTTTCCTTCACAATTCACCCTTTGATTCATTTTAATCATTGAATAGTTCATTTAATTTTTAAATCATCAGCATCATCTCCGTCTTCTGGTTGCTCGGGATATGGCTGTTGCTTACTAGACACTGTTTTGATCATGTTAGATAGACATTGGCAAGAAATAGGGACACAATGTAAAAGAAGCAAAATTATTAAAATAACTGTACTGCAAGCCATGAACCGCAAGTAAAATGCCAAAGTGCAAGTGTCTGTTTACTGACAGTGTCCAAAGCAGGCACATATGTCAACTGAGTATCATGTTATTTGGAGTTGACTTTTAAGTGAGGGATGTTTAGATGATATCCGACTGGTTGCATGATGGAAACGTGCCGTTTGTCCATGTTTTGTAAGTGTAGTTAAAAGGTGACATTGACAACATGGATGGATCACCGGAGTTGTGTGGCATTGCTGTTTACATTTTACTTGGTCGTGTAATTAACAAACTTCCAGTAAATGGATGTCTGGATGTCTGCAGAACAGCATTGAAGTGGGTTTGTGGTCAGATATCACCTGATACGCTGCTCCCATCATGAGCAGTGACATTGCGACAGCATAAAGGGTCATTAAGATCGGCCTTAAGATCCTTCTCGTTTGCAGACTCATCATGAGGCAATTCAGGGCCTTTTGCAGTGGGTGTAGTGCAGTGCTTGTAGTCAGGAGAACTTGGACTGGCCCCCTCCACCTGGGTTGGTTCCACCTCTTTCTTCTGAAGTCCTTGATCAGCACCCAGTCTCCGGGTTGGAACGGGTGAAGTCTCCGGGTTGGAACGGGTGAAGTAGATGGTCAGTTGGCTTCGGTAGGATCGCCTTTACCTGCACAAAAGAAAGATTTGTGCAGCGATGCACAGTACTAAAGCATTACTTCATCAAAGAGGTGGTCGTCTAGGCCCTGCTGACTTAGACTGGTATTTAGAGGTCTGCTGAAGACAATCTCGAACGCTGACAACTTGGTCTTTGCTTGTGGGCGTGTTCTACACTGCCACAATACCAGGGGTAGAAACTTAGTCTATCTCAGACCTGTTTCCTGATTCAGTTTTGCAAAACCTGATTTAATTGTGCAACTTTTTAAGTTTATATATATATATATATATATATATATATATATATATATATATATATATATATATATATATATATATATATACATATATATATATATATATACACATACACACACATATATACGTATATATATATATATATATATATATATATATATATATATATATATATATATATATATATATATATACACATATATACATACATACACATACATACACATACATACATACACACACATATTTTAAAGTGCTCCAGCACTCGCTGGGTGGTAACTACAATGTTTTCTTACAAAAGTTGTCACATTGTCGCTAGAGATTCTCTGAGGCAGGCCCCATCTTTGGAATTGTTTCTCTCAGAAATGCCTTGGCAACTGCTTCTCCATCCTGTTTACCTGTTGGAAAAATCTCCACCCACTGTTTGAACATGCATACACAAAAGTAAGTATTCCTTCCCTTCTGAGGGTGTTAATTCTACAAAGTCAATTTTGCCAGTATTGAAATGGTTCTGTAGGCGATGGATGTCCTGAGGGGTAATGTGCAGCTGGTGTCATGTACTGGCGTGTTTTGTCTGCACACCAGGCACTGTGCACCCCCATCATATACGCCTTTGGTAAGCAAGGACAATTGCTTTCACAAGTGTTGTATGTTGATTGTATTAAGATTCGTGTATGCATGTTCATGTTCGTGTTGGAGTGTTTGTAAAGGCGGTTTGTATGTGCGCAGTGTGTTTTGCGGTTGCATCAGCTGAAGTGTTACCTTTTGTGACTTCGTACTCACCTTTCTTGTGCGCTGCGCATTTAACGATAGCAAGATTATTATTATTATTTTTTTTTTTTTTAAATAGAATAGCATCTAACAATTTAGATACCAAACGATGGTTTTTAATTTTGGTTCCAGAGCTAGTGAGGAAATCTTTGTGTTTCCAAATTTTCCCAAAATCCCCATGCGTATCTGGGATCTGTCCAGATGTTTACTGTTTCTCCCTCATCTAGTTACATGCTCTGGTTAGTTCTGTGCTGAGTTTTGTTTTGGAGGCCTTGTGACCTTGCTCTGCCAGGTGCTTCAACAGAGCCAAAGTTGCCTCTTTACACATCTACATATTGTAAAAGGACAGTGTTTTTAGGCCATTTCAGTAATTGTAAGCTTGTGTGCAGCGCTGCATTGTAAATTGGAGTTGTTTTGGCATGTAATCAGATTTTGGTGTGATTTTTACTGGCTTGATCCACGTCAAATATCCGGTTCGCCCACAATTTAGGAGGAACTTTGGCCAATTCATGTTCCTCAGTGTCGACACGTTGGTGTTTTAGGCATGCTTTTTATACTCGCGAGTTCCACCCACCTTTTGCTTTGCAATTTGTATGGCATGGTCATTTTCCAAGATTGAGTGCTTTTGCTGTACAGGTGATTGGTTCTGTCTACAGGTTCCCAGTCACCTGCTACAGTTATTTATTTAGCCCAGGGTCCCACCTCTTTCCAATGGGGATCCTCCTGGGATGATGCCATAGAAATGTGTGGGGTGGAGTTGTGCATTTCAAAAATTAATCTCTGTCCGACTGTCAAAGTCGTATCAGTCCCGTGGCCCATTTTCTGTCACATATTAGTTACGTCATAGTCAAACAGTCTGGTTTATTGTCAGTCAAATCTTCACAGGAAACCTTGTCTTTAAATTGGAAAACAGTGCTATTTTCATTTAACATGTTAAAATGTAATAGTTTATTTAAAATGAGCTCGAAATATTTTATATGCCGCAGCTAATTAATATTAATTCACTAACTTTCCCCAATTCAACATTATTGAAACTGTAGGACTTTTTGGGTATTAATATGATATTAATAAAGCCCTCCGCATCCCATTACCAAATTACGGAGAATGAGAGATGTTCAAAGATTTACTATTTAAAGATTTATGTAAAATATCTGCCTCCAAATAATTTTTTTTTTATTAAAACGGTAACTTTAGTTACACGAGTGATTCTCTGCGCTAAATGGGTTAATTGTATTTAAATGGTTTAAGCTATATCTGATTCAGGTATTCTGTAAGCATGCAGAAATCTTAATTCTGTCAGAGGCTTTTATAATATCTGGACAGAGGCTATATTGACATGTGGATATATCTAAATATCCCTCAGAGGTCAATCTTATAGCTGCTTAAAATACACCATTTAGTTAGAAATAAATTAACCTTTGAATTTCAGCCTTGAAGGATTAACTGGAAACTTTGGTTTAGAGTAATAACAGTATTTATTACGAATGATTAATTAAGAACACGAATACTAAGATTACTGAACAGATTTATAATAAACAGTTACTAATAGCAAATGAACGCCCCCCCTTTAGGTACAAACTCACTTGTTATGCGAACGCTGCAAAAAAATCCGGAACCAAGAGCCCGCTGGGTCGAGCAAAGCAAGTCAGGCCTTAACAGAGCCTGACCAGGCAAAAACCAAGCATAGCAGGGCCCAGCAGCAGCACTGGCCAGAGCTAAACCAGGAGAAGAGAGAGAGAGTTTGCCTGTTATTTTCACATCAACCTTTAAACCTTTTGATGATAATAAGGCTAGGAGCCAGGATTCTTCATTCAGTTAATATGCTAAGGGGGCCAGGTAATCACGATGTCAAACCCTAATTTTAAACTGGTTTTAGGGACAAATGCTATCGGCTGAGACTGATGTGTCATGAGCTGCATTGTTTGTGAGGAGTCATAGGTGTGATACTTCATGCTGATTGTTATTAGAAATACAAAGACCAGATGTTCTTATATTTGAAAGAGGCTACAGTACCAGAAATCTGTCATGTTCTATAAATCTACTATATCGTATAACCTAGCTTGTTATACCCAGTATATAAATAAGCACCTTTAGAAGGGGATCTTATCCATACCAAACATGACATAGTGCAAACCAGTTTCACTCAATAAAACACAAGTTTAATTATTTCTACAAAACACAGCAATCAATGCAAAACCACAAATAATCTTTTCCCTACCTTCACTTACTCATGACCTCATCAAACACACACACACACACACACACACACACACACACACACACACACACACACACACACACACGGTGTTAATCAGAGATAAGAGCAGAGCAGAGAGAGCTTGTAAGGAGTATGTATTTCTCATCCTTAAATTACTTATTTCATTTAGAATTGTCAAGCAATTATTTTGATAGCCAAATTTATTAGGTTATTTATTTATTTAACCTTTAACCCTATTTTAAAACCCTAATAGATTAATTAATCATTATTTATTATGAGCAACATGTGACTTTAATGCTGGCAGCAGTTCAGGTTCATTCAGGCTGAGTTCTTTAAACAGTGCTCATACAGACAGACTGAAGGACCGGATGGATCAGCTCTCTTGATCCTGAGACACTGACCATATTTAATTTCTAACGTCGACGTCTCCCTGATCTGGGGGAGGTCTGGGATCAAACAGACCCTCCCCCGTCTTCGGTTGAGCACGCCCTCACTTTTCGCCAGAAATTCTCACACAGTCTTCATCGAGTATTTTCAGAGCACATTGTTTGACTCCAAGCACTGACATGCTCACCATTATTGAACTGAGTGAATGCTTTATTAAAGCAGTAAACATATTGTCTTTTACACTCTATTGTTAAGTTTAAATTTAGCTTTTATATTTACTTTATTCTAATTCACAGGGTTTCTTAACTTATTATTGTGTCATGTTGTTTTACTTAATTACTTTTACTGTTAATTTATGTTAATTTAATGTATTTAGAAATTTACTAATTTGCTTATGGTGATGCTAGTTGATTACTTCTAATTTTTACTATATTCTCCTAGAGAATAAGCTGTGAAAAGGTGTAGAGTAGAAAATGAATGTTGGTTTAGTTTTTACACTCATCACATCATACTGTACACTCAGACTTAAACCACACAAACAACAAATATGCCAGGCAAAACTTACAAGTTAACAGACTAACTTAAACATATACAGTGGTACCACACACAAACCAACAGTAAGAATGACCTTAAATTTCATTAAGGGTACACCTTAACTTAATACTGTAGTTTTATATTAATTTATATTGTATTATATTATATAACATTATTATATATTATATCATTATATTATATTTTTACTCTATGATTTTACCTTTATTTTACACTTATTTTATGACAGATCTAATATAGAAAGGTTAATCAGTTCTTTCAATACCTTGTTTTGTCTCACAATTTAGATCCATGAAAAAAAAATTCAAGAAAGTGTCTCCTAAAGAGTGTTTCAGTGGTCCGGACCTTACGTTAATGTACGTCTACAAGAACGGTCAATTTCCCAGTTAGGCTTCTGAAACATCACGTCCTAGACGTGCTTAGGATCCTCGACCCTGTATCTTTGGGTTGGATCCCTGTCCAACTCCTTATGTTGGATCCCTGTCCAACTATTAATAGTTCCCCTGAACTATACTCTGAAAGTCACTCCGACACCGTTCTTGAGTGGATATAAGATTTACTTACTAAGAATGTCCACCACTTGTTCTTTTAAGAATCAGGCGGGAATCACACGCGGAGCTCCGACCGCACCTCACTCTGGTGGTACTTTCCCTTCTCTCGTGGGGTTCCCATTTTCCAGCTTAGTCCAGGACTAAGGAGCGTCCTCAGTGGGTTTCAGTCGGTGCTGCCGCGGCGATCCTCGCTGATCCTGCCGACAACGCCAATTTCTGTGGTGGAAATAATATTCTCGTGAGACATTGCATATTAAAAGAAGTGATATTTATTAAAGAAAGATATAAGACAAAGCGAAAGAGAATGAGAGAGCGTAAGGAAAATCCTACCCCACTCTCTGACAAGTTATCAGAGAGCCCCACTATTTATATCATGTGTGCAGAGCATTTGCTGAAATCTTCTCTGCGACCTTCAATAGCTTGTTTTACAAACAACAATATCTGAATAGTGCGGACGTGGATCTCAGTTCTGTCTACGTGGTTTTATTGCAATGGTTAAACAGCAGACTGATGTCTAGCACTGACCCTACTAAATGTCAACATGACTTAGTGTAATCATATCATCATAATAAGATATCATAATAAGACATAATAACTGTAGAAGTTTCTTCATAGTTATATGCAAACACAATGGTTAAGATGAATCACTCATACATAGTAAAATCATATTATACATAGTAAAATACTATTTTCCTTCACATGTTCTTCCCCGCAGCTTCTTGCAGGTCACGCACTTGAACAGAAGACTGGCGATGCTTCGTTTTGCACCAACTATCCAGAAGTCTGCAGACCTGATGGCACCTTCTGTAAAGTGCCTGCCCTGGTGTTTCACAGCTTCATGGTAGTGGCGTATGAGAAGCACCGTCAGGTGATGACGACCAGGGACAATGATGGGATTGATGTAATCCAAATCAAGGCCTGAGCGGTTTATGCGGCCCCCAACTCTCAACAGTCCATCAGAATCAAGAATTGGATTCAGTTTGCACAGGTTGCTTGAAGAAGAAATGTTCAAACATTCTCGTATGCACTTGATCTCCCTTTGATAGCACTCTCTCTGAACACTCTTCAGTATGCACACTTTAGCTTGTGCCATCTCTTCCACTGAAGGCTGACAAATGTGCCTCTGCAGCTGCTGGTGGGAGCAGAGTGAGAAAAGGTACGAGCGATGTGGATCAAGTGCGCTATTGTTCTGATCAGAGGGTTTAACTGAGAGAAGCGTTCAAAGCGCTCAGGCTGCACAGTATCTTCGGGAATGTGCACGAGGCTTGCTGTCATCTGGGGACGTATTTCAGAGTCTACTGCAGGATCGACAAGATCGTAAGTCTCTCAAGGTTCAGAGAGGTACAGGGATGACTTGGTAAGAAAGGGTGGTCCTTTTAGCCATGTCGTGCTGCTGAGGAGAGCCGCCGGCACAGAGCGAGAGCCGTGGTCCGCTGGATTCAGGTCCGAAGGTACGTATCTCCACTGTCCAAAGCATGGTGAGTGCCGTATGCGTTGGACTCTGTTATGCATGTAGACGTAGAACCTCCGTGTTCGGTTGTGAATGTATCCCAGCACTACTTTACTGTCAGTGTAGTATACTACGTTATCGAACGTCACATCCATCTCTGTAGTTATCATCTCTGCCATCTCCATGGCGAGTACTGCCGCACAGAGTTCCAGTCTCGGAATCGTCAAGTCAGGTTGAGGTGCCAACTTCGCTTTCCCGTACACAAAGCCGGTCTCTAATTGTCCCTCTTGAGATGAGACTCTGATGTATGCCACTGCCGCCACAGCTTTCACGGATGCATCGGAAAACACAAAGCTCTTTCCGCTGGGCCCCTGATGTAGAAATGGGTGTATAGATACGTGGGATCTGAAGTTCCTCTAAGTCTTGGAGCAAGTCTCTCCATTTCATCCACTCTGTTTCCATGTGGTGTGGGAGAGGTGAGTCCCAATCACATGCTAGGCTGGTGAATTCTCTCAGAATCAATCTGCCATGTATAGTGACTGGGGCTAGGAACCCTAGCGGGTCATAGACACTGTTCACAGTCGACAGCACCCCTCTTCGTGTAAAGGGTTTCTGTTCACAGGTGATTCGGAAAGTAAATGTGTCCATTACGATGTTCCAGGACAATCCCAGACTGCGTTGGATAGGCAGGTCATCTGCAAAGAGATCCAAATCTTCAATATTTTGAGCACGATCATCAGGCGAGAAAACTTCCAGAACTGCAGGCCGATTGGAAGTGAACTTGTGTAACCTGATGTTCGAGGCTGCAAGCATTTGTTGAGTGCGCTTTACGACACTGATGGCTTCTTTCTCAGTGCTGAATGATTTCAGCCCATCACCCATGTAAAACTCGCGTTCAACAAATCTCCGCGCTGCAGGACCAAACTCTGCTTCCCCTTCTTCAGCAGCCCTACGTAAGCCGTATATGGCGACGGCGGGTGAGGGACTGTTTCCGAAGGTGTGGACTCTCATCCGATATTCAGTGACTTCACATGTCATGTCATTGTTCTGGTACCATAGAAAGCGAAGGAAGTCTCTGTGGTTCTCCTTCACCACAAAACAATGAAACATGTGCTCAATGTCAGCAGTGACAGCCACCGCTTCTTTCCTGAACCTCATGAGCAAGCCCACTAGGCTGTTATTGAGATCGGGGCCTGTAATGAGGACGTCGTTGAGTGAGACTCCGTCATAGGCTGCACTGGAATCAAAGACGATGCGGATCTTGTCCGGCTTCTTCGGATGGTAGACTCCGAACAGAGGTAAGTACCAGCACTCTTTGTTTCCTTGGAGTGGCGGTGCAATCTCTGCATGCTGTCGCTTGAGCATGTTCTCCATGAAGTCCACGAAATGCGCCTTCATGGTAGGTTTCTTGTCCAATGACCGGCGTAGGGACATGAGCCGGTCATAAGCGAGCTGTCTGTTGTTAGGTAGCTGTCGTCTTGGTGACTGGAAAGGTAGGGGGCCAACCCAGTTGTTGGCGTCATCTTGCTGGAATTCCTCATCCATGATTCGTAGGAACTCCATATCCTCAACTGACGGTGCAAGCTTATGGTCATCTGAGGTCCGATCGATTATTCTTTGACCCAGACTCTCGTCATTGAGAAGTGTCATCGAACTGCATGCTCGGGTAAGCACTGGCTGAAACGGCTGTTGGGCTTTTCTGTGTAGGTTTCTTTCACCTTGATTTGACCACTGCACGGCTGAAGGTAGCTTGTACGACCATTTTCCAACATTGTGGTCTTGAAGCTATTCACCTCGAGAGGTCTGTGGGTGGACCCAAGACAAACGTTTCCGACAACCACCCACCCCAGATCCAGCTTCTGTGCAAAGGGGGAGTTACCCACACCATTGATCTGGTCTCTGACTTTGTGCACCCGTAGGATGTCCCGGCCTAACAAGAGGAGGATGTCAGCGTCGGGATCCAAAGGTGGGATTTCATCGGCAATGCACTTCAGATGAGTATGGTGGCGGGCAGCTTCCGGCGTAGGTATTTCAGAGCGGTTGCTTGGCAGCTGATCGCACTCAAGAAGAGTAGGTAATGAAAGACTCAGCTTCTTGTTTACTGACTCTATGATGAATCCGCAAGCCCTTCTTCCTGACATCTCCGTTAGCCCAGCACATGTCTTCAATGTGTATGCATGCGAAGATCCCTTGATCTGAAAGATGTCAAAGAACTTGGAGCGAGCAAGAGAGCGATTGCTCTGATCGTCCAAAATGACGTACATAGTTTTGGACTGTTCTTGGCATCCAGCGGGGTACACATTGACTAGGCTGATTTTGGAACATGCTCGAGAGCTTACACCTGCTCCACACACCTGTGTACACTTTGAAGTTACCTCTTGGCTGTCCGCTTTGTCACCCTCCCCACCATGGCTTGCTGGGGGAGGAGATGCTTTGGATGACCAAGGGGCTGGACCGGGGTGGAGTGCTGATACGTGGGCATCACTCTCGCATTCGGCACATTTGATTTCAGCTGTACAATCTTTAGCCAGATGTTGAGTAGAGGAGCAACAACGTAAACAGATGAAGTACTTCTTAAGCAGCTGCTTGCGCTCATCCATTGTCTTCAATCTAAACCCGCGACACTTCTTGAGCGGATGAGGCTTTTGGTGGATAGGACACTGTTTACCTGGGTTCACGGCGCTATTGTCATTCTCACTGGGTGACTCTCCAGTAGAAGAGACTTGTGTCTTGTGAACCACCACAGGTGTTTTAGTTGACCGATCTGAATAGCCCCTTTTTACATTTGCAGGTGTAGACGAAGAAGCAAAGAGATTAAAGCTGGGGTCTGTGCGCGCTTTAGCCTCTGTGAGAACAAACTTCACAAATATAGAGAATGGTGGAAAGCTGACAAGATGGGTGTGTTTGTATTTTGCGCCATACGATATACACTTCTCTTGTATGTTGTGAGGCAATTTCTCCACCAAGGGGTATATGCCTCTGTCAGTGTAAGTATGACAGCCCAGGTAGACTGCCATCTAGCTTTGCATACTCCAGTTCTGACAGTAGATCTGCTAACTCACGCAACTTCCGTGGGTCGTTAGATGAAACCTTGGAAAACTTTTCCACCTTTGTGAAAAGTGCGTGCTCTATAGCCTCAGGTGAGCCATATGACTCCTCGAGCCGTTCCCAGGCCAATGACAATCCAGCCGGCGGGTTTCGGATGTTAACAGCTTTAATACACTTGATTTGCTCAGCTGAATCCTTGCCTAGGTACTTCACAAGAAGATCCAGCTCCTCTGCTGCGGACAGATCTAAGCCAGCTATAGCGCTTTTAAATGATGCCTTCCATGCCCAGTAGTTTATTGGCTGGTCGTCAAATGAAGTGAGCCCTGACGTTACCAGGCGGCTGCGGGCTAAGAATGTGGCAAGATCACTAATGAGATGGGAAGACTGGTAATCTCCATGGTCAGGCTCTCTGGGCCTAGTACGGCGTGGAGCAGGTACAGGTGGAGGACCATTGCTTGGGCGAGGTAATGTGTTGTTATCTCGCTGGGCTCTTTGAAGAGGAGGCGAGCCATAATCAGCAGCTACGTGACTCGTTGACGCTTGTAAATTTGTAGCAGTGTGCGGATTTGGTGTGCTAACATCAACATGCCTCATCTGATATGGTGTGGCACCTGTATTAATACTCCTTTGTTCCAACACATATTTGGCAACAAGGTGTGTTTTAGCTTCTTCTAGATCTGAACTAGAAGCATGACTCCTTATCTCATAACCCAGTCCCAGTAATCCAGCTTCTAAAGCCTGTATTTCAGTTCTTGCTGCTTCTAGCTCTTCATCTGCTTTGAGTGAATCTAGTGCAGCTTGCAGACGTGCTTGCTCCAGTTTAATTTCTGCCTCTTTTTTCATGAATGTAGCTCTAGTTTGAGCTGCTTCAGCTTTCGCCTTAGCTTGCAAAAGCACAATGCTAGATCTGGAGCTAACTGGAGCTTGGGTACTATGAGATACAAATGATTGTGTCTCAACTCTCGCTGATGGTCTGCGCTCCATCATTACAAACTCTGATTGAAAGACAGTCCAGACAATGTAAGTCACTTGTGAGTTTGTTTACTGCTTAGCTTTGAAACAGCACTGCTCCCTGCTTTCTGTGATGCCGTCTTTTCACTGTCTTGGCCTTACTAAAGGATAGTTATCCAAGCAGCTAAACAAGGATCCAGAAACTCCACAGAAGCGAATTCTTTCTTGTGATTTTTATTGAATCAATCTATTTTTGTGAAACTGAAATACAAGCATACAAAACACACATCAGAAATAATAAAACAATAGACATTAATTTCTGTAGCTAAGTGTCATGTTTTTGCAATGTCATTAAGAAAAATACTTTGTTTCTTTTAACTGTCGTCTTAACTATTTAACCCAATGTATGAATTATCAGCATGAAATAAACTATGAATATAACCAATCATGAAAAACAAATACTTACAGACGTTGCTTAAACAAACATGAAAACAACTGTAGCATAAAGGAGAGGAAACAAAGGCAGCAGTCTCCACTGCAGGCAAATGTGAGACTTTTTTACTAAGCTCCTAACAAATTCCTGTTCAACTGAGTGTCAAAATAAGAGTCTCTCAAATCGCTTTTTCATAATAAAGGTTATAGTATCAAGGCAGATAAATTAGTCTTATCAGAAATGCAAATATAACCAATGAAATATTTTACAAAAGGAAAGTATTATAATGCAAACATCACAAACCAAGTAACAATCACTGAAGGGATTACAGTACCTGACCCTTACAGAATGCTGCAGAACCTCACCCCAGAACATGCGTGGTTTACCGTAGTAGACCTGGCAAATGCATTTTTCAGTATTCCACTATCTGATGAGGTCAAGCAAATTTTTGCTTTCACATTTGGGGGTCAACAATACACCTACAACAGATTGCCCCAGGTATTTTTAATCAGTATCTCCTAAAAGACCTATCGGCACTGCAGGACGACGCCATCCTGCACGACAACACCTTGCTCTGCAAATACGTTGATGACTTACTCATTGCCTGTGACAGTCATACAGCTTGTTTAAAGGACACATTGGAACTGACCGATCTTGTTTGAATTGCTGTTATATAATGTTATGTAAATATATATATATTTAAATAAATATATGGTGTGCTTATATGGATCGACATATTGTAATATAGAAGTTTAAAATAAGTAATAATTAGATTATGAACCATAAATTAAGATAAAAATGCAGTATTAATAAATTAAAGTGCACACTGAATAAAGCTAAAATATGTTGAAATATTGCAGTACGACATAGTTAGATAATTGTGTTGGTTTGGGTGTGGCAAGGGGATCAGGTACGAGTGTGTGACATGATGGGTGTAGAAATTAAAACCCTATTCATTTTCTACTCTAAACTCTTTTCTATATTGTGGGGGAGAATAACCAAACTAGGGAATAATAAAATAGCATAACTAAAAGCAAATGAGTAAATTATTAAATAAATAAAAGCTATGGTAGTAGTGAGTGAGGGTAAAATAACACGATACAATAATAAGTTAAGAAACACTGTGAATTAGAATAAATTAGATTAAATTTAAGCTTAACAATAAAGTGTAAAAGACAAAAGGTTTACTGCTTCAATAAAGCATTTACTCAAGTCAACAATGGTGAACATGTCAGGGCTTGGAATCAAACGATGTGTGCTAAAAAGACGTGTGTGTGATGGAGGCTGTGAGACTCTCTAGCGAAAAGCGAGGGCATGCTTGACCAAAGACGGGTGAGGGTCTGTTTGTTCCCAGATCTGCCCAGATCAGGGAGATGCCGACGCTGAGGAATTGTTAATGGTCAGTTTCTTATGATCAAGAGAGCTGTCCATTTCACCGAGCCATCAGTCTGTCTTTCAGTGAGCAACTGTTTAAATAACCAGCCTGACTGAACCTGAACTGCTGCCAGCAGTAAGGTCATATGTTGCCCAGACTAAATAAATGTCATTTAGGTTTAAAATAATTAACATATGGTAAAAGGCTAAATAAATAAATTTGTCCATAAGAAATATGAGTTTTAGTTTGTTTGACTTAAATTAATAGGTAATTTATAGTTGGAAAATAGACACATTAGTTACAAGCTTTCTTTACACTCTGTTCTTATCTTTGGTTAACACTGTGTGTGTGTGTGTGTGTGTGTGTGTGTGTGTGTGTGTGTGTGTGTGTGTGTGTGACCAGACCATATGTAAAGAAGCAACTTTAGTTCTGTTGAAGCATCTGGAAGAGCAAGGTCACAAGGGCTCCAAAACAAAACTTAGCGATACCTAAAAGAAGAACCACTCAGAAACGGTGAAATTAATCTGTTAGAACTATTGAATGATTAAAATGAATCAAAGGGGGGATTGTGAAAAAAATATAATTTTACTGTGTATTAGTGATTTATATTAACCATTTGTGTTTGCATATAACTATGAATGATCTCCTACAGTTATTATGTCTTATTATGATATCTTATGCTGATTATATCAAGCCAAGAATGTATACGTCGACAGAACTGAGACCCATGTCCGCACTATTATCAGAGATTTTTGTTTTAAAATGGACCAAGAACATTTTATGTTTAAGATAAAGATAAAGATAAAGATTTGACTGATAGTTAACTACACTAGACCAGACTGGCTGACATTACCTAATGAGGACAAAATTATGAGGTTATATATATATATGTATATATATATATATATATATATATATATATATATATATATATATATATATATATATATATATATATATACAGTGGGTTGCAAAAGTATTCATACCCCTTGAACTTTTCCATATTTTGTCACATTACAACCACAAACATAAATATATTTCACTGGAATTTAATGTGAAAGACCAACACAAAGTGGTATACAATTGTGAAGTGGAAGGAAAATTATACATGAATCAACATTTTTTTTACAAATAAAAAACTGAAAAGTGCGACGTGCAAAAGTATTCAGCCCCCCTGAGTCAATACTTTGTGGAGCCACCTTTTGCTGCAATTACAGCTGCAAGTCTTTTAGGGTATGTCTCCACCAGCTTTGCACATCTAGTGACTGAAATTCTTGCCCATTCCTCCTTGCAAAACAGCTCAAGCTCAGTCAGATTGGATGGAGAGCGTTTGTGAACAGCAGTTTTGAGATCTTGCCACAAATTCTCAATTGGGTTTAGGTCTGGACTTTGACTGGGCCATTCTAACACATGAATATTCTTTTTTTTAAACCACTCCATTGTAGCTCTGGCTTTATGTTTAGGGTCGTTGTCCTGCTGGAAGGTGAACCTCCGCCCCAGTCTCAAATCTTTTGCTGACTCCAACAGGTTTTCTTCCAAGATTGCCCTGTATTTGGCTCCATCCATCTTCCCATCAACTTTGACCAACTTCCCGGTCCCTGCTGAAGAGAAGCACCCCCAGAGCATGATGCTGCCACCACCATATTTGACAGTGGGGATGGTGTTTTCAGAGTGATGTGCAGTGTTATTTCTCCGCCACACATAGCGTTTTGCATTGTGGCCAAAAAGTTCAATTTTGGTCTCGTCTGACCAAAGCACCTTCTTCCACATGTTTGCTGTGTCCTCAACATGGCTTCTGGCAAACTGCAAACGGGACTTCTTATGGTTTTCTTTTAACAATGGCTTTCTCCTTGCCACTCTTCCATAAAGACCACATTTGTGTAGTGCACGACTAATTGTTGTCCTGTGGACAGTTTCCCCCACCTGAGCTGTGGCTCTCTGCATTTCATCCAGAGTCACCATGGGCCTCTTGGCTGCCTCTCTGATCAGTGATCTCCTTGTTCGGCCTGTAAGTTTAGGTGGACGGCCTTGTCTTGGCAGGTTTACTGTGGTGCCATACTCTTTCCATTTCCGGATGATGGATTGAACAGTGCTCCGTGAGATGTTCAAAGCTTTGGAAATCTTTTTATAACCTAAGCCTGCTTTAAACTTCTCCAAAACCATATTCCTAACCTGTCTGGTGTGTTCTTTGGACTTCATGATGCTGTTTGCTCCCCAATATTCTCTTAACCAACATCTGAGGCCGTCACGGAGCAGCTGTATTTGTACTGAGATTAGATTACACACAGGAGGACCCTTTTGAGTCATTAGCACTCATCAGGCAACTTCTGAATGCAATTGGTTGCACTCAGGGAAAAGGGGGCTGAATACTTTTGCACGTCGCACTTTTCAGTTTTTTATTTGTAAAAAAAATGTTGATTCATGTATAATTTTCCTTCCACTTCACAATTGTATACCACTTTGTGTTGGTCTTTCACATTAAATTCCAGTGAAATATATTTATGTTTGTGGTTGTAATGTGACAAAATATGGAAAAGTTCAAGGGGTATGAATACTTTTGCAACCCACTGTATATATATATATATACACATATATATACATATGTGAGAAATCCTGTGTCTGCGTCTGTCTCTCCTTCACGCTCTGCCACTCGCTCCCTTAGCCCCGCCTTCTAGTTCCGCTTTCGCTCCGTCACCAGGTGAGGCTAATTTGTTTGATGGGTCGTTTATGCTTGCATACATACCGAGCGATTATTTGGCTTCTGTTCTCAATCTGTTCTCTCTACTTTGTGTCATGTGGTGTATCTGGTCTCGGTGAGTGCGCGTCTGTTTGTGTTAGCTGTGTGTTAGCATCTGCGCTCTCACCTCTATGTTTAGGTTAGTCTCTGTCGTTGCATGAGTGAACGTCTGTGTTTTTCTGTGATCGCTCCCTGTGTTTTGTCTAATCCTCTTTCTGTTTTCAGTGTTCATCCTGTCCCTAGAGTCCTGCGTCCCGGGAGCGATCGTTGTCTCTGTCCGTCCGCTCAGGTGGTTCGGCTTCGGCCGGTTGGGGCGGAGTTCGCGCTCACCCTAGCTCGCTCCGCTGGTGCGTCACCACCTGAGGGCGTCCGTGTCTCAGTGTTCACCCAGTATACTAACGGTTCCGATCTGTTTATTAACACGCTCTCTCTCGGTGAACTAACATGGTTTTCTTCCCTGTGTATTAACCCTCTCGCTGTCTCCCCGTCCCTTGTTTGTTGCAGTTCCTTCCTGAGCCGCTCGTTGTCCCGTGTAGTTCACCGTACCTCTCTGAACACTTTCTCCACGCTTTCTTCCTTCAGGTTTTTGGATAACACTCTCGTTGCCAGTGTAGGGTTCTCTTACTACAGCGTTAGGATTATTGTGTGCTTTGTTTTATTTGGTTATTGGTTTTGCTCGGTGTTGTGCTCTGCCCAGTCCTCCGTCCAGGTTCCACACCCCGGCCTGGGTCCAGTTGGCAACACTCCCCTCGACCACGCCTCCTCCCGCACCACCCTACCTCTGCCTTGCTTATTAATAAACCTGCTTTGTTCTGCATCCACGTCTCCAGACCAATCCTTACAACCACATTGTGACAACATATATATATATATATATATTATATATTTTTTTAATTTTATTATTTTTTTTTTCCCAGGTTGGAGTTTGAGAAAATGTTTTGCCATGACACATGATTAATGTTATGACTTTTTTTGCAGCATTGTTGTTCATAAATTGTTTGATAAAGGTTGATTTTTTTTCCCTCCAGGTCATGCACTGAAGGTGGTCTAATTATCAAATTTTACATTTAAACAGGAGAAATACGAGTTTATTAAACCTATGTTGTGCGATTTGTATAATGAATAGAAAAATTCAAGTTTGTTTGATGTTGTGTTTAACTTTACAAACCACACAAGTCAATTTGCAGGTTCTAGCGGACAGAACTGACAGTGCAGTTTGATCCAGTAAAAATAATAATAATAAGCCCTGCTGGTTTGATTTTTCCATAGACAATCGTGGTGGTAATTTTAATGATTATGTGTTGTGTGACCATCATATGTTTTGAATATGTTTCATATGTTTCAAGCCCTAGTCTTATCCCGGCTTGATTATTGTAATGCACTACTTGCCGGTATCCCAACTTCCACCATCAGACCTCTTCAACTAATTCAAAACTCTGCAGCCCGACTCGTGTTTAACCAGCCCAAGCGAACTCATGTCACTCCATTACTCACTTCCCTCCATTGGCTTCCTGTAGCTGCTCGCATTCAGTACAAGTCGCTGACTCTGGCATACAGAACCATTTCTGGATCTTCCCCTTTTTACCTTCACTCTATCTTTTCAAAATACACTCCGACTCGTTCACTTCGCTCCAGTGATGATTGCCGCCTGGCGATTCCACCTCACCGAGGAGCTAATTCTCACTCTGTGGCGTTCACCACTGCAAAATGGTGAAACGATCTTCCCAACTCTGTCCGTAAGGCAGAATCACTAAACAGTTTTAAGAAACTACTTAAGACGCATCTATTTAACAAATACCTGTTATAAAAAAAAAAAAATAATAATTAAAAAAAAAAAAAAAAAAAAAAAAGGTGGGGGGGGGGGGGGGGGGGCGCAGCTTCGAATAACAATCAGGTTTGATGAACTTACAGTACAGTTGGTTTTCTCCATGGCTTCTGACTTGTGGTGTTCTCATTTGTAAGTCGCTTTGGATAAAAGCGTCTGCTAAATGACTAAATGTGTCACGCTACTGGATGAAACGCAGGAAGCGTGAAGATTTTAGCAAATATAATGAGTCTTTATTGCGTCGGCAATAATCAATACAGTCAACAGCTTAGAATGAATAAACAGAGGTAAAGCGTTGGTAATGACGTCACTGGTCGTCGGAATCCCCGGAAGACCAGATGATGAGACGGAACAGAATGAAGCGAGGTGAACTCGAGGGAAATGGAGTCCGTGATCCCTCACCTGTACACAGGTAAACCGTCCTAGAAAATACCAACGGGCAGATCCGGATAGTAGCAGCAAAAGGTGAGTAAGATGCGAGAACCAAACGCACATAAACACCATAGCATACCAACGTAAACAGAACGTAAACAAAATAGAGTGCCTGCTAATGAGAATCACCTGATCAGTACTCAGGAGAGGGAGAGTGCTGATTGGTGGATGGTGCATCAGGTGTATCAGTGGGTGTGTGTGTAGGTGAGGTAGGCGGAGCAGTGGAAGTGGGTGTGTGTGTGACAAAATGTAAATGTAAATGTAAATGAATATGACCCACAGTCAATGAGGATTGTACCATAATTACTTCAAGGAAGATCAACAAGATCACTTTAGCTGATAACATACCTCTTACAGATTGCTATACCGCCTTCATTAATTTACTTGTGGGATGATAACACATGTCATTTTGATCTGGATATTTCTTTAAAAAAAAAGAAAAAGAAAATATTGTTTTGTTTTAGAAAGGGGGGAGGCTGAAGGTATATTTTTTAAGTACTAAAGTTTTTCGTTTTTCGCAGTGGTTTTAAACAAAACTGATCACCTAGTAATGTGTCACCCATTAGTTGTTAACACTACCCATGGTGAAACTCCATGTAGATTGCTGCGACACATGCCAAAGCTGTAATACCAAACCAGGACTTAAAGTATCACCGGGTACGTTCCCGGTTCCAGAGGAGCCCTTCACGGACATTTGCATCGATTTCACTGACATGGGGGTAGAACAGCGAGTGGGGGGTCACCGTTTTTTGCTTGTTATGGTGGACACCTACACCTGTTGGGTGGAAGCGATGTCACTGGTATTGATGTCCATGAGGGCGTGTCCGATAAAAAACATGAACTACTCCCCCCACCAGCTGTTGACAGGGAGACCAATGCCAGGTCCTCCCCGAGAACCCGTAGCCGGGAACTCACTGCAGGTCTATGAAGAAGAGCTGGACGACTACATGAGCGCGCTCACCAAGGTAATATCACAAATCACCCAACAGGTAGAGAAGAGGACAAAACAGGACCAGACAGAACGGGCCCAGCCAGTGCAAGTTGGAGACTGGGTAAGGCTCAAGGCACACAAGAGGAAGTGGAGTGAACCAAGGTGGACCGGACTGTGGGAAGTGACGGAAGTGACAAACCACGCAGTCAAGGTGAAAGGTAAGAGAGGTAACCCCTGGTACCACATTTCTCATTGTGTTACAGCCAGGAATCCAAACCTGAAAGCAGTAGGCACGGAGGAGAAGGTGTCAGTGGAGCCAACAGAGAAAGATTAAGACTGGTGGGAAAAGCGAGAGGGTGATCTGGTGGAAGAAGGAGGTGAGTGTATTGCCCACTGTAGGAGCCGGAGTAGCCAAGCAGATCGAAGGGCTGGGTTCAACGGAATCTTGGATAAATAACAACATGTTTGGCAAATGAAAGGATTTAATCATGTCACTTGTTATGTCTGTTGCTGCATTTGTTGCTATATTGGTAACTGGTGGGTGCTGCTGCATACCATGTCTGAGAGCTCTGTTAACTAGATTGATTGTGACTGCCATTGGGGAACGATCGGAAAAGTCTCCAGACTACAGCATGCCACTGCGGACGGCTGAATCGGACTCTGGAGATGAGGAATTGGATGAAGAAAGAACTAGCTACACTTAAATAATGCCCAAGATCATCTCTTGTTTCCATTCAGGACTTCTGTACTTCGTTTTCTCTCTATCTCTGTCTCTCTCTCTGTCTCTCTCTCTCTCGCTATCAATCATTCCCTCTAAGGTATTAGACCTGTAGAGAAGCTAATACACTGCACGCACACGCTTTAGTATAGCATTAAATGAACATATAAGGCATTAGGAATTTATCAGCCGCAACCGGAGACCTGGGGGAACGGAGAGAAGGCTGGCCACCTAGTGATGGACGGTGGCAACAACACTGCAGGCGTGGAGCACCTGAGTGGCGGACGCCCATTACGGTGACAGAAGCGGGACCTTCCACAACCACACGCACGGCATACTGATATAGTAAATCTCTGCTGAATAAATGTAAGCGCTGGACTCTGACTATCTCACAGCATCCGGGGAATAGAACAAATTAATGGGCGCGGGGGAAATCGCGCCCAAGGGGGGAATTGAAGGAATACAAACAGACCATCAGCTCAAAGTTCAGTAAATGTGAATGCGTGGCGACTGGGGGGGGGGGGTGTTGGGGTAGGCGAGGATTGAATAGACGAATGACGATTAAAGTCAGGTTGTCAGCCTGACCTGAACCAAACATACGCCCCTAAAATGTGCACGTTCAGCACGTCCATTCCAGGAACTGAGACATCAGACCTGGTAAATGAGGCTCATAGACGCCTAATTGTCAACAACTCCCCTAGAAGAAAGGACAGTATGATCACCTTTCAGATGCCCTCGACCTAGCTGAGAACAGCAGAGATAGGGGTGGGTTTTCAGGATAAATAGGGGTAGAAACTGGACTTCTGGACTCTGGCTGGGAGAGGTTTGCTGTTGTCCGAAAGTCAGAGTCGACCGCGGTCTTGGGCTTGTTTTGGAAGAACACACTTTTTAGCTTGGTTTGTCTTAAATAAACCGCTTGATTCGAGTATCTACCAAAGTCTGCATTCGTGGTTTTTTGACTCCTCCAGAAAAAAGGTTCATCGTGGAAATTGAGATTTCCTAACAGTGGGCAGAGTAGAAGACAGAGAAGTGTGGTTGAAATCCCCGGAGATCAGAAGAAGAGCTTGTGGATGTTTGGACTGTAGTTTGCTTGTTCTGTAGGCGGTGGGTGTCCTTATGTGCAGCTCTGGTGTTGTGTATTGGTGTGTTTTGTGTGCACACCAGGCACAGTGCACTGGTGTGCCAGTGTTTGGTAATACTATCAACAATCCCCCATTTGCTCATGTAACTACTTCCAATGAGCAATTTTAATCAACCCCCTCATATACGGCTTTTGTAAGCATGGACAGTTGCTTTCACTATGTGTCCAAATATTGATTAGCTGACACCCCTCTTGCCTCCATTTCTGTTTCTCTTCTGTTGTCACTAAGCGTTGTATGTCGGTTGTTGAAAGATTTGTGGATGCATGTTCATATTCGAGTTGGAGTGCTTGTAAAGGCGGTTTGTACGCAGTGTGTTTTGTGGTTGCATCAGCCAAAGTGTTACCTTTTGTGACTTCGTACTCACCTTTCTTGTGCCCTGCACATTTATTTCCCCAATAAAATATCATATAACAATTTAGATACCAACTGGTGGTTTTTAATTTTGGTTCCAGAGCTGGTGAGGAAAATCTCTGTGTTTCCAAATTTTCCAAAAATCGTGTGCTACAGCCCATGTGTGTCTGGAATCTGTCCAGATGTTTATTGTTTCTCTCTCGTCTAGTTCACATGCTTTGGTTAGTGCCACTAGCTCAGCTTACTGTCCTGATTAGGATGAAGTGAGGGGTGAGGATCCAATCACCTCATGTGCTGTGACTATGGTATATGCAACCCTATTGGTGCCTATATTGTCATGGCTAGCTGAGGTCTAGTCTACAAACAGATTCATTACAGCATTTTTGAGTGTTTCGACTTTTAGGTACCGCTTGTTTACAGTATTGAAGTTTTATTATGGAGGCCTTGTGACCTTGCTCTGCCAGATGCTTCAACAAAGCCAAAGTTGCCTCTTTACATATGGTTTGGGTTGGTGTTGCCACCAACAGTTCATCTACATATTGTAAAAGGAGAGTGTTTTGGGGCAATTTAATTGATTTTAAACATTGTGTGCAGCGCTGTATTGTAAATTGGAATTGTTTTTGTCTGTAATCGGATTTTGGTGTGATTTTTACTGGCTCGCAATTTTTTATTAGACCATATCATTTTTCCGGTTCTCCCACAATTTAGGAGGAACTGTGGCCAATTCATGTTCCTCAGTGTCGACACATCAGTGTTTTAAGCATGCTTTTTATACTTGCTAGTCCACCCCCTTTTGCTCCCCAATTTGTATGGCATGGTTGCTTTACAAGTTTGAGTGATTTTGCTGTGCAGGTGGTTCTACTTACTGGTTCCCAGTTGCCTACTGCAGTTATTTGTATGGCCCAGGGTCCCACCGCTTTCCAATGGGGATCCTCCTGGGATGATGCCATAGAAATGTGTGGGGCGGAGTTGTGCATTTCAAAAATCAATCTCTGTCCGACTGCCAAAGTCTTATCAGTCCCGTGGCCCACTTTCTGTCCCATATTAGTCCTGTAGTCAAACAGTCTGGTTTATTGTCAGTCAAGTCTTCACACGAAACCTCATCTTTAAATAGTGAAAATAGTGCTATTTTCTTTTAACATTTTAAAATTTAATTGTTATATTTAAATGAACTTAAACTATTTTATATGCCACGGCTAATTAATATTAATTCAACTTCCCCCACTTCAACAGTATTGAAACACAGCAACCAATTCAAATACCACAATTCTCTGCCTTCTTTTCAAACAGCTTTTTACTACCCCACTTACTCATGACCTTATCAAAGACAATTAATTAGAGATACAAACAGAGCGTGTGAAAGGAGTGTCTATTTCTCATCCTTAAATTACCTATTTAATTTAGAATTGTCAAGCAAATACTATTATTTTTACAGCCAAATTTATTAAGTATTTATTATACCTTTTTACCCTATTTTAATTATTTTAAAAGCTAAATGGATTAATTAATTTGAGCAACATGTGACCTTAATGCTGGCAGCAGTTCAGGTTCAGTCAGTCTCTGTTCTAAAACAGTTGCTCACAGACAGACAGACCGGTGACCTGGACATCTCTCTTGATCCTGATACACTGACCATATTTAATTCCCTAGCATTGGTGTCTCCCTGATTTGGGTGAGTCTGGTATCAACAGACCCTCAGACAGACCTAACATACCCATCTTTGGTCGAGCACGCCCTCACTTTTCACCAGAAATTCACAGACAGTCTCCATCCTGTCTTTTCAGAGCACATTGTTTGATTCCAAGCCATGTTCACCATTATCGAACTGAATTAATGCTCATTGAAACATAAACATTTAGTCTTTTACACATTATTGTTAAGCTTAAATTTTACTTTTATCTTTACTTTATTCTAATTCACAGTTTTTCCTAACTTATTATTGTATCATGTTATTTTACTTACTTAATTTTACTGTTATGTTTATTTATTTTATTTAGAAATTTACTCATTTGCTCATGGCGATGCTAGTTCACTACTTTAAAATTTTATTATATTCTCCTTGAGAATAAGCTGAGAAAAAGTTTAGAGTTGATGCTCCAAGTTTAGAGTTGATGCTCCAGCCTAGGAGAGTACGCTTGCTGGAGGGGCCTCATAAGCACGTCCTTCTGTCAAGCTTGCTTACCTCAGACCGAGCGGCTGTGCATAAGAAGCGCAGAGCCAAAGCGCCTAAACGTGCTGAAGGGAGCCAGGCAATGAACAGGTAGGGGTAAACGGGTTTATTGAATGGTGTAGGGACACCAAAAACACAGAGGCAAAAAAAATGCAAGGTGGCATAAGGTGACCACCGAGGAAGGGGAATACCAGATATAAATACACAAACACCCGACCACGTGCACAAAAACAAAACAAAAAATGTACAAAGAAGAGGTTAATTAAGAAGAGGTTAATGTACAAAGAGGTTAATTAACTTAAATGGTGAATGAAAACACAAGCTAAATAACCTAAAATAAGAAACAGGTGCCCTAGGCACATGTTACAACGTTTTTGTGTGATGTGTGTCTTGAAATATGTGTGTGTATATGCATTTGTGTTCATGTATACTGTATATGTTTTTGTGTATTTGTGCATATGTGTGAATACATGTATACACATATGTGTGAACACACATATGTATACACAAACTTAATCACAAAAATGTGTGTGTGTGTACATATGTGCCTGTGTACTGTGTAGTTGATCATGTGAATGTGTATACATGTGTATGTGTGAATCCGTGAATGCATGTGTGCACATGTGCTTGTGTATGTGTTGCTGTGGTTTTATGATAACAAATAAGAGATAATATTTAGTTACTTTCATGTAGCATATTTTAAAGAAATTCATGAACAGGTGTTTTTGTACAGCTTTTCAATGTTTTATATTACTGGGCTACTTCTCTCAGAGCACAGTGATAGAGACCAGAATCTGTAAGCTTTAGACCAGGGATAGTAATTTCACTAGTTGTATCAGTCGTTTTTGCATCCAATCTATTGTCAGCTTTTTGTTCATTGCTAGATGCAGACTTTGCACTTTTAAATGATAAAAATTGAGGTGCTTTGTTTGGATTTTGTTTAAACCAATAAAGCCAGATGTAGTTGTTGCTTGAAGAATATGTACATTTTAGAGTTACAGTGTCCATTTCTTTCATGATGAAATTTACTTTCGTTGGTTGAATTGTATCTGCAAAACCACCTGTTGTGAAGAGATAAACACATTCAGTTAAATACTAAAATAATTTAGTATTCATTTAAATGTGACAAAGTCTTGATTCATCAGTTTTAACAGTATTGATTACTGAATGAAAAGTAATTTACCTAATGCTGTACAAAGAATCAGTAGAATACATATTTCAATATGAAGTAGGTTGTGTAGATAAGCCATGCCTGAACACATTTTTGTGAATATTCTCTATTATAATGCTATGGCTTTAGGGTGGTACTTAAGGGTAGACTTTTTTTTATTGAAGCCACATACAGGAAGTGAAGGTACTGCAACATATATTTTGTGGAAGTCAATAGACTATAGCATACAGAGGGCTACACAATTTAAATCCCCAAAAGACTACAAATCTTAGTACTGAGGGTACACTCAAAAAAATTATTTACGGCCCTCATAAAGTTTAACCAAACATTTTACATAAAACATATTTAATTATCTAAAATTTATACTTTATTTATTTGAATTACTTAGAGCCAACATGATTTTGATTAATATTATACTAATTAAAACGACCTGCATAAAATCTATTAGATTTTTCCACTAAACCCAATAGGGGGCAGTGCGCATGTGCACACAGTATCTGGAAACGTGCCAGAAACTCATCAGCCGCGTGTATCAGCACATGAAACAGGTAAGATCTTTATGTTTTTACAATCTTCTTCCATCTTTTGTTATATATTTTATCTGAAGAGTATTATCGAATTATATGCAGTTAATTTGTGTTATAGATTTTTTGTGATCTATTTTAAAGCTGTCTATAGCGATCTTTCAAAAGTAGACTAAATAAGTAAATTGTTTTTTGTAAAACGTATTATATGTTAAGATACAGATGTTATGATATTATGTTAAAGTTTGTCCAAAATTATTCACACTAACAGTTTGTGGTTTGTGAAATGAGCTGTTGGCGAACTTTTTAAATTTGCTATTAGCATTAGCTTCCGAATTAGCTTGCTGGCATGATGCATAGAAGAGTTAGCTGTGTATTAAAATGTGTGATGTGTAAAATTATACTGAACTGAGACAGGTTTTCTCACTTATTACTAACTTGTTTTAATATTGACTGTTTTTAAGGTATTTTCTGAAATTTTAAGACAAGTGGGCAACCTCTCAGTTACAGTAAGTATTGGTAATCTCATGGTATTTTTCAAATATAATTCTCTAAATCACTCCTAAACACTCTCTCTTTTTCTTTTTAGGTATATAAATGTGGGAATGTAAAGTGTGTGGTACATCTGTGACCAGTAGGTATGAAATATTAAAGCATTTTAAGCTAAAACATGGTCATTATGGGAACAGGTTTAAGTATCCTTGTGTATACAGCAATTGTCCTTGTACTTTTAAATTATGGAGTAATCTTTTAAGCCACATATACCGTTCACACAGTACTCAAGTATGTCAAAAACCAGTGCATATAGCCACATTTTCATGTCAGTTGTGTGCATGCAATGAGCTTTCAAATGAAAGAGAGTACTTCAGTCATGTTAATGAACATTTAAGGAGACAAGAAACAGTGACATGTATGTTTAAAGGATGTGAGTTTAAAACTAACATTTATAATACATTCCACTCTCACAAAAACAGGAAACATAATCCAAATACTTTAAACGATTTTAAGTCTGATGTCGTAGTCAACATAGAATCACAAGAAACAGGCAGTCCTATAGTTGATGATCCTTCTTGTTCTGCAGATACTGATATCGAAACTCAAACGGCTAATACAGCTTCAAGTAGCGATGCAAATGTTCAAGATCTTTCTAAACTAATAGAGCAACATGTTGCCTTAGTTTTATTAAAGTTGGAAAATATTTTGCATGTTCCAGCCACCGCTGTTGATGAATTACTTCAGGAATTGCAGTATTTATTAAGCTCTGCATCAATTCCTTTGACTTGTGACAATCTTTGTGACATTTTCAAAAATCACAGCCTCCAGATTGAGGAGTCAGTCATTAGAGAGATAGCTGAAGGAGTGTGCAAATTAAATCCTTTGAGCAAATCCATAGGAAAAGATGGTTCTCTTTCTACAGCCTTTAAACGCAAGAAGTACTACAAGGAGCATTTCAGTGTAGTAGAACCAGTTGAGTACATACTTGATCCAAAGACCAAGAAGACCTATCAGTATGTTCCAATTTTGCGTTCTCTTCAGCAGTTGTTAAAGGCCACTGATATTTTGGAGAGTGTTGTTAATAAGCAAAAGTCAGATGAAGAAAAATCATGTGTAGGTAGAGAACAACAGTACAGATCTGTTCAAGATGGCCTTTATTTCAAGGAGAATAGTTTCTTCTCTGGCGAAGACTTGAAACTATCAATATCTTTGTATGTTGATGACTTTGAGGTCTGTAATCCGTTAGGCACCTCACGAAAGAAACACAAACTTTGTGGTGTCTACTGGATTCTTAATAATTTGTCCCCTGGGTCTCATTCAGCACTTTCAGCTATCTACCTAACTGTTTTATGTAAAAGTAATGATGTAAAAACTTATAGCTTTGAAAAGGTTTTAGAGCCCCTTTTACTGGATTTGAGTACTTTAGAGAAGCATGGTGTTTTCATTTCAGGGCTTGGGGTATTCGTGAAAGGAACAGTCCAGTCTGTCATTGCAGATAATTTAGGAGCACATGGGCTAGCTGGCTTTGTTGAAAGTTTCTCTGGTGATTACTTCTGCAGGTTTTGTACAGGTAGGAGATCAGAAATTCAAGCTAAGGCTGTACAGACTGGTAATTTTGAACTTCGAACAAAAGAAAATCATGAGGCACATGTTAATGCTGCAAAGGAAAGCTCAGCTGTCTGCTGTGGTGTAAAGAGAGGGTGTGTTTTAACAGAAAATTTGTCGAATTTTCATGTTACACAGGGATATCCACCAGACATTGTTCATGACTTATTTGAGGGTCTTATACCAGTTGAGCTTGCACTTTGCATAAGTGTGTTTATTTCCAAGAAGTATTTTTCTCTTGAAACTCTGAACACGTTGGTCCTGAAATTTCCATACAAGTTTGGGGATAAAACGAACAGACCCCATGTTATAGCACGCACCTTTGCCTCTACAAAGACCATAGGAGGTAATGCACATGAAAATTGGAATTTATTAAGATTACTCCCATTTATTATTGGGGACTTAATACCAGAGGCTGAGCCAGCTTGGCTTGTAGTTATTGACTTGAAAGAAATAGTTGAACTTGCTGTTGCACCTGTTCATAATGAAGAGACAATTGCATATCTGGACTGCAAAATTGTAGAGCACAGACACAGATTTCTAGAGCTTTTCCCTACACGACTCATACCCAAGCATCACTATCTTGAACACTACACTCAAATGATTCAGTTCTTTGGTCCTTTGGTGGGGCAGTGGACCATGAGGTTCGAAGCAAAACATAGCTTCTTTAAAAAAGTTGCTCGCCATACTAATTGTTTCAAAAATATAGCATTAACACTTGCAGTCAAACATCAGCAAATGATTGCATATCACATGCATTTTTCCAGTATTAAGAAGTCTTCATTAGTTGTTTCAAATGTTTCAACACTTCCTATGGACATCCTAAACAGGGAAATAGTGGCAAGTGTAAGAAAGAGGTACCCTGAGATCACTGAGGTTCATCTTGCAAAAAATGTCTCAGACAAAGGAATTAATTATAGAATTGGCATGCTAATTGCTAAAGGGTCAACTGGTGGTCTACCTGAGTTTGCAGAAATTCTCCAAATGTGCATTGTTGGGAACAACTTGAGTTTTGTTGTAAGAGTATTATGTGCATGGTATAATGATCATTTTAGAGCTTTTGAACTAACTGTATCCCCAAGCAGAGAGATTGACCTAGTTGGTCTTGAACAACTGACTGATCCCTATCCACTTTGTGACTACGTGGTGGGAGGACGGCGGATGGTAACCCTAAAAAGACACATCCTTATATCAGGTTTGTTAAATAAGTCTCTATTTATATACATACAGTGATGCCTTGTTGAATGATTCAGAATAATAATAATAATTGATTTTTAAGAAACTTTCAATTTGTGACAATTCTCATTACTGCATAACTTGCTCATTACTGGCTTCCTAGAGATATAAACTAATGGTTCCATTAAAACAATTCTTTTTTTTTTTAAATTCATTTCTCCCTTTGTTTTGCTTTTTGTTCCATAGCATAAATCAATTAAACATGGCCGGCCCAGTCTACCTGCGAATTCTTGTTGGTGGGGACAGTGATGCCAGAAAACTTGTCCTCAAGTCAGGAATTCCAGAATCTGTGGATGATCTTATTGTTGAGATAAAAAAGATTTTTGGACTGAAAGGGCAGATCAGACTGCAATACAAGGATGTAGACTTTGAAAATGAATACATGAATCTTGCCTCAACCTGTGAAATTAAAGACAGGGATACACTGAAGGTAATATTTCTATTTTGTGAGGACAACACCAGCATTCCAGGAACTCCAACATCCAGCTCCAGCATTCCTTTAATGTCACCCAGTACATCGTATAGCTCTGTGACACCAAGTAGAGATGTTAGCCCTTCCTGTAACACTCCATCTGATGACCAAGACACTTTATCTGACAGAAGCAGTGCTGACACAGTCATTGTAGTTCAGAGTTCAGAGTCCAGAAGATCATCTTGGCCTCAAGATTTTGCTGTACCTCAGTTTTCATCTTGCGCAGAACTTCAGCTTCAAAAAGCAAACACTGAATTTCTTAAAAATGGTACTCTTCTTACCCCTCCACCAAAGCTACGATCTGATATCCTTGAAGGTATGGCTGAAGAGATCTTCAGGTACACCGCATATGCCACTGATCATCAACTTGAGGAAGCTGCTGAAGCTCTATTAAAGACTCATCCATGCTTGAGGGAGAGAGGTACTCGCACTGGCCATGAAGGATGGAAACACTATCTGAAAATCAAGATGGCAAATTTTCGCACAAAACTAAGCCGAATTGGACACCCTGAGGTCAGTGTGAATTCTATCAAGAATAAGCGAAAAGGTGAGGGAAAAGCAGCTGCAAACATCAAAAAACCCCGAAAAGCAGAGGTCAATTTTCTTCCTTGCCTCCCAAAAGGAGAAACAACAGAGAGCCTTGAGAAGGAAAGAGTTGCACTTTTGACTGAAGTTAAAAAGAAAAACAATGAAGCAGTGATAAGGGAAAAAATGCAGCAGACTTTCTCTTACAGGCGACAAGAAGTGGTCCAGGACTCGCCATTGGTTTCTGACTTCCAAAACAGATGGCCTGCCTTGTTTACTGTGAGTGAAGTAAGTATCTGTAATATTATGGTAAACTTCATCGGCAAAGTATCAGTTTTCTTAATTATACAAATATTTTATTTTTAGTTAAGTTTTCTTTATTTTTGTTCTGTTCCCTTTTTACTTTCAGGTAAATGCAGAATTCATGCGTATAACAACTTTGTCATTGCAAACTAAGTTTTTAGGACAGCTGGACAAATACACCGATAACCTGATTAAAATATTCAGCAAAAGACGAGGAGCTGCTGGGAAGAAGATCAGGCTCATTATGGCCCTAACAGCAAAGGTATGAGCATTATGGTGTTCTCTTTTGCAGCTAATTTTATCCTAATTGAAATTTTGGATGTCATCATTTTTGCTTAAAATACTTTATCATACCTACTGGTCACTGATATGCCACAAACTTTATATTCCCACATTCACCTACCTTTTTTTTTAATTGCAGTGTAACAACATCTGTGTCAGACGAGACTGTGTGCTGAAAAGCCTTTGCGTTTACCTGAACGAGAACGTTGACAGCCTTGTCAAAGAGTACATGGTTAGTAGATATTTCACTGTGTAACGTTGTTTGTGTGCATTTTCTATTGTCAAAAAATGTTTCTTCTGCTTTCTTCTGTACATCTTAGAACTGCAACAGTGAGGATACTGAGGGGGAGATTGCACGAACTGTAATGGGGCTTTATGTAATCCGCAAAGATGGCGCTGATGCTGTGGAGGAGCCTGAGGATGTTGGAGTGGTTATTGAGGGTACTGAGCTGCTGTGCAACCTGGGAAGCATTTCGCTTGGCTGTGCCATCCTGTTGGGACTGATTTATTCACTTAACTTGAGCTACCCTCCGGAGCACAAATTCACCTTTGAATTTTTCCAGAAGGTACTGATGAACTTGGATGGCAAAAAGCTTTCCCCAAAGGTCCAAGCCCTCAAAATAAAGATGCTTCAATAAGCTTGCATTGTTCCTTAAAAATACATGGCAAGTATGCATGTTACCAAATGCATGCTGTTCTGTGTCTGTATTAGCTAGTTTTAGGACTGAATTGTTAAGTACAGCTGGTGCTTGGGTAGCCCAGGAGGTTGTTATAACTTTTTTTTTCAATTATTATTATGGTTATTATTATTATACAAGTATTAGGGGCAGGGAAGTGACTAGAAAAAAATAATTCTAAATGTATGTTTTGGACTTTTAAATGCTCAATGTGAAAATTAAAAATAAATGTTTTTGAATTTAACTTTTTGTCCTCGAGTGCATTTTGACAAGTCATTTTTATTTGAATATAGCAAGTAGTAATAACTTGTTTGCAATAAATAAGGTTTATGAAAAAAACCTGCATAAATCCCACAAGTATATAAAATTATAGGTTATTTAATTTATTCATACTTATTGAATGTGATTTTGATACATAAACTTTAAAGCTAATTTTACATTGTATTTATGTATTAAAATTGAATGGAAAATTTACATGTAATTGAAATACATAAATTTTAACTCTCGGGCTTAAATATTTTTTTGAGTGTAGCCTATTCATTGAACTACTTTTGCATGTCCACAAAAAACTCATGTGTCACCATGACTCAGTGTCACCTATTCACCAGTACTTCAAATGCGTATGTCTACCATACATACCATTTACTACCATACTACCATAACCTAATTGCTTACTTACCACATTATCTGTCTTTCTTTCTATGATGTAAACTACTGAGGGCCAATAATTGTATTACTTATTTATTGTCTTTAACATATCTAACCTTGCTTCTTATTTCTATTTTTCACCAGATTTTTAACCAAAAAACTGTCAAAGCACTGCAGCGACGATGTTGGAGAACTTCAAAGTTCTTGGAGGATTAAGGGGAAATTAATGATTCAACCTCATTTAAATTACCTTTCTGTTGATACCAGTCAGTTTGATCAGATGGACTGAACCTTGATTTCTATTGGACTAGAGGCTTTGCATTCAAGAAATGATAGGACTACAAAGATCAATAAGCCCTTTCAGAGATAGCTGAACAGAACCATGATTACAAAGAGCAATAAGAAAAATGGATAATTATGCACACAATATATACTGTATATACAATCTGTACGTTACTCTTCTACACTGCTAACACTTCCTGGCAGTTCAAGCTCAATGAGATCCATACTAAGCCATGGTCTTTAGTTTTTTCTCTTTAAAACCAAGACCAGGAAATCCCTGGTTCCCTGCTACATCTGGCTTGCTACATTTTATAATATTAAAATGTAATATTATAAAAAGTTATATATATATATATCGATTCGATTCGGAGAACCGTAGTCGACTATGAACCTCATAGTCGAATGTACCATTTTGACCACATGGGGGTGTCCATGGCTGCTGCTAAGCATTAGTTTTTACATGAAATGTCTTTGTTTTCGTTATATATATACCTTTTGTCAAATAAAATCATCCTAATTTTTAGGTTTTTAGGTTTTTTTTAGGTTTTTCCTTTGAAGTGGAAAAAAGTCCAGAACGGGGATCTCATTTACGGTGCTCTAGATAAACGAGTAAAATATTAAAAAAAATATATTTTTTAAAAACCACGCTTATAGCGCCATCTTGTGGTGAAATTTTAACTGATTCGACTATCAGTCGACCATAGGGAAAATCTGACGAATCAGATTCGACTATGAAAAACCTTTGTTGAATACAGCCCTAATATATATATATATATATATATATATATATATATATATATATATATATATATATATATACATACACACAAATTCATTTAACTTGTTTGTGTTTATTCTTGTGTGATTTATGTGCCTGCGTTTATATGCGTTTGTGTGATGTGTCTATAAGTAAGTGTGTAAATGCTTTTGTGTTCATGTGTATATGTGTAACAGGTGCCTAGGGCACCTGTTTTTCTGTTTCTGTTCTTTTGTGTTATCCTTGATTTGAGTTAATTAACTGTCATTCCAGGTCGTTTAAGTTAATTAGCTCTTTTGTTTCATTGGTTTGTTTGGTGCACGTGGTCGGATGTCTTTGTGTATTTATTTCCTGTGTTCCCCGTCCTCCGTGCACGTCGTTAGGTTTATGTTCACTCGTTGTTTTGTACCTGTTGTGTTTGGTGTCCTTACACCTGGAAAATAAAGATCTGTTATTCTGCTACCTGCGTGCCTGGCTCCCTTCTGCGCGGTAAAGCGCTGCGGCTCTGCACCTTATCTGCGCAGCCGCTTTTAGTCCAAGGTAGGCGAGTGTAACATCACGACGTGCCAATCGTTTGGGGAGTCCAGAGCCCAGGTAGGTTTTTTTTTTTTTTTTTTTTTTTTTGCGGTGGCCATATACCCTCTATGCGTAGCCCGCCGTCCCGGAGCCGTAAGGACGGCTCGAACAGAGTGATGTCGGAGTGTTGCGACTCCGATGAAGAGTGGTTGTGGAGGTATGGGTACGAGGCGCTCTGCGCAGAGGAGGGTCTCGACTTGGTCGAGATATCCAATAATGAGGCGGGCGAGTCGTACCTGTATGGACATATTCTGCCCATACGCACCCTCCTCAACTCTGAGGAGTTCTGGACTGATGGTCCAGTCCGGTTCGTAAAACAGCCCGAGCACCAGGGACTGCACGCCGCCCAGCCCGAGCTCCAGGGGCCGCACGCCGCCCAGCCCGAGCACCAGGGGCGTCCACCTCGCCCCGCAGCCAGAGGGCGTCCACCTCGCCCCGCAGCCCGAGGGCGTCCACCGGACCACGCAGCCAGAAGACGTGGCCCACTCCTAGTCCGCCGAGGGCGTCCACCAGACTACGTAGCCAGAAGGCGTGGCCCACTCCTCGTCCGCCGAAGGTGTCCATCGGACCACGCAGGAAGAGGGCGCCCACCAGACCATGCAGTCAGAGGGCGTGGCCCGCTCCTGATCCGCCGAGGGCGCCCACCTGACCTCGCAGCCAGAGGGCGGCCGCAACACCTCTTCCGCAGAGGGCGCCCACCTCAACATGGAGCCAGAGGGAACACCCCATGCCTCATCCGCAGTGGGTGCCCACCGAACTGCATGGCCAGAGGGCGTTCGTCACGCCTCCCCCGCAGAGGGCGTCCACCAGAAGGCGCCTGCCAAGCCCGACTCAAGGAAGGCGGAGGATGCCTAGGGTTTTTCTGTTTCTGTTCTTTTGTTATCCTTGATTTGAGTTAACTGTCATTCCGGGTCGTTTAAGTTAATTAGCTCTTTTGTTTCATTGGTTTGTTTGGTGCACGTGGTCGGATGTCTTTGTGTATTTATTTCCTGTGTTCCCCGTCCTCCGTGCACGTCGTTAGGTTTATGTTCACTCGTTGTTTTGTACCTGTTGTGTTTGGTGTCCTTACACCTGGAAAATAAAGATCTGTTATTCTGCTACCTGCGTGCCTGGGTCCCTTCTGCGCGTTAAAGCGCTGCGGCTCTGCGCCTCATCTGCGCAGCCACTTTTAGTCCAAGGTAGGTGTAACAGTGTAACAATATGTTTTTGTGTATTTGTGCATGTGTCTGTGTATGTATAAATATGTGTATACCCATGTGTTTTTACATGTATAAAAATCTGTGGATATGTGTTTGTTTGTATGCCTGTGTGTATGTATGTGTCTGTGTACTGTGTATTTGTACATGTAAAAGTGTATACATGTGTTTGTGTGCAGGTATATGCATTTGTGTATTGTGTGGTTTTATGATAACAAATGAGAGGTAATCTTTAGTTACTTTCATGTAGTGGATTTAAAGAAATTCATGAACAGGTGTTTTTGTACAGCTTTACAATGTTTTATTTAGTGGGCTACTTCTCAGAGCACAGTAATAGAAACCAGAATCTGTAAGCTTTAAACCAGGGATAGTAATTTCACTAGTTGTATCATTTGTTTTTGCTTCTAATCGAGGGTCAACTTTTTCCTCATGGCTAGATACAGACTTTGCACTTTTAAGTGATCAAAATTGTGGTGATTCATTTGGATTTTGTTTAAACCAATAAAGCCGGACATAAATGTTGCTTGAACCATATGTACAATTTAGAGTTACAGGGTTTGTTTCTTTCATGACCAACTTATGTTGTGTTGGTTGAATTGTATCTGCACAACCACCTGTTGTGAAGAGATATAAAAAAAATAGTTACATACTGTAACAGGTGCCTAGGGCACCTGTCACCTGTTTTGTGTTTCGTCCCGTTCGTTTGAGTTAATTAACGTTCTGTGCTCATTAGTTTAGTTAATTAACTCCTTTTTGTTATTGGTTTGTCTTGTGCACGTGATCGGGTGTCTTTTTGTATTTATGTCCATTGTTTCGTGTCTTTGGTGCTGGTCGCTTGTTGTTTGATGTCACGTAGTCTCTTCTGTACCTCTTGTTTTGTGGTTTTACTGCACCTTTAAATAAACCTGTATCAGCTACCTGCGTGCCTGGCTCCCTTCAGCGCGTGTATACGCGGCGGCTTGCGCTCCCTATGTGCAACCGCTTCAGCCCGAGGTAGACTAACCTGACAGAACGACCAGCCAAAGGAAATTTGGGGAGTCCAGAGCCCAGGTAAGCGCATTTTTAAATTTTTCTTTGCGGGGGCCGTGTAACCTCGTATTCGCGGCGCGTTCCGCCGTGTCCGCGAGTGCGCCTTGCGCAGCCCGCCGTCCCGGAGCCGTAAGGACGGCTCTTACACAGTAATGGCTGATTATGATTCCGATGATGAGTGGATGTGGAGGTACGGGTACGAAGCGCTCTGCGCTGAGGAAGGTCTGGACTTGGTTCAGATCTCCGATGATGAGACGGGCGAGTCGTACCTGTATGGGCATATCCTGCCCATACGAACCCTCCTCAACTCTGAGGAGTTCTGGACGGACGCTCCGGTCCAGCTTGTTAAACCCCCCGCGGCGAAATCCAGGTGCAGAGGTGCAAAGACGCAGCGTGCGCGCGGCACGTGTGCTGCGGGGCAGTCACGTGACGCACCCGCGCCGGACCGCGCTGTATCTTTCTGTTTTTTTTTTTTTCTCTTGGTCGCGTCCCCCCGTTGCGCGACCGCAGGGGCGGGGGTAATGTAACAGGTGCCTAGGGCACCTGTCACCTGTTTTGTGTTTCGTCCCGTTCGTTTGAGTTAATTAACGTTCTGTGCTCATTAGTTTAGTTAATTAACTCCTTTTTGTTATTGGTTTGTCTTGTGCACGTGATCGGGTGTCTTTTTGTATTTATGTCCATTGTTTCGTGTCTTTGGTGCTGGTCGCTTGTTGTTTGATGTCACGTAGTCTCTTCTGTACCTCTTGTTTTGTGGTTTTACTGCACCTTTAAATAAACCTGTTTTCGGCTACCTGCGTGCCTGGCTCCCTTCAGCGCGTGTATACGCGGCGGTCTGCGCTTCCTACGCGCCACCGCTTCAGCCCGAGGTAGACCATCGTGACACATACTAAAATAAGTTTATTAAAGTCTAGATTTATGAAGAAACACCAGTTTAACATCATTGATTACTTGATGAAAAACAATTACCTAATGCTGTACAAAGAATCAGTAGAATGCATATTTCAATATGAAGTAAGTTGTGTAGTTGAGCTGAACACATGTTTGTGAGTATTCTCTATTATGCTGCTATGGTTTTAGGGTGGTACTTAAGGATAGGATTTTTAAATAATGCCACAGACAGGAAGTGAAGATATTGCAACATATGTTTTACAGAATTTAATAGAATATTGCATGGAGTAACACAATTTAAATCCCCAAAGTACTAAAAATCTTATTACTGTGGGCATCCTATATGACCAGTTAAATCCAATACATTTTTCCTCACTAGGTTATGTTGTCAGCCTATAATTTTGCATGTCCATAAAGTTCCACCATGACACTTAATTTGGCATGTCCGAAAAGTTTCACCATCCATTTTGATGGCTTATTGTATAAAAAAAATTATATAGCTGTAACAATAGAGGCAGCAGTTTCAGGAACACAACTCTACAACACTCTTTCTTGCAACATTCCCCCGTAGTGGGAGACCACAGTTGTTGGACCACCGTTCCTAATGATAACAGCTCCACACTATTTATTTCAAATGTTTTTTCAACTCAAATATAACTACTTTATTTAATAAATTTTGGTTAAAAAATAGTCATGGGAATTATCATGGGATTTTGCATTATATAGGTATTTTTTATAATATTTATGATTATTATTTTATTTTTTTTATTTTTTAAAACATGTTAATTCAAATATAAAAATAATATTACATCGAAAAAAAAAATACTTAAATTTCATCAGCAAATGAAGAAATGAATACAATAGAAAACTGTGACATTATAACAGTGAGTGAGTGTGCCCAGTGATATATTGGCACCCTGTCCTGGGTGTATCTGCCCAGCACCCGAAACATTCTCCCCTGGATGGGCATGGGGAACCTCCCCATGACCCTAGTAGTGGATAAAGCAGAAGATAAATGTGACAGCCTATGTTACCAGGTGTTTAGGCTCAATGCATTGAGCAGATGAGCAATTGATGTGTGAACTGCTGCTGTTTTCAATGTTGCCAATAGCTACTTTGTTACTATATTTATCAATTTTCCAGACCATCTACTGACTTTTTTTTAATGACTAGCAACAAATTTAGCAATGTTTTTTTCTGGTGTTTTTGAAGACTTTTGGAGACTCTGAGGTAAACCCATCCATCCATCCATTATCCTCCGCTTTATCCTCTACTAGGGTTGCAAGGGGGTTCCTCATGCCCATCCAAGGGAGAACGTTTCGGGCGTTGGGCAGATACACCCAGGACAGGGTGCCAATCTATCGCTGGCACACGCTTATACACACTCTATTTGGGGTAATTTGGAGAATTGAATTGATCTTAATCCATGGTTTTAGACTGTGGGAGGAACCCAGAGAACCCAGAGGAAACTCCACACAGACTGGGATTCGAACCAGGAATCCCTAGTGCTGAGAGGCAAACGTGCTAACCACTAAGCCACCGTGCCGCCCCCCATGTGTTATGTAGTGGTTAAATTGATACCTGACGTGACACCAACCTTCCTCTAGATGACAATTGTAATGTACTGTATTAGTTCATACGATTGATTCTGTAAAGAAGTCAGTGTTCTAAAGATATCTCTTTGTGTGCATATCATGATATTTCAGTAAAAGAAACCATATGCTTTTCTGTCGGTATGTTATCTTAGTAAAGATTACTGTCCTCAGTGAACAGCGGGTTCTGTCATGAGCCCCGTTCCACAATACGCCCATTGCTCAGTCTGACAGTCAGAGCAGACCCATACTGAAAATAAACTGCGCATGCCCACAGCCTCTGCTCACTCCACCCCCCATTTACAGAAAGGCATGTAAATATATTCAGTGTGACATGAAAATAAATCACTGCTTTTATCAATTTGTGTTTATAGTATTAGGTTTGAAAATTAAGTAAACTTAAAAAAAAAAAAAACTTAAAAAAAATTAGAACTAAAAATCGTACTAACTGCCAAAGACTCTCTTATAAGGTAACTGTGGTCACACACCTGAACAAAAGAAAATATCAGTGCCACCACATAGAATAGTCTTTTAATTAAACAACACAGGACAAAATTATTTAAGCATTTTCTTAAAATATAAGTAAAAATCTTACAAGCCAAGTATGCAAAAAAAAAGTATCCAAACAAAAGGACAAAGAAAACACAACCCTTCAGACATTAAAAGTTATAAAATTTAAAAACAAATGGCTTACACATTTGGTTCAGATCAGCTTAAAGCCTGAGCTACTTGCGCCTTAGAACATAAATCAGAATACACTAAGTTGTCTATTAGCATGGCAACCAAGCCAGCTCAGAGCAGGGAGGTGAGTACCCTGTTAAATTTAAATTCACTCTGGGCAGTATCACTATGTAGCACACGATGTAGTACAAGTATCTTATTCTCCCTGGCTTCACCTTATGATGCAGTGATGATGAGGATGAATGTAAATACGGATGAATCACAGAACAAAGAATCAGTTTTCACCAGAATCGATTGAGTACGCAATTTCCTCCTTAGCACAAAATGCATAGATGTTTCTCCAAATGCCATAATCCTCCACATTCAAACACTCTCAGTCAGCCCTAGTGGAGGCACTCAAACATGCACCAAATAAAAAACAGACAACAAAATATGACTAGGAACAAATCTACAACTAAGGGAAAAAAATCTAATGAGCTTCAAAAAAAACTCTCTAAAGAGCTTCAAGATGCTATAAGATGCTATAACCCAAGGATTACACTGCTCAACAAAGAGAGGTAAAGCCATACAGCTCGGAAACAGGGAAAATGCGGGGGCTGTAGCCTGAAAAGGTGAGCACTATGCTAGGGGAGCTAACGCTGAACATACCTATGATAATGGAGTGGGCCAAAACTCTATGTAGAGGTAGGGTTCAAAGCAATAGCAGAACGCCAGGCTAATGTGAATGCTGGCCAAATAGAAAAGGTAATGATGCTTACCACGGGGTATAAATTCATAAAGTAACAAAGTGATAGTGATCTATTGTGTGTACTGTGCTTTGGACACAAATGAATTTGTCCTCTCCCTTTAACCCATCCATGCAGTAAATCACAAACTGGTGAAGTTAGCACAAGTCCCCGGAGCGGTATGTCATTCCACCATTTATCAGTTTAGCAGAACAATATGGAGTGAGAATTGGCAACACATTGAGGTTGAAGCACCGGGTGGCATCACTAGAGTGCATTGAATGTGTTGGCTTGTATTTTGGAAAGCTAGAGTGAAAATAAGCAGAGGAAGATCCAGAGATTCTCCTGTAGTCCAGAGTCTATGTCCTGTACCAAATGCGAGCAGCTGTGTTGACAGGCTTCTAACATCAATAAACAATGTGACAATTTTGTTTGAAGGATCTACATTTAGACAAATACATTAATTGGATTCTATAGAATTCTTTTGTGCTATCATCATAAAATTTGTCATAAATTGAATACTGATTTGCTTGAACCAGCTTCTGGATGGCAATCAGCAACCGGGAACATTTTTTTTATAGCTTAGCCAAGATAGTGACACCTTCAGTTTTTCCATCTTTAGGTTATGCTATCTCATCTGAAGATGAAGGCTTTAAATGCACTTGCTTTACTAGTAAAAGGAGCAACCTTACTGGTTCTCAAAGATTCATGTATCTTGCTAGTCCACGTGCAAAATCATATATAACAATATTTGGCATGGGTTTCCAAGACAACAGGATGTCTACAATGTTGCATAGGCTTTCTGCTTGAAGGTTACATGTTATGTTGTATACAATGCTGCATATGCACATAATCACAACCCAACCATCTGACATGGCATGGAAAAAAGCAAAAAAAAAATTTTTTAGATGATTACTAAAATGTTTATATCCTTACATGGAAAGAAACAATGTTACATTTTCTATAATTTAAAATGTTATTTTTTCAATCTCAGGAAATACTGATTCAAGTACAGCACCTTTAAAAAATTATGTAAAATTCACAGCCAAAATCTTCTGAAAAACATATTTGTCATACTTCTGCTCGACTTCATTTTACTTGACAATCTGAGGAGGAGGTCAATGCGTGATCCAGATAAATTCAATACACATTCCCTACAGAATACCCTAACCACTTTAACCATTCATTCATTCATTATCTCCCGCTTTATCCTCTATTAGGGTCGCGGTGGGGTTCCCCATGCCCATCCAGGGGAGAACGTCTCGGGCGCTGGGCAAATAGACCCAGGACAGGGCGCCAATCCATCGCTGGGCACACACTCACTCACACAGACACACTCTATATGGGGCAATTTGGAGAATTCAATTGACTTGATCCATGTTTTTGGACTGTGGGAGGAAACCAGAGAACCCGGAGGAAACCCACGCAGACACGGGGAGAACATGGAAACTCCACCCAGATGGGGATTCGAACCAGGAATCCCTAGCGCTGAGAGGCGAACGTGCTAACCACTAAGCCACCGTGCCGCCCACTTAAACCAATTAAATAAAATATAAAACATGGTGTGAAGTACTTGTAGAAAAAAAAATATTAAAAATAAATAAATAAATAACTTTTATTAAAATGTATTTACTTCTTATACAACTCCTCTCTCAGTCATCTTCTTAATGTTATTTTATGGAGGACTGCAGCGCTGAACAGGAGAACAGTGACATGACGTCACTTCCTGCCACGCAGTCAGTGTGTAGATACGTAGGTGCGCTGTCTAGCTCTGTTAAGCTTAACTACTAAATTAAGTGTTATCTAGTTACTTTTTTCACATTCTCTTGACTGTTCAGCTACCTCATCGTTATAACATAGCATTTATTTCCGCTTTTTGTCTCTCTCTACTCTCCAAATCGCGGTGTAGTTGCTAGCGTTTTTAGCCGCTAATGCTAGCACTTTCTGCTTACTTTCGCGGTCGTTTTCTGCCAACACCGCTGCATTTATTACCTGCTTCATTTATAAATATTAGCCTATATTTATAAAAGAGTCATCTCCTGATCTGTGTCGCCGGATTCAACTGTTTGGATTTTCGGATCGGATTTTATTGGTCTCGACGCTGATCCTCACACACCGCATTGTGAGAACCTTCAGGACTCAACCTCCATCCAACGCTAATACAGCCAGATTCACTACAGTTGGATCTCCACCAGCTGCTGCCGCTGCTTTGTTTCATCATCAGCTGTAACAGCGGGAAATAACCTTACATCTCTACCCACCCGAAGCTAAGTTTATTTCTTCTTTTATACATAAACTTTACAATGGCACTTTCCCCTCTGGTTGCGTGCCCTCAGTGCAGTGTGTATAGACAGTCTTCCTCTGTCATTACTGATAATTCAGCCTGTGAGAAGTGTAGCCTAGTCCTTAGTCTGACGGAGAAGATTTCAGTGCTAGAAGAGCGCATTCGGGTTTTAGAACAGGGTCATGTTAGTAAAGGTGTGTCAGGGACCAGTTTAGCCAGCCCGAATGCCACAGGATCAGGTCCTAAATCTCCGGCTTTAGAGCCCTCGCAGCAGGGCAAGTGGGTGACGACCAGGCGACGTACACGTAGAACTGAGCATCACTCTTCTAGGATCCACATGTCCAATCGGTTTTCCCCACTCAGTGACTCACCCACTAAGAGACCGGTTGCTAAAAGTGCTCTGGTTATTGGCGACTCCCAGCTCAGACACGTGCGAATCGCTACCCCCTTAGAGACCCCAGCAACCATAGTCCGGTGCATTCCGGGGGCCAGGGCTCCAGACATCAGGGCGAACCTCAATGTGCTGGCTAATGCTAAACGCTCATTCTCTAGAATAGTTATCCACGTCGGCACTAATGACGTTCATCTCAAGCAGTCAGAGATTACTAAGGCTAATGTTAAAGAGGTGTGTGGAACCGCTGCAATGATGTCTGATGAAGTAGTTGTCTCTGGTCCCCTACCAATTAGGCGTGGCGGCGAAACCTACAGCAGGTTATGGTCGCTGCGTTGCTGGATGTCTAAGTGGTGCTCAGAAAACAACATTACCTTTATTGACAATTGGTCTACTTTTGAGGGAAGGCCTGGCCTTTTGAAATGGGACGGCATCCATCCTTCCCGGGAGGGTGCTGCGCTCATGTCACATAACATAGGTGATAGGGTTTTTTCTTCAGATAGGAATAAAAATTGACAATTCAGAGCCAAGGCCAGGCAGCAGACAGAATGGCCTAACCAACTGCCTGCGAACTGCCAGGAGTCGTCACCCACAATAACTAGGTTCCATACTATTAAGACAGTTATCAAGTATCGCAGTGAGCAAAAAACAAAAAGAGTCCAAAAAGTGTGCCAAAGAAATCTCATTAATATCAATACAACCTCAAGTAATGTAAGAAACACTTTTAAGTTAAAACTTGGGTTATTAAACATTAGGTCACTGTCATCAAAATCAGCTCTAGTTCAAGAAATAATAACTGGTAACTTTCTAAACGTCTTTTGTCTCACAGAGACCTGGATTAGGGCCAATGAATACCTAGCATTAAATGATGCCTCTCCACCTGGTTATACTTATGTTCATAAACCACGTCTTAGTGGACAAGGAGGTGAAGTGGCTATGATCTATAATGAAAACATAAATGTAACACTTAATAATAAGTATGAGTCAAAATCCTTCGAAGCTCTTGTACTCAACATAAGCAGTTCATCTTCATTGAAGAATAAATCCAATCTAATGCAACTTATTACCATATACCGCCCTCCCGGCCCATATACAGAGTTTATTAAAGAATTTGGTGAATTTCTCTCTAACATAGTAATCTCATCAGACAAGGCCTTAATTGTCGGTGACTTCAATGTTCACTTTGAAAACCTTTTAAACTCATTTAAATTAGCCTTTGACTCCATCCTAGATTCCATGAGCATTACTCAAAGTGTAAATGGTAAAACACATCGCTGTAAACATACATTAGACTTAGTTTTATCACATTGTATTAACATGAATAATTTAACTATTGTTCCACTATGTGAGGTCATCTCCGATCACTATTTGATAACCTACGATTTAGAAATTGATATTGATCCAGTCATTAAACCACAATATGACACGAAGCGTACAATCATTCCCTCTACTGCTGTTTAATTCCTACAACATTTACCCGAATTAAACATTAAACCAGCATCAGGACCCGATGAACTTGAAAACACAGCGGAATACCTTAAACACGTGTTTTCTGCAACCTTAGACAGTGTCGCTCCACTTAAACTAAAAAGGATTAAAGATAAAAGACTCGTTCCATGGTTTAATGATGAAACACGTGCCCTAAAACAAGCCACTAGAACCATGGAGCGTAAATGGAGACAAACTAAATTAGAGGTATTTAGGGTTGCATGGAAGGACAGTATGACTGAGTACAAACATGCACTCAATGCAGCGAAGACTAAATATTATTCTGAATTAATAGAGAACAACAAAAACAACCAAAGATTCCTCTTTAGTACCATTGCCAAATTAACTCGAAATGCTACTGAATCAGATTCACAGATTCACTCACAGTTCAGCAGCAATGATTTCATGAATTTCTTTAGTGACAAAATTGAAAACATAAGACTTAAATCTTCTAATGCATCGTGTAGCGTAACCAATAATCAACCCTCAATGATTTCTGAAAAATCTAGTGGTAGAGAAAATAATATAGTACAAGAGTTAAATACCTTTAACCCCATATCTAAAAAAGAGCTTGTCTCAATAATTACACAATCAAAGACAACATCCTGTATGTTAGACCCAATACCTACAAACCTGCTTAAAGACCTCCTACCAAATATTACAGAGCCTTTTATAAACATTTTAAATTAGGCTATGTCCCCAAAAATCTGAATTGTGCAGTCATTAAACCATTACTTAAAAAAACTAATTTAGATCCTCTAATAAGTCCAACTATATCAATATCAAACCAATATCCAATATCAAACCTTCCTTTTGTCTCTAAAATTCTAGAAAAAATAGTGTTCAACCAGCTGAATCGCCATCTTCTAGCTAATAACGTTCATGAAGTTTTTCAGTCAGGTTTTAGGTCTCACCATAGCACTGAGACAGCCTTAATTACAGTCGTTAATGACTTATTAATGTCCTCTGATAATAACCAAATCTCTTTTCTTGTATTATTAGATCTTAGTGCAGCCTTTGACACTATAGACCATAACATCTTAGTTGATAGATTTGAAAACACTGTGGGCGTTACAGGATCTGCACTCCAGTGGTTTAAATCCTACCTGACAGATCGATATCAATTCACCTGTGTTAACAACCAATATTCTGATCTTGCTAAAGTTAAATATGGTGTCCCACAAGGGTCAGTTCTGGGTCCACTCCTATTTTCATTATATATGCTTCCATTGGGATCAATTATTCGTAAACATGGAATCAGTTTCCACTCATATGCAGATGATACACAGTTATATGTTTCAGCTAACCCTAATGATGGTCGTTCAGTCAGTAAGCTCGAGGACTGCATCCAAGATATTAAAATATGGGTGTCAAAAAACTTCCTACTGCTAAATTCTGATAAAACAGAGTTTCTGATCGTTGGACCCAAGGACAAAATTAACAAAGCTTCTAACACTCTGTTAAACCTTGATAACTCTTTAATTTGACCCAGTTCATCTGTAAATAATCTCGGTGTCATTATTGATTCAGATCTCTCCTTTACAAAGCACATTAGCAATATTACTAGAATTGCATTTTTTCACCTTCGTAACATTTCGAAGCTACGAAATATCCTCTCCCTCCAAGATGCAGAAAAACTAATTCATGCTTTTATTACCTCAAGGTTAGATTATTGTAATTCACTTCTGACAGGATGTTCTAATAAATCATTACATAAATTACAACTTGTGCAATATTCTGCAGCAGCATCACAAATGCAGACAGGAACAGACTGGACAAACTCATTAGAAAGGCCAGCTCTGTCCTGGATCAACCCCTAGACCCGGTGCAGGTGGTGGGAGACAAGATGATGATAAACTAGCAACTTTTAGGGACAATGAATCCCACCTCATGTACAAGACTGTAGCGGCACTGGGCAGCACCTTCAGTGACAGGCTGCGTCAATAAACATTCTATTGTTATATGTGAATCAGTTTAAGCTAGATCTGTTGTTTTTTCTGCAATTACAACTTAATAAAATTTTAATATGTGCAATACTTTATACTTTTTAAATCTGTCTTTCATATCGTCTTCCCCTCTGTATATATGTATTACATATATATATATATATATATATATATATATATATATATATATATATATATATATATATTTTCTAAAATATATTCCATTTACATATTTGTTTTTTTGTATTATTTATTTATAGTGGGATTTACTTAAAATTATTGCTCATAATATGCCATCTCAATATATTTAAAACAATAAACGGTAATATTTTTACAGTGTAGGGTGCAGAATGAGTGGCTTTTTTTATAAAACACTGATGTCTCACTTCAGCGCTAGATCTGTATTCTTGCAAAAGATATACAGTATGTGCAGTCGCATATTTATACATGGACTCTCCCTCAGTGCTAGTATTTGTTTCTTTAATGGCAATCTGAGCAATTGAATCACTGAAACAATAAAAAATATAATCAAATTAATATGTTAGTAATTTACTCAAAGTCATATCCATTAGATTGTAATAAATACTTATTTAAATACATTTCAAAAACTTCAATTATGCTAAAATAGTGCATCTTTTTTTCTTGCTTTACAAATAGGTTATTTTACTCATGCTGTGTTAGGTATCATTTAAATAAAATAAAATAAATTAACACTGATACCAACCCTCCTATGAAAAATGTTTTAATTGATGTTTAATTTTTTTCTTTAGACATGTTTAAAATATCAAATGTAATTTGCCTGCATTTCTTTGGTTTTGCCAATATCTATGCATTACAAGTGAGACAAAATGCCTCACATCCAGTGAGTGGTCCAGTCCTTTAAACATTAAAAAACATCATGTAACATCAATTAAAACATTTTTCACAGGAGGGTTGGTATCAGTGTTAATTTTTTTTGTATGTGGAACCTCAGAAAAAAGTTTGGACACCCTTGCACCAAATTATGGTGCAAGCTTTGCATCTTGACTTACAAACTTCCCTTAATTTATTGACAATAGTGCACACCCTCTCGTGCCTTATTGCTTTATTGTCAAGGTTCAGGTATGTTTGTTGAAACAGTTGAATTAACAGTTGTGTTAACACAGGACTAAGAACCTAATTTATAGTAAGTTATTTTAAATCGCATTTTAATTAGGCACATTGCTTATATCTGCAAGTTTCATTACATGATAACAAAAACAATTTAATAAAAAAGTCATCTTCAGATTTTAAATAGATGGCCTCACAATTGACTCTTTAGTACCTCGGTATAAAAGAAACATATAGTGCAATGTACAGTTTGTACAACTTTTTTATTTTGAGTGTTAACAAGGGCTTTCATTTGTAATTTTTTTCTACAATTATTATTGTTAATATAAAATAATTTAGTGCTCGTTCTCATGCTCTTGTGTGGCACAGGTTTTTGCTTGCCACAGACCACCCAAGGCACCCCGGAATGGACATTTGCCCCACAGGACCCTGGATCGCCATTTTTTTGGATGCTTTTTCATTTTACATGCCTTTGTTTGGTTTGTTTGTTTAATAAAATTTATTTGTTAAATTGTAACCTGGCTCTCTATGCAATCACTGCAAAAACATTTTAATTAATTAAGTAACATTTAGCTTTTGTATAAATGGCTTCACAACTCTAAAGTATCTGGGTATAAAGAAATGTTCTTGATTGTAATTTGCAAAGCACTATACATTTTGGAGTTATTATTTTGGAGTTATAGTGATATTATTATTATCACTCTCATTTTAGGCTTAATCATCTACCAAGGTTCACTATGGGGGGTTTCCACACACCTATCCAGGGGACAACATTTTGATTGCCAGGCTGTACAGGGCAACAATCTATGACTGGGCACACATTCACTTACACACTGTCAAATCGGTGCCCTCTGTGGGCGACCCTGGGGATTGCTTTGCGCAGACTCAGGACCGCCCCATATCTCCGGAGTTCTAACTTCCGTTTTCCTAATTGGCTTTTCCGTTTTCTCCTTATTTATAGCTTCCGTTTCTGTCGTCACTTAACGTTGGTTTGTGTTTACTCACCCTTCTGCTTCTGTTTGGATTTGCGATTGTGTTTTCTTCTCAGTGGCGCTGGCGATAGTCTTCATCGCGGACGCGCAGCTTCGGTTTCAGTTTTGCACCGTTGTCTCCTACCAAGTATTATTGATAATAAACACTCTCCGTGTTGAACTCTGGACTCCGTCCCGTTCGTGTGTACCACGATCGTCACACACACACACACACACACACACACACACACACACACACACACACACACGCAATTTAGAGAAGCCAATTTACCTTAAATCCTTGTTTTTGACATTGAGAGGAAACCGGAGAACCCAGAAATAATCCATGCGGACACTGGGAGTTTATGGAAACTCTACTCAGATCAGAATTTGAACCTGAATTGCCAACACGAGAGTCTGCTAAACACTACAGCATCTTGCCGCTTTGCGTTTATTGTTATTGTTATTATTATTGAATTATTCTTCATATTAATATTCATGATGATAGTAGGATTGTGACCTGAAGGTCCCCGGTGTGATTTCTGGTCCCACCATTTACTATGGCTGAAATGCTCTTGGGCAAGGCACCTAACCCTACCACATGTGTGCTCACTTTACCAGTGTGTAAAAGTGTGTGTTTCACTGCACAGATGAGTTGAATGTGGAGAATTTATTTGTCTGCATTTGTGCAATTTACATTACTTTTTTACTTTATCTTTAGTATTAGCAGCTATTGTAGTGTACTTAGATAGATTTGTCATGAGACCATGTTAAGAGTATGCTATAAGTGGGATCGCCAATTTTAATTCAGTATCAAAATATCATTAGTTCCACCTGAAAGACTAAAGCCCTACATTAAAAAAAAGTTTTTCACAGACTTTTAAGAATTCCTATTCACAGTGGCCTGCAGGGCACAGTACAGTAGTATACTGCAGAATCTGTTATTGCAGCAGAAAAAATGTCCAGGTCTACCTTTTTTCATCCTTGATATAACGTGTAATGTTTAGTTGTAGTTTTGTTTTTTTTCAGATTTAGTCGCCCTTTGATTATATTTCAGGATTAACCCCAGAAACTCTTGGTTGAATCCAGGCTCATGTTGATATCAGTGATGTTCCTTCATATGTGCAAGACAATTTAATGTTGGCACCTTCCACTGAATATACAGAAGATTTATCTGATGTAATGTTCTCAACAGCATGTCCGGTAAACATGTTAATAAATAAAATCATATGGTATTAAAATACACAAGTCTAGAAATATATATGTTATGCCAGTAATAATTATGTGCAATACATATATTTATATATGCTATGTGTCAAATTTCAACAGGTCGCTCTGGGGGTCTTGATCTGATCGAGATCTCCGATGACGAGGCAGGCGAGTCGTACCTGTATGGGCATATTCTGCCTATACGTACCCTCCTAAACACTGAGGAATTCTGGACTGACGGTCCAGTCCGGTTCGTTACCCACCGTTGCAAGACCCGGCGCGCCACCGGCGCAGAGCCAAGACGCAGTGTGCGCGCTGTGCAGCTGCTGAGCCCGGTACGCGCGCTGCACGTGACTGACATGCAGCGCACGTATCGGGGTTAGCAGCTGCACAGCGCACACGCTGCGTCTTGGCTCCGCGCCGGCGGCCGCAATCGAGCCGGAGTGCGCCGAGTCGCGCTGCGAGGGGGCGGTACCGGAGCTAGCACTGGTGTCTGTGGAAGAGTGTGGCGTGAAAGTGGCCAATCCCTTTGTCTGCCCTGTCCCGCGTGCCCGCCAAGGTCCAGTCAGCGTGCATGCCCGCCGAGGTCCAGTCAGCTTATGAGCCCGCCAAGGTCCAGCCAGCGTGCAAACCTGCCGAGGTCCAGCCAGCGTGCGAATCCGCCGAGGCCCCTCCTGCGTGCATTCCCGGCGAGGTCCCCCCGGCGTGCGTTCCTGCCACGGACCCGCCGGCATGCACACCTGTCGTGGCACCTCTGCCGCACGCCGCCGAGTCCATGCACCAGGGGCCGCGTGCCGCCAAGCCCATGCACCAGGGGCTGCATGGCGCCCAGCCCATGCACCAGGGGCTGCACGCCGTCCAGCCCGTGCACCAGGGGCCGCACGCCGCTGAGCCCGTCCACAAGCACCTGCCAAGCCTGGCTCAGGGAAGGCGGAGGATCCCCCCCGATTTTTTATTTTTTTTTCTCTTGGTCGCGTCCCCCCGTTGCGTGACCGTAGGGGCGGGGGTACTGTATCAGGTGCCTAGGGCATCTGTTCCGTATTTGAGTTAATTACCTTTCGTTCATGGTTGTCATTTAAGTTAATTAACTCTTTATTTTCATTGGTTTGCTTTTTGCACGTGGCGTGGTTGGGTGTCTGTATGTATTTATCTCCAGTGTTCCCCTTCCTCCATGCACGTCGTTAGTTTAGCTCACTTTTATACCTCTGTGTTTATGTTGTCTCTACACCTTGTAATAAAATTCCTTTAGTCTGCTACCTGTTGTGCCTGGCTCCCTTAAGCGTGTTTAGGTGCTGCGGCTCTGCGCTTCATCTGCGCAGCCGTTTTTGGTCGAGGTAGGCAAGCGTAACACTATGTGAGTTCTTGGATTAATTCCATTTTAGCTTAATCTAAACTGTCATTTTGTACTGCATTTTGTGTGTTTCCATTTTTGTATCCATATGCATTGTGGTGGTTTTGTCATGCGTGCATTTATTTGCTTCTTGATTTTGAGCACTTTTAATGCTTTAGTTCTGACTTGCATGCACACCTAGTTCCCAGAATTTATATACAACCACATTACAGCTTCTTACACTGTGTTCCAAATTCATTTATTACGGCTTCTTACACTGTGTTCCATGTTCATTCATTCATTCATTCAATATCTTCCGCTTTATCCTATTTATTAGGGTCGCGGTGGGGTTCCCCATGCCCATCCAGGGGAGAACGTTTAGGGCGCTGGGCAGATACACCCAGGACAGGGTGCCAATCTATCACTGGGCACACACACTCACTCACACAGACATGCACGCATACACACTTTATATGGGGCAATTTGGAGAACTCAATTGACTTGATCCATGTTTTTGGACTGTGGGAGGAAACCGGAGAACCCGGAGGAAACCCACGCAGACACAGGGAGAACATGGAAACTACACCCAGATGGGGATTCGAACTGGGAATCCCTAGTGCTGAGAGGCGAACGTGCTAACCACTAAAGCCTCATTTATACTCCCTCTGCGTACGAAAATGTGTGCGTGCGTTTCATGCGTTATAACAGTTACTGCCCACATACTTCCTTGCGTCAGCTCCGTTGATATGGTTGTTGAACACTACACCCATTAGAGGGCAGTTTAGAGTAAAAATCAAACATGACGAGGACGGAGGAAATTTTGATTTTGTACAAACTGCAAAAACGACAAAACAGGCAGCGTTCTAGACGGCGGTGTTCTGTGAGGCCACTGAACAGGTCGCGACATTTGGATGGAGAATTTTATTCACTAGTCCGCCCAATGAGGGAAATTGATGACGAACGTCATTTCCAATACTTTCGGATGTCTGCCAGGGCATTCGATAACTTGCTTTGCTTTGTAACAACTGTTTGTCCCTGTGCCCCGGCGAAGTAACATCATATAAATGATTAAAATTGCGCACACACTCGTATAACCGGTCTTCAAAAAGTTCCACCATGTTTTTCTTCTTTCTTCGTGTACATATGGAAGTGGTCGCATCATGCACTGCCCCCACGGTTTCCAGTGGTATTGCTCCGTCCTGTCCGCATCCGCAAGCTTTCAGAAAACGTGCAAATTACGTACGAAATGAACGCAGAGTACGGACAAAAGGCTCCGTCCGTATCCGTCTCCGTATTTAACGTTGAGCATAAATGAGCCTTAAGCCAACGTGCCGCCCGTGTTCCCAATTATTATGCAAATTGGATTAAATTTATTATTAAGGTTTATGTTTGTTTCACAATTAACTTGTGAATGGTATTGTGTTTTAGGGCTCTTTCATTAACTTCAATCAATCTCAGACACCTGTGATAATTGGTTTGCCACATCAGCCCAATTGAGGTTGATGTAGCAGGATGAGCTCTTACTTTGGGGGGTAGCTGGTGGTGAGCTCACCTGTTGCTCTTCAGCGCTAAGTGAATATACTGTAATTCACTAAGCCTATAATTGTGCCGTCCCTTTCCCTTGTTTGTTCTCTCTTTGATCGCACCTGCATCTGGTCCTGGGTGGCCACTTGTCTGCTAGCAACAGTGCTGTTTTGTGATTTGGAGCCCTGTTCATATTGGCATCGTCTTCAATTGTTTGTGGCACTCTATAGTGTGTCCTGCTACATAGTGCGTGCTGTGTGTTCTAGATTTTTCCGGCACTGTGACGGCTTCAGTCTGTGTGCCAGGTTGTATTATACAGGTGGTTTTTAAACTACAGATACATTTATTAATGAAGAATCTCACTGTTTATCGCTGGCACCTGGTTAAAGGGCCAGCAGTGCACGCTCTGTGGATTTAAAGAGGTCCGTCTATGGTGGTCCATTCATCCGATCTCTGGCACTGGCGCATTGACACTTTTGTTTTGTTTCGGGTTTTAGTTTGTTGTGGTTTCAATTTGTTATTATACTTGTCATATTGTGCTGCGGGTTTGTCCCACCTTTCATTTAATAGATATCATTCAGGAGCTCAAAGTTGTTTATGTGTGTGTGTCTGAGTATTTTATAGGGTTTTATTATTATAGAAAATTAATGCTGTTAAAAATGTGATGCTAAATATTTTTTTGTATAATAAAGACCACTGAACTGGAACCTGGGTCTGGTGTCAATAAAATTTACCTGTGTGCCTTTTCTTTTATAAATTTTCCAGATAAACTGGAAGGCGTAGTCGTGTGACATTATTAATTCTAAATACTAAATTGTTCCAGCTAGTCCGTAGCACCACATAAAGAAGAACTACTTAAGAAGAACGTTCCACATTATTAAGCAGACCACAGGTTTCAAGCAATATAGGAAAGAAAAAGGATCTCTTTTCTTCTTCAAGGATCTCCCCTTGTTGTTTTCTTCCTACTGTAGTCACCCACCTCATGTTTCAGATTGTGTGATTAGTGATGTTTTGTCCCTTCTGTGTGCTGGGATATTGGCTGTTGCGTTTTGTGTGCAGGAAGCTCAGGAGGAGGTGAAGGAGAGAAAGGACATGCCTTCCAGCTCTGCAGGTGGTGTCTCTGAAATGGGTATCACTCCCACTAACAGACTGGAAAGCAACAGTCACCTCTTTCAAGGAGGTTCACACGCCATCACACGGGCCGCTACACCTCCCAAAACCAATCCATCAGCCTCCTCCATGATCCTGGTTGATCCTGCAATGTATATGATAAGGTGTATAGGTGTCCTCCCCAAGTATATGCTAGGGACACACATAAAAACAAGTAGCACACGGCACAGAGCAAATGTAAAATGAACAGACTACCTTTGCTGGCCGAGCCTCATGGCTCGAGCTGCTGGATAAATAAAGCTGCTGAACTGAAAACATGATTATTTAATTAACTAATGAAACAGGAAAGCTGAGTAATTAACAAAATGAGTCTGGAAACAAGCCAAGGAAACACGGTAAACACAAATCCCAGGTGAGGATGGCACCCGTGACATTTATGTATGTATGTGTGTGTGTATATACATTTGTGTTTATGTGTCTGTGTATACGTTGCTGATGTTGGTTGTGTGTGTGTGTGGGGGGGGGGCTATGGGTCGTTATTCACATCAATAATTGCCTGATGACCACCCAAGGGTTAGACAAACAAGGGGGGCTGTTATCCTCATGATTTAAAAAAACTTTCAGGAAACCAAGCGGTAAATGTAAATGTGTGTGTGTGTGTGTGTGTGTGTGTGTGTGTGTGTGTGTGTAAGCACATGTACTTGTGTATGTGTTTCTTTATATCACTGGGCTACTACCCTCAAAGCACAGAGATAAAGACCAGAATCTGTAAGCTTTACACCATGGATAGTAATTTCATTAGTTGTATCAGTCGTTTTTTTGCAGCTAATTGAGTTTTGGCTTTTTTTGTTCCAAGGTGGATGCAGACTTTGCACCTTTATATGATAAAAATTTGGGTGCATCCTTTAGATTTTGTTTAAACCGATAAAGCAGGATGTTATGGCTTCTGGAATCATATGAGCATTTTAGAGTTGCAATATCTGTTTTCATACTTGACCAAATTCATGTCTGTTGGATGGATTGAATCTGCAAAACAATCTGTTGTAAAGAGAAAAAAAAATAATTTAGTTAAATAGTAAAATAAGTTTGTATTCATATCAATATCTAGATACATCTGTTTTAACGAATTGATTTACTCATGTCAAGCAAGTACCTAATGCTAAACAAAGAATGAGTAAAAATAATTTTCCAGTTTGTGTAGTTGAGCCAAGTCTGAACACATGTTTGTCTCATAAGGACTCTCGATTATAATGCTGAAGTTTTAGTGTAGTACAGGAAGTGAACGTATTGCAACATATTGTATCTCAGAATTCAATAATATATGCCACATATGCGGCATGGTGGTTTAGTGGTTAGCACGTTCGCCTCTCAGCGCTAGGGATTCCCTGTTCGAATCCCAATTTGGGTGGAGTTTCCATGTTCTCCCTGTGTCCTTGTGGGTTTCCTCCGGGTTCTCCGGTTTCCTCACACAGTCTAAAAACCTGGATAAAGTCAATTGAGTTCTCCAAATTGCCCCATATAGAGTGTGTTTGCATGAGTGAGTGTGTGCCCAGCGATAGATTGGTGCCCTTTCCTGGGTGTATCTGCCCAACGACGTTCTCCCCTGGATGGGCATGGGGAACCCCCCCCCACCCCCACCCACCCCACGACCCTAAAAGAGGATAAAGCGGACGATAATGGATGGATGGATGGATGGATGGATGGATACCACATATGGGACTAGAACATTCAAATCCCAAAGAGTATTACATTCTTAAATTAAAGTTTTATTTTAAGATTAAAATTAAAAATTTTCATTATTGTAATTCACCTTTGAATTACTCCCTAAGGGTTCTCATCCTTGTAGGTTTTTGATTACTGGTGATATTCAGTTACATCATGTCAGAGTACATAATTATAGAGTTTAAATAAATCCTCTGCACCTTAAAACTTCTACTGTCATTGGAAAAAAGGTATACCTTCATATGAATTAAAATTTTACTGTTTTTCATAAATTTCATAATTTTATATAACATTTTACAAATAAAAAACATAAGACAGCAAAATTTCCCCAAAGTTGACCCCAAAGAGAAATTGCAAAAATCTCAAGACCTTCAAGCCTCAGTTATAATGATGAAGTTCATGACAAAACATCCAGAAAAAAGACACATTCTGTCTTTCTAAATAGAACATGGCAGCAGGGTTTAAGTGTTTGAAGTAGCATTAGAACAAACAAACAAACCAAAATTGAGATGTCTGGCCCTAATGCACTTTGCCATTTTAGGGAGGACGACAACAAAAAAAAACAATACAGCCATGATAGTGGCCAGATAAGATGATTGTCACAAAGGGGCGTGCAGTCTGTCCAAAGGCTCACACTAAGCAAGAGTGACAACAGTAATGCTGGCCTGCTGACTCAGGGAGCATGCGCTCCTTAAGTGTAATCAGCATGTGACTAGGTAGGACCCAATCCCAGCTCTCGGGGATGGGCCCTACCTACGGGACCCCGAAACAGCCAAATCCCGAATAAAGAAACCAGGGGGGGAGTGGCCTAGCACTCCCAAGCCTGACAATGATCTTATCCTTGTTTTTGCAGCCACAAGAACTCAGTAATTTGCAGTCATAGGGTATACCAGTATAATACAATACTATATATGTAACAGCTTAAGCTTGGCCGAAACAAGCTCTGTTACGGTTTTCCTACGGCAAACCGTGAAACGTGGGTGGATCCGCTACTCGGAACGACAAGGTCGGGGCGGGGATTAGACGTATAACAGTTTATTCAGCCACAGACAGGTAAACGTAACAATACACAGGCGGCTGCGGAGGTGGGGCCTGACGTCACGGCGTCCGACGTCAGCAGGGCCGTGTTCCAAACCGCAGCGCGAACAGGGTGGAGTGTGGCTGAATGTCCGGTGAACCAAGGCGGGACGTACAACTGGAACAGAACGTGAACACTTTGACAAAACGGAGACGAGGTGCAATCAAGGACAGGACGAGAGACGAGACCAGGGCGAGATAGGGAGCATGGCAATACTAAGAACAGGGCGAGACAAAGAACAAGGCGTGACTAGGGGTGAGGGCCAGAGTGGGCGAGGATGTGGACTAAGGTAGGTGCACAAACCAAGACCAACTAGCCAGGAGTGACCGGGAGTGAGCTGCTTAAATAAGGAACAGTGATCAGGAACCCAGGTGTGCATAATTACAGGGCGTTGAACATAGAGACCAACCCACACCATGTGACCAAAACAAACCGTGACCATGTGACAATAACAAAACATGACATGACAGAACTAAACACCGTGACCATAACCAAGCATAACTAAGACTTACACATAAACACATCATGACAATAACAATACTCGTACAATGCACCACATGACACTAACAATACTCTAAAGCACAACATGACCTA